>PPOB02000016.1:119263-254322 GCA_003708405.2 Candidozyma heveicola
AAAAAAAAAAAAAAAAAAAAAAAAAAAAAAAGGGTAGATCAGGCCGCACGATTTGTACTAGAAATCAAGGACGATCGTATCTGATGAAGAACAAAATATGAGGACCTGTTTTGTTAAAGCAGCGAGGACAATTCAGCCATGAAATTGTTACTGAATTTATCTCTCCAAATTCCCCTGGTTTTTGAACAAGCTCGTGGAAATGCAAACGAGGAAAGAATCCCGTGATCCAATTCTTCAAATAGACACCTTTTAGGTTAGCAGCCATATCAGAGCTTTAACGATGCTGCCTTCATTGTTTGATCTTTTGGGTTGCACAACTTATCTCAATGCTTCAGCTGGCTATTCTAACCAAGATCTCAAAATTCACCAAGACACATAAAAGTAGCCATATGAATCCTCAAGTTAATGTTTCAAGGAGCTTCTATTATTCTCCTTCGAGCTTCATGAGATTCCTATTCAACAAGAATTCAAAACCACATCTGCTTCTCTTCTTTTTTGCTTCAATCTGATTGGAAACCTTGAGAACATAAGGCCAACCCCCTAAAACCCCCCCCATCCTGAACCACAACCCATCGACTCCTCAAACCCAACCGCTACAATCCAGCTCCAAATCCTTTCCTTCCTGTTATATGCTTTTATAAATGCTTCTGTTTTGCAACACCCATGACTTATCCATCCTAGACATACCCTCGAGCATTCTGGCCAAACCACGTATACTGATTATCCTTGGGTGGCAGCCCCAGGTCATCGTCATCCTCTTGCTCCGAGTCTCCATCTGCAGAATCCAGATCCAAGTTGTAGAACATAGACGGCGTCTTTTTAAGACCAGCTGGACGCTTGAGACTAGACGGCACGGCTGGTTTGGCGCTGTTAGTGGCAGAACCGTTGCTGGTATTTCTGGCAACACCATTCGGAGGCTTGATGTTCTGCATTTTTGGCACACCGTTGCTAACACTGCCGTTGGCGCTGCTCATGATACTGTTGTCTGTGCTCGTTCCGCCAGTTTCACGCTCCAATTTCTGGTGAAGTACCGACGGGATGAGCTTAACAGAGTTGCCCCTGGCCCGGTTGGGCACCACTGGAGAGCCCAGGAGGCCGCGTTTGGGTGTGGTGTTCTGTTTCTCCTGGTTGAACGAAAGCGAGAATTTGTGGGTTTCCGAATCCGACAGCTCGTCCGACGAGTTTTCTTTGATTTTGCCGAAACTAGGCGTCTGTGCACGTTTCCTCTGCAACGACCTGATCCGCAGAAGCCTGCTGATGACCTCTCCCATGTTGTTGGAGTGATTGGTGCCATCACCATCGACATCAGAGTAATCACGTGGTGATAAAGACCCGCCTGAAAGCACCAGCGGGCCCATGCCCTGCTCAGACAGCGAGTTGTTTTGTGAGTATGCGCTTCGTTGCAACAGCGCAAGGTTGACGTGGGAATTCACCTTCGAATTCAAGAAATGCACAGGAATGTCGGACGCCAGCGAGTACCGGAGCTTGAAGGGGCGCTGGATCTCGTCGTTGGAGTTGAGTTTGACGAGGTCGATGACGGAATTCGTCCGTGTAGGCTCAGAGCTGGGCGAGATTTCAGGAGAAATGGGATGCGTGGGTGGGTGGGAGAGATCAAAGGCCTTCTTGAAGGCCTCGTCGTTCATCACCTTGAGTTTGAATTCAGAGCGAACCCTAAACTTGGCAGAATCATGTGCGTCCCAGTTGCGTGCCGTGGGACACAAGAAGTTATTCCCCAAATTGGGTCTCTGGGGGTTGGTATTGGGCTGGTACCTGAACGACTCACGGGGCGCCAGGGGGTCCAGGGTGGGCAATTTCAAGCCCCCAAAGCCAAGCGCAGGGTACTGCTTGTTTTCGTCTAGCTCGTCCTTCTTCACGAAGTTCAGCTTGTAGTAGACTATGTCGTTCTCGAGGTTGAGCGTGGAGTCGATGTCCTCGCAATGCAAAAGCTGTAGGCAGTCCCGCTTGAGGGTCCAGGTATCGTTTTCCCGGCGGGCGTAGTTGATGGTGGATTCGGGGATCTCCTCGAAGATCGGGTGGTTGATGAAGTACGACATGAAGTGGTTGATCAGGTACCCGTGGCCCACCACAATAATCAAGTCGTCGTTGTTAATGTGGACGGGCTTGTCGTACGTGGCCACAAGCTTCTTGAAGTAGGTCTTGCACCGGTCCATGTAGTCTCTGTAGCTGAGACCTGGCTCGTTCCAAGGCCCTAGTGTGGTGGTAGGCCGGAAGTTCAGCACACACCGCCTGTTCTCCAAAATCTTCACGTTGGGCGTGTACATGTGGTAGGCCTCGTTCAGATCGTTGAAAGGAGGCAAGTTCTTCATGCGGTCGTGGAGCCATTCCAGCAAGGCAAAGTCACAGAGCATGTGGAACTTGAGTCTGGTTTCAGGCACCTCTTTCTGGAGCGCCAGCACGATCAAGTCGGCCGTTTGGCAGCAGCGCAAGTAGGGCAGAAAATGCACATACACGTTTCTTCTGGGCTTCAGAAACTGGCACACTTGGGCTATGTCACGAGCTACCCTTGAAGACTCACCCACAGCAGACACAGAAACCGAGGGATCGTAGGCCTTGGAGTCGTGGTAGAGGGGCGGGTTATTCAACGTGGCGTGGTCTGCCCGCGTAGCATGGCGAAGGAAAACTAGTTCCATGGGAAAGGGGGTTTTCTATGGAGTAGGATATATTTGAAGATGTGATGTAATGGCGGTCCGGGAGGTCATGGGCTGTGTGCAGGACGCTTTGGTTCCGAACCTTTTCGGGCTTTCTCCACGACAGGCTCTTTTTTCGACCGTCACCGCGGGCTACCAGGCTGGGGTGACGTGGCCGGGCACGGCTGACGGGCTTGCTATAGGGTTTGGCGATGCAGGGGCCGGCGCAGCCGGGATCTCGAGGAATTGGGTGTTTTGCCGATTTTGCGAGAACGGTGACGTTTTTCGGGAAAGCAAGAACATTGCCGCCATTGCCCGCTCCGGCGCTACAGATTAGGTTGGTGCGGGGGGCGATCTGGGGTGGTTTTGGTGGAAATCGACTGGGCCTTTGTGCTGACCAAGCCACGACATTTTTGAGAGATCAAATGTCGCGCTGTGGATTCCACTGTATCTCGGGCCACAGGGGTCGTAGAGAAAAAGTAATTACATCGCTGTAATCAGCGCTTCCGGCTCTATCAGACTATGTACTTTTCAAGAGGTGGGCTATTCTGGGCGCCGAAATCTGGATCCCGGCGCACGACATTGCATTCACACCGTTCTGCTCCTTCACATCCACTTCTTTCATGTGCGGCCGTTGCGCTCCACGTCAAAGCTTCGCTAGTACGTTTTTGGCATTTTCAGCATACCAGGGAGCACAATTTTTATGAGAATCGCTCCACACTGAGAATTCCCCGAATTAATGCCCATTTCCAGAAAAAAGCAGCAAAATCCAACAAAAACTGATCTTTCGAACGCAAAAATGCCCTCGGCTTTTGTCTCTCTCCTGCATACAGACCCGTGGTCGTCACCCAAGCCTCGTAAGAGCTTCCTATGAGAATGACGTGATATCTGGCTCACTCCATCAGGTGGTTCCGGCGCGTGACCAATTGGGAGCCAGGATTCTCGAACTTTTTTTATTTTTATTTTTCAGCTTATATGGCCCATTTAGTCCAAAAAATAGAAAACCCATCAAGCGCCGTTGTCAAGCCCGGCTATTGTGGGCCGTGTATAGAATGTACAACAAGGGATCGCGGGGTTTGTATGCAGTGCCCATATGTAAGATGACATTTTTGAACCACAAAGCTCTGCCAATTCCTTCACAAACAGCAGGCACAAAATCAAGTATAGCCGAAAAGTGCCTTACACGTCCACGTTGGCCAGGATTTGAGTGTTTTCTGCAGATAAAGCCTTCCCCAGCAATCCGCCCCCCTCCGCTTGCTCCTGTGGGGAAATGGCTATATATTGATCAATCGGAGATGGAATGGTGGGGATGAGGGCTTTGACGTGATATGGAAAGGGGTTACTGAAGCGGTGAGTTTGCAATTGCTACTGTGACGTCATATACTGGATTCGGGAACGCTGCTGTTTTCCCGAGCCAGGCACAACGTCCAAAATTAGGTTTTTGCTGAATCTGGAGATCCCGGGGGTGGCTTGGTTCTTGCTGGTCTGTCTCAGTGGTAGCTGGGATCAGTACACCAGCATGCACAGGCTCTTATAGAGAAATCGGGAATGTGAGAGGCCGATGTGTATTGTCACGTGAGAGTCACGTGTGGCATCAACACATTTGGAGCCCTCACACCACTGATACTAACTATGAGCCACCAACTATCTGCCGATCAGGTCCAGAACCTCAAGACCCAGTGTCTCCAAGGTAAGTCTTCAATTACCAAGACTACAGAACCATTCTAACAACAGCACGTGACTCCTCCTACTCGCCCTACTCGAAGTTCCGGTAAGTAGCTCATCCTCCCACTGCCGAAGTGTACTAATATTCAGGGTTGGCTGTGCCATTCTTACGAAGAAAGGCTCCGTGGTGACCGGTGCCAACGTCGAAAATGCCCTGTATGGTGCAGGAATCTGTGCCGAAAGAACAGCCATCACCAGGTGTGTAATGGAGGGAAGCCGTGAATTCGAAGCCATTGCCATTCTGAGCGATTCCGTCGAGCCGATCAGTCCGTGCGGAATCTGCCGGCAGTTTATCCGGGAATTTGCGCCCAAAGTGCCTATTTTGATGTTTTCGGCAGGAGATGAAGATATGGTGTGCAAGACCTTGGAGGAGCTACTCCCCATGAGTTTTGGACCTGAACAGCTACACTAGGGTGGTTTTAGGTGAGAATTCAGCGATTTGTGGTGATTTGCGGTCTCGATTGAATGTCTTTTTGAGGTCATGGAGTTGATGGGGTGGACAATTGGGTGGTAGGTCACGCTGGATTTGGAATATCAAAGGAGACATGGAGATGGGGGTGGTGTATTATTGTTGAGGAAAGGGAAAGGAGCAGGATACTGGTTTCTTCTGTTAGATGAGTGCAACCTGATGCTCCCTCTAAACCTCGTGTGACCTACAATTGACCTTCTATTGACCTTCTATTGCCCTTCTATTGATTTTCTTTTGACCATATTCAAACTATATTTCAAGTCAATGATAGGGTAAGACTTTACTTTGATGAATATCAAATTGGTCTTGTTTTATTGATGTCTCCGTCACTTGAGAGCCCTGCTTCGGCATATCTTCTATTGTCTGGAGGATACACCCAAAATCTCCAAATCTCCAAATCTTCATCCCGCCCTATATCTCCAAATATTGAATCCACGCCGTGAAATATCGTCCTCCCACCTTTGTGCTGGAATACTCCCGCTCATATCACTTCTTCTAATCCACTACATGCCTGTCTCGTACCACCCCTACGCCACAATTGTGATAACAAAACCAAACCTACCAGCCACCTCATAACCCTTCCTCCGTCTCCCCTGATTTTTAAAATAAAGCAACAATTCAACGGCTTCTTCGGAAACTCCGAATGTGGCTGCGAAACAGAAATTCGCATAAACCGCCCTGCCTCTCCCACAATGCCTGGCCCAGCAATAAAAACCTGGTATGCTTCTTTCTACTAAACGGCCCCACCCCGCTCACCACGGCTAATTCCCCGAACCGGCGGATTCTGGCGGAGTTTGGTAATCGAACTGTACACCCGTACACCATCACCAACCACCTCCGAGATGAGCTTTTTTCTCTGGTTTCCCCAGATCTTCAGAACACCACCAGAAATGGCAGTCTGTGCAGCCCCCACGTGTGGAAACGAAACGCTGTCAGAGCTCAAATGCCCTGTTTGTCTTAAGGGTCACGTGGAGTCGGTTTTTTGCAACCAAACGTGTTTCAGAGCAGGTTGGGCCGTTCACAAAGCCATCCATCCGGCCGAAGACGGAAAGCCCTTTGATCCGTTCCCCAACTTCACATACAGCGGTCCGTTGAGACCGGCATATCCGTTGCTGCCCCGTAAACCGGTGCAAAAGGACATCAAGAAACCCGATTATGCTCCACATGGAAAACCCATCAGTGAGATGAAAAACGACAGAACAGGCAAAATCACCATTTTGCAGGAGCACGAAATTAAAAAGATGCGTAAGGTGGGCAAAATCTCGAGACTCATCATCGACAAGGTTGCCTCGTACATCAAGCCTGGTGTTACTACCGATGAGCTTGACGCCATATTGCACAAAGAGTGTATGGCCAGGGGAGCGTACCCATCGCCTCTTAATTACTACAACTTCCCCAAGTCCATGTGCACGTCTGTGAACGAAGTCATTTGCCACGGAATCCCCGACCAGCGGAAGCTTGAAGACGGCGATATTCTCAATTTGGACGTGACAATCTTCTTGCACGGCTACCACTCGGACCTCAACGAAACCTACTACGTGGGCGACAAGGCCAAGTGCGACCCAGATACCGTCAGATTGGTCGAAACCACCAGAGAAGCGTTGGACCTTGCAATCTCCAAAGTGAAGCCAGGCTTGATCTTCCGTGAGTTGGGATCTGTTATTGAGGAGCACGCTTCCAAAAACAACTGCTCGGTCGTCAGAACGTACTGTGGCCACGGCATCAACCAGTTGTTCCACTGCCAGCCCAACATTCCACATTACGCCAAAAACAAGGCCATTGGCATCGCCAAACCAGGCATGGTATTCACAATTGAGCCCATGCTCTGCCTTGGCTCGCATAGAGACTTGACGTGGCCCGACGGCTGGACGGCTGCTACCCAGGACGGAAAATACTCGGCACAGTTTGAGCATATGTTATTGGTAACAGAAGATGGGTGTGAGGTGTTGACCGCCAGAAACGAGGACTCGCCCGGCGGTGCGGTAAAGAGAATATAATGGAGTAAATAGGTATGCACGATAGACGAGGCAAGTGTTTGTAAAAGACGTTGGAGAAATATTATAAAAATTTGAGTAGTGATAATGCAAAAAAATGGACGAGTCCGGATTCGAACCGGAGACCTTTCGCATGCTAAGCGAACGCGCTACCAACTACGCCACACGCCCAGATTATATAAAGATGTAGTGCTGGAAAGATATGAAGTTTTACTTGAAAGGTCAAAATTGACGAAATTATTAATGTGAGAATTTCCTAGATATTTTTGAACATTTATGTACATTATTAAGTGTATAAAGACTCTATATAGACCCTGAACGGAATGCTTACACACATCTACAACCAATGCCATGTATCCAATTATTGGTGGAACCGCATTGGATTCTCACAGACAATGAACCTAAGAGAGATGCTTGCACCGGAAGACGTCTCCTTTGAAAACCTACGAAAACTAAATTGGTTTTTCAATTTGGTCCGGATTATGTTTAGTCGCCGACGACAGAGTGCACGGGAAGGTGGACGAATAAGTCCTCTTCTGGTGAGAGAGATGAAGAAGGCGATGAGAAGTGTTCTGCCCATGGACTAACATCCACAGGATAGCAGACTTAAACATGAGCAAGATTCCATAGAGAGATCAGAACTGAAGTTCAGGGAGGGGTCTTTCGCGTCCCACGGCAATGGATGAATGCTTGTGCAATTGGTTTAGTGGGTTCGGTTTTATAGAGATACAGAATTCGGTTTTGAGGGAACTGGCAACAGCAAACTCAGGACACCCTGCTAATACATTAGATTCAAAAAAAAAAAAAAAAAGGTTTAGAATTTATTCTTCCTGGCGTTCTCTTAATTGATAATCGTTGAAAAAAAAAAAGAACTCTTCTGGTCATCAGGAAAAGAAATAAAACTTATCTTCCCATTCACGATGACGAAAGTGAAGACCCACCCATAAGATGCAGTTTGTGCTGCCAGAGATTGCCATGCGATGCTATCTTATCGTGTTTTTACAATAACTGCGAATGCTGTCAGTATTGGTGGAGGAAACTCGCCTCACCAGGGCCGATGACAGAATGAAAAAGGCCATGACACAAGTTAGTCCCATGGGTCGATAAACATGGTGAGACTTTCGGGAAATTGACTTGAGGGTCTCGTAAATTTGAATTAAAAAGATCTTATTTCAATCAAATGATTAGGCAAAAAAAAAAAAAATTCTGTTGGAGGTTGTTTCTATAGAGATATAGTTTTTTTTACTCTAATAAAGAGATATCAGTAAAAAAAATTACCTCCTCTACTAAGATCTTATTATTCTCCTTTTTTTTTTTTAACTGATATCTCTTTATTAGAGTATTGAAAGAAACCCAATGTCATCCGGGTCGTAAGCCGTGTGTTTGATGATCCTGGGTCCAATGGAGGCTACTGCTATTTCATCTTTTAGAAGAAAAATGGAGCTTCCCCATCAGAGAATAGTTAAGGACCATAGCCCATTGCTCTGTACCTAGAAGTACTTGATTTGGTACAAAACTTCGACGATCTGGGCACCCTTGTGCTGTGGCAGATATTCGAAAAACGAGAAGTATAAGGGAAAAGAATAAAAAAAAAAATGAAGAACGGCGAATTGTACTGGAGCTATATGAAATGGTCAAGGCTCCCCCTGAACTCGCCTCGCATTTATTGGTAAAAAGAACGGTTTTGTTCCACCAGGAGAAAAGTTTATGATTATTAGAGATCTCATACGGTCGAAGACGTCGAATTCCAGCTTCCTCTGGAGTGACTCTCGTGTCATTGGAATTTTCCAACCATCCGTCTATAAAAACGCTTTTTTGTGGACAAGTCCACCGGAGACGTAAATCTCTGTGCTAGAGAAAGAAAACCCACACCGAAAAGTGCATCAGCTCTTCAGTGACTTAATTTTATCCGATCTTACGGCTCCATTCTTCAGGACGGCATCTGCGAATGGCAGCTCCCTGTTCAACAACACCAACGAAAAAAAAACACCCGTAATCTCAATCCTGTAAAGAAAAACGGCTTCGAGTGCGGCGTGGTTATTTCGGCATTGGAAGATGAAAAATCCCCAGCCGACTTCACCAAGTCCCCGCCCATTTCTCATGGTGTCCAGGAAATTGTACCCGATTGGCACTGGCATATTGTGGGGGAGCGTTGCAGGACGATGCATTAGACTCTGCATTGTATTTGGTCCGACTTCAATTCAATGCTCTTCACAGTCGTTTGAAGAAGAGTTTCAAGAAGCTCTCTTTTAGGAACATTGTATCGTCGTTAATTTCACCAGTCGTGTTGTCAATGCGAGATGGTTGGTCCTCTACTGGACTTCGGTTATTTGTCAGGGACGATGATGCATTGGCTTTGGATTAGGAGATTCGTTCCACACCTCCTTTTGGAAATTAAAATTCTGGAGAATGTTGAAGGTGCAGACACTTCCGACTTGGAATGTGCATTTTAGACGCACGCCCAAGAGTATATAAATCTAATTTATAAACAATGAACAGATGACACCGGTTCTATCAATAAGTAAAAAATGGAGCTCAGATCTAATGGAATGCTCTGTCAAAAAGAGTAGCTTTTGTTTTCTACGAACCACTGTGGGTGGGAAAAATCCGACATCGAGGAAGACCAACAGGACGGTGTTGGTTAAGGAGGAAACGGCGTGGTCATTGATACAAAGCCGCGTGTGTGAATTCCAAAGACGCCTACGGCACATTCCAGTGTAAACGTGGGAAGAAACCGAGCACGGAATGCTCAGTGAAGCTCATTGGAAAGTCTCAGACCGGCTTCAAAGACACAACGATGACATCAGTACTTTTGCAGGTTCGTTTCATAGCAACAGTTGGCAATTTAGGGCTTAATTAGCCGAACAATGCCCTCCTTGACTTGTCGAACATTCCACCGACAGATTTATACTTGATTTGTATACCTGATTTCTGCAACTGAAAGACGTACCTGATTGACGTAGCGTGGAGGAACGCTGCGGGACCAGATATAAAAGGCTGCGTTGCATCCAATTGTTCAGACTTCAAAGAAAATTCTAATGGTGTTCACAATCTCCTCCGATGAGGAGTTTGGGAAATTGTTCCTGAGCGACGGTTTTGCCGCCGTAAACTTTGTCGGTAAGTCGTTGGATGGTTCTGACTTGGTTGCTTCTGACTTCGAGAAGCTTGAGAAGAAGTACCCCAACTTCAAGTGTTTCCAGGTCGACGCTGACGAGTTAGAAATGTTGGCTATGAGTTTTCAGGCCACTCGCATGCCTATTACTCTCTTCTTCTCGAATGGTGAGATGATTGAGAGGGTTGGACCTATGTTTATCGATGATCGCGACTTGGAGGGTGTTTTTGAAAAGTGTGTCGCTGAGTATTCTTGAATTACAAAGAAAAGAATATAGTGGCGGACTAAAATTTGAAAACCTTTCACACGATGGACAAGTATTTGTGCAGCTTAATGAGTGGGTTCAGTTCCATAGCGATTTAGATTTAGCAAATACATTAGTTGCAAAGAGTCTTATGTGGATACTGTAGAGCTTTGATAACCTATTAAATACATCCCTAGTCCACACAGTTGTTGAAGAGATTTTCGAATGTGTGACCTTTCACAGCACCTTGTCAAATAGTATCCAATGCTTGCAACCGAAAGCATCGATCGTTAAGAGAAAGAAACTTCAATCGGGCTATGAATATTGCTGCTTTCCCCTCCTCGTTTTTGGGTGTTCTCTTCCATCAACGCTTTTTGAAGGTCAACGTAACGCTCTAGAAACTTTTAGCTCGAACTCAAAAGACGGGAAAGTTCATGTCCGAGTTATTGATTTTCAAAATATATCATCTACTAAACTGTGGGCGAACCATCGTTGCAAAGTGAACACTCTATGGTTATGAGGCTGCATATACCCAACGGTTGACCGCTCTTGCATTGTGAATATTAAATTCTGTCAAAACTGAGTAGTTCTAACTACTTTGACAAAGCGATTGAGTATATTTGAGTTGAAAGATTTAGCTTTCTTGCTCTCATCATCAGAAGGATCCTTTAAATAGAAAGATCTAAAATTTTGGAGTATGTTCCCTCTAATAAAGTTTTTGTCAAAAAAAAAAAGTAATTGAATCAAGAGTGTGCCCTTTTTACCTCAACCAGAAAAACACTATCTCATCGGCTTCTGGACGTTGCCAAACCAATCTTGAATTGATCTTCTACGAAGTTTGACACAGTCCTTGAGAAGAATCTTTTTTTGTGTGAATTTTTTAAGAATGCCAGTGAGTCTACCAAGTTTTTAAGTGCGGTGAGATCCACACTGATTTCAGCAAAAGTGCAAAGCGCCTTCAAAATTCGAAAATTCAGAAATTCTCCAGAATACGAGTGCAGAATCACTCATTAAACATCACTGTACCTTTTTGTCGGAACTGAAAATAATATCTCTCCCACTCGTGCCTTTTGTGGAATGTCGTTATTTGGCTGCAAAGTGCGGAAAGGAACCTATTGTAATTCCAACCAAGTATAAAGTGGTTCTTGAGCCATTGAAACTAAAAAGATACTCAGAAACACCGACCAGAAAGCGAAAGCCAAATACAAATTGAAAGCCAAATACAAATTTCTCATCATATTGGTGTGATTATTGTCAGACTCAAAAGCCGTTGACACTTGGATTCAAAAGTCATACAGTTGGCTCAAGAAAAAATGCTACGTAAGATCCACCCAGGAAGAAAAGTAATTCGACTTAGCAAGGAAAAAGTCATCGATCTATCAACGGATGCAGCTGTGTCTCTTACAGAGTCTAATCTTACAAGGAGATACAGAATCTAAGGAATTCATAAACCTCATCATTATCGTATACATACTTTGCTATCCAGCACAGAACCTTACTGCTGATAAGCAGCTACACTGACTAGCCCAGTCTCACATTTTCATTACTGTTAGTTCTAGTCAGCTTGTCAGTGGACAGTGGTCCAATCAGAAACGCGAACTCAACTGCCTCGAACATAAATAAAGATTAGTAGAATGACCGTATAAATGTTGCAAATAAGTTTTCTAAAGACGAATCATAGATCTTCCCAAATTCATTTTACTCTTCATGGTCCCAATACGCGTACTGCACAATCCATAGACACCACCCACCTGACCCCGCCTAATGGGCTCTAGCATAACCTGAAAAAGTAAGAAGCGTTACGACGTAAGATATCTCAAGATCGTCTTATAATCCGCTGAATACTCTTTTCACGGTGATCTGCTGGACATAAAGTCATACATCTGCATACAATAACACCATCATCAACAACCGAACTTCTATTTCTCGACTGCATTCCTTTCAATGAAAGCCAGAACCTTTACAAAGCAGACACTTTCATAGACGTTGAGAGCCTCGATGAACGGTCCCACAACGACTGATTTGTCCACCTAAGATTTATATACTACATACAGCAACAACACCACTACCACCACAAGCAACTCTCCAACCGTTTTGCCCATCTTTTCCGAAGCTAGCTCAGTTTTGTAGAGGATCCATTTGTTTTTTCAACTCATTTAACGCCTCGGTAGGTCCGCCTAGCTCAGAAGTCAGAAGACGGATTGGGAGTCACGTGCGCACCATAAGAAAAAAAATCACCAAACTCCAACCTCAACACCATGTCTTCATCGATCCAGCTCCTCAACCCGAAGGCCGAGTCCTTGAGACGCCTGCAGGCGCTCCAGGTAAACATCGCTGCCGCCCAGGGCCTCCAGCAAGTTTTGGGGTCCAATTTGGGCCCCAAAGGCACTCTCAAGCTTCTTGTGGATGGATCAGGAAACCTCAAGTTGACCAAGGATGGTAAGGTGTTGCTTACGGAAATGCAAATTCAGCACCCGACTGCGGTGATGATTGCTCGTGCTGCCACGGCGCAGGACGAGATCACCGGCGACGGCACCTCCACAGTTGTGTTGTTGGTGGGAGAATTGTTGAAGCAGGCAGAGAGATTTATTGCCGAAGGCGTGCACCCAAGGGTGATTGCCGATGGTTTTGAGACCGCCAGGGAAACGTCGTTGAACTTTTTGGACCTGTTCAAAACCCAGCCGGAGCTGTTTGACCGGGAGTTCTTGTTGCAGGTTGCCAAATCGCTGGTGGCTACTAAGGTGGCCTCTGATATCACAGACGTTTTGGCGCCCATCGTGACCGACTCCGTTTTGGCTGTTTCGGGCGACGATGTGGCCAAAAACTCCATGGATCTCCACATGGTCGAGATCATGACCATGCAGCATGGCCATGCCAGGGATACCACTTTCGTCAAGGGCCTTGTTTTGGACCACGGCGCCCGCCACCCAGACATGCCCCGTGTGGTGAACAACGCGTATGTGTTGACATTGAACGTGTCGTTGGAGTACGAAAAAACCGAGGTCAACTCTGGCTTTTTCTACTCTTCTGCCGAAAAGAGAGAGAAGTTGGTGGCTTCCGAGCGTCAGTTTGTGGACGCAAAGCTCAAGAAAATCGTGGATTTAAAGAACGAGGTTTGTGGCTTAAACGGCGATGCCGGCTTTGTCATCATCAACCAGAAGGGCATCGACCCCATGTCCTTGGACGTTTTGGCCAAGAACAATATTCTCGCTTTGCGCCGTGCCAAAAGAAGAAACATGGAGCGTTTGCAGTTAATTGTTGGTGGCGAGGCTCAGAACTCCGTCGACGACTTGTCTCACGAGATCTTGGGCCGTGCCGGTAAGGTGTATGAGGAGAGCATTGGTGAGGATAAGTTCACCTACGTGACCGAGTGCCCTGAATCCAAATCTGCCACCATTCTCATCAAGGGCTCTGCTGCACACGAATTGCAGCAGACCAAGGATGCCGTTCGTGACGGTTTGAGAGCTGTCGCTAATGTCATCAAGGACGAGTCCATTGTGCCTGGTGGAGGCGCCTTTTTCATGAGCTGCAACCAGCACCTTCTTGCCAACGAGACAGGCATTCTCAAAGGACGCAACAAGCCCGGTATCCAGGCTTTTGCCGAGGCGCTTTTGGTGGTTCCCAAGACATTGAGTTCCAACGCCGGTTTGGACTCTTTGGAGGCCATCTCTTCGTGCCAGGACGAAATCGCCGAGGGCCACCAAGTGGGTGTTGATCTCGCCTCCGGCGAGCCCATGGACCCAGCGCTCGAGGGCGTGTGGGACTCCTACAGAGTTTTGAGAAACGCCATTTCTTCGGCTACAGGCATTGCCTCGAATCTTTTGTTGTGTGACGAGCTTTTGAAAGCAGGCAAGTCTTCGTTGAAGGGCCAGGGCGGTGGCGGCATGCCTCAGGGAATGCCTCAGGGTATGCCTCAAGGAATGCCTCAAGGAATGCCTCAGGGAATGCCCCAGGGTATGCCAATGATGTAGTGACGAATATGGGAATGTATATATAGAGCCGACTAATACCACTAGCGAGAGTCTAAGACAGTAGGAATGAGAATGTGCGATGATAAGCTCTGAAGAGGGGGCCAGCAGTGGACGTTTCGGTTTTGAAGAGAGCTGGTTTGGAAAAAAGACTGGTTGATAGCAAGGGGGCTGACCTAGAGAATAAACTTGAATAGCATAGCTTCGAAGAAGTAGCTGTTCAAAGAAGCGATTTGAAAAACAGATGGCTAAGATGCCTAAAAGTAGCAAAAATGTATCTAGTGATTAAGCACATTGATGCTAATTCATCCTTGAAAGAAAGCCAAGAGGCAAGAATTGGACTTCCACACATCTGATTTATCCGGGAAGATGACTAGTTATGGGAAAATATTGAACCCAGGGGAGGCTGCTTAGGGTTCACGTAATTTTCGAAATGCAAATAAGCAGGTAGAAGGCTCGAAGTGATCAATAACCGATCTTATTTGTCCTCGAGATGAGGATCTTCTTTCAGTGTTTTGAGCTCTTGCTGACTAAATGGTAAAAGATTTGGATCTGGAAACTGTTGGGACGTTTTTAGAACACATAGGGGTCCCCAGCTAGTTAGACCAAAAAAAAAAAAAAAAAAGAAGCGCCTTGTATACCCCTAAATATAAGAGCCTCCATACATCCACCCATAAATCCACACATATAACATACATGTAACCATAAATACAACCATACAAACTTCCTTACGTTCATCCATCCAAAAATTCTCCCCCTATTTTTCTCTAAAGTAGAGTGCAGCGGTTTGGCCGACATGTCTCCCAAAGCAGCTCCATGATCTACCATACCTGCCTTAACCTGCCTAAGCATAAAAGTGCAGTTGATGTACAGCAAAACAAGCTGACTAAAGACTAACCGCAGTAGGCATATACGAAGTTTCGTGGGGCTCCATGGCCTAACGGCTTTGAACCGATACAAAAATGCAAAAAGTGAACACAAAAATCCGAAAGTATGAGGCGACTTCTAAGCCAACGGCCTCAGATCCTCCACTTTCCAAAGGCGCTACGGTATCGACCAAGCATCGGTTAAAAGAGCCATTTTATGCCGCCTAAGCGTCGAGAATTCAGATGTAGTACTGAGGTTTCGGAAAGTGAGAAACCGATTCTTCCAGGCGCCGAAAACGGCTACAAATACGACAAATAAATTGACGAGACAGGGACGGAGGTTTCAGTCTCCCGTAAAAAAGAGACATAACTCGATCTTCGATGTGTTTGCACAAGTTTCGGAGATGTCAATGCAGAGGATTCTCCTGGAAACACAAGCCTCTTATTGCGGTTAATAAGTGGTGTGATGCCGGGAACAAGGAGAAAATACCCGAGAAGCAAGCTCTGAAGAAGTATTCTTTGTATAGGAGCCCTAGCGAAACAGAGTCAGAAGCACAAACTACAGAAACCGCCCGAAAATCTCGAAACCCCTTCAACTGTGTCTCTCCTTCTGGGCAAAATAAATATCTCTGCTTACTATCAACGTGTGTCGTTAGACTGCAGCACTTTATTAGATCTAAGCCTCGAGGCAGCGAACAAACAAGGCATACAGCCAAAGAGCTTTTTCGTTTCTGCAGCCTGCCCCGCTACTTGCATTGACGGTGAGATCGCCAGAAAAAATAATGCAAAGGTGTTGATACTTCAACTACACATCCAAATATCTTTTCTTGACAGCGCCGTTTAGCGCCCAATTTGAAACTGACCGAAAAACAATACAAAAGACCGCAGTATCCACTATTTCGCCGCGTCCGATGTATACCCAGTGACATCACACTGGCTTAGTTGTTATATGAATACCGCATGACAGCCGTGCAGCGAGTTCAGCAGCGAAAAGGATCGGGAGGAATCGCAGGTGATTTCGAAGCGGGATACCCAGCTTCTGACGGTGGGGATCGACTGAGGAGACGGGGTAGCAGATCCATTTTCCGTGGGTTCTACTTTGTGGCTTGAAATTGGGAGAGCAGTTTTTGCCGTGGATATCGCTGGTTGGTTCATTTTTCAAGGTTTACTTTTGGCTTTGCTGTTGTGGTTCCATTTTTATAGTATTTGGACCAAAAGGATGACCCAGAGGACCATGAGTTGAAACCCCTTGAGTGATCTAGACAGTTTAAAAAGACAATCTCAGGTATCCCGGCGCATTGTTTCCCCGTTGAACATCATCGAAATCACGATTCCACAGCCGTTCTTAAACCCCCAGTTACGAGACAGTGAAACCGCTGTCCCAGTATTTACGAGAAGGAAATTGTAGGACTGCCGTTACAAAAGAAACTTTATTTGTCCTTATTTGGATCGAGGCTTCTTTGCCCGAAAATGCGTTTTAACCACCCAGCATAAGACGACCAACGCCAGGGTCCTTGAGCTCCATGTAGGTTTGAGCGGTACCTGGATTATGGGTACTTCGAGGCAGATTTGACGGAGGAAGAGCTGGCTCGATTTAAAGAAAGCGACAATGTGATTGGTGCTTTTGTGGAATGACGGATGGTTTTGAAAAGAGTAGGTGTGATCTACGGGAGGACATTGATGGTGAAGAATAGGTCTACTGAACGAAGAAGCTTCAGCTTTGAGAGCAAAGAAGTGCATCAAGAAATGGCCACAGGACCAGGAAATACTATAGACATCTGTAGCGATCGAGTCGCAGAAGTCAAGTAGAGAAAAGGAAGAGACATTGGGGGAGGGGGAAACGAGGACTGTTCGAAAAGTTCAGAGTATCAGTAGCTGTATTCCAGAGTTAGTGACCGATTTAATTATCAAAGACCCACCATAATTATTAACTCACCAGAATCATTGACCCACCAATATAAGAGACCCACCAGAATCTGAATGTACTGCCAAAATGAGCAACCCGACTTTTGTAGACCCATCCTTCTGAATCGGTACCACATATGAAAGACGCCACTGACATTTCCACATCCCAAAATTCCAAAAAGTGACGCCACCTAATAAGCTTCTCCACTTGGTTTCTCCACCCACCGGTCTCCACAGACTAATCTCACATGCCGGGCACAATGGCTCGCTAAGCAACCCTTCACTTGCAGATCTTGCCTTGTCGGGAACAATGGCTGCTTCTTATTTCCCGTAGTTGCAGAAATCCACGAGGCCTTGGCCCGTGTACAAAGCAGCGAGACCGGCTGACCGGTTTGCCGACGCAAAACGCAATCCTTGCTCTTGAATGGCCTGAAAATTTGGCCAGGTTTCTAGATTTTGCTCATGCTGGTCTGTTCATTCTCAAATGCTCTCTGTTTAAATCCAAATGTTCAGTTCTCAATGCTCTCATCGATCCCCAACCGTCTGCACTTTCGCCTGAATGCTATCAATACAAAATAGCCAAATCGTCACCGACTCCGCCATTCATTAGCCGCCTCCTGAGCCTCGGTGGCTGCAAATGCTGACAAATCTGGTCGTAAAGCCGAACGAAGAACTGCTTCAATTTAGGCTTATTCAACCATTGTATGGCTGTGCCTGCGTCGGCCAGTTTGATCAGATTCTGCTGCTTGATCTAAGACGGAAAAACCGGTCTCTGTGATCCTGGTGACGTGAACTCGTAAATGTATAGAAAGTCTCATTAGGAAAAGATACCCTCTGTGATCTACCGCACACTACGTATCCCTACACTTGTTCCGAAATGTCCCCCACTGTCCTCCATTATTTCCAACCATTTCCAAACCCACAATAGTATTCTTGGCTCGTACTTAACGGTGGCCCGCTTGGGGTCCCATACTAATTATACTCGCTTAGTGCTGCGTGGAAGCTTCCTGACAGTTATTGTTCTATGTGCCCGGTTACTAGCGGGATGATCGCCGCAGCGGTGGATGGCCCGCAGCGGGCCGTATAAGTGCATACCGATAGTTTTTCCGGGCCGGCCCCACAAGTCTTTTCTTGCTACCTTCACCTTCTGGGTGCAAAATGCTCCTCGAGCTTCGAGACCACAGCAGGCGCTTTTCTTTGCATGTGCCTGGCGGCCTATTTTTCATGTAATCCGCTCTACACAACCCGTTGAGGCTAGGCGTTGCGTCGCTCTATTGACAGAGGAGACGGATTCGGAACGATTATCGGGATCAGCGTAGCATTGCTTCGTAGAACTGACTATCCACTCTAACAGGGCTGTGGGGCGGCATCGGTGATTGGTACATTTGGTGCGATAAGCATAAGGGTCTGGGTTTATCCGCAATATTGTGGAGGCTGCACGACGGCAGAAATGATCCGCCCATGCCGCAGCTTCTCGCTTTGAGGGGCATTCACGCATGACGCATAGTGCATGGCGTAACGTGCGACACACATGACTTGCCACTTTTTTGTACGTAATCCCAGCCACACAAACCTCGCGTTTTGATAACTAGATGGGCGTGAGGACTCAAAGAGCAGAGCAAGGCAATGGCCTCACGAAACCCGTGCACCACACCATCTGTCCAGCTTCTCCACGTCGCCCGTGCTTAAGTTGCACCGATGTGTGTTGTTATCAGGGGCTTAGAAGTCCTTTCTTTCCTTGCGTTTATTATTTCGTTCCTATCTTATTCTGCTGTGTGGGGGACGGTCTTGCGTCCGTAAGGTGCATGGAACATAGTAATAGAGTACGGACACCACGTGACGCGTTAAGGAAATCGGCTCCCAATTCCGTCGCACAAGAGCTCAGCTCGGCTGAAAGGATTCGGCTTAAGCAAGGGACCGGCTCTGTAGGCGAGGGAGCACTGCCTTGGCTGCGCGGTGATTTCCCTTCAACCCTGTAGACTCAGCACATGCATAGCGCCAGCATTTGATGCAGGACCACTCTGCAATAGGATATCACAATGCTCAGAGCCTGCACATGAAAATCATACTTTTTGCACCCTGCACCCTGCACCCTGCACCATGTTCTTTTTTTTTTCAGGCTGCACCCTGCACCCTGCACGTAAGGCCCACAACAGGGAGCCCTCTTTTCCTCCGTGCCAGCCGAAAACCGCGTGTGCAGCATGCAGCGTGCAGCTTCTTCTGCGCCGCCCAGGTCTCTCTAAACTTTCTTTACTAATTCCCATCTACATAAAAAAAAAAACCGCCTCCTCGAATGAAAGTATATCTATAGCAAAGACCCGGATCGCGCCGCTTACAACCCTTTTTTTTTGAAAATCCCAAATTTTCCCTATCATCCTCGCAGCTGGCGGACTTCCATACTAAAGTTCGTCGAATCTTCCAAAGAAACCTATCATTCCCCATAGCCAGCCTCAATTGTTTCCAGAGGCAACTCCTCCGTTTGATGCTACCGGCGCACGCCTAACGAAATTAGTATGTACTTTCGAAAACCAAGTTCGTCTGAACGTGGTGTGAAGATCACGAAGATCACGAAGATCACGAGATCTTATCATCGGTTGTTACGGAGCAAGTAGGTGGTTCAAGAGGAAGCCGATCCATCTGATCGTGCTTAATTCTTGAAAACCCCGCATGTTCTGTTTCAATGCCGTAGATAATGAATCAGTCCAGGTCCAGGATCAAAACAAGGCCATATCAGCAGCATCGTTCTGATGTCTGTTTATCAGGATCAGGCCGGGGCCCAACTCCGGACGGCTATTCGCAAATCCTTGTGGCGCCTCTGGTAACAGAAGCCTCAAGCGATTAAGCTTTGCAAGCCTCACCACGATGTTCAATTCCCCGTATTATGTGATATTATCTCGCGATATGTGATAATATTCCACAATATGTGATAGTATTCCAACATACGTGGTAGAACAGGATGGTTTCAACAGGATCAGAATGGCCAGGACAAGCACGGCTAATCGGCCTCACGGCACGATCGTTTAGAATTTGCCAAAATCGGAACCTACGAGTGGTCAGGGGCTCAGTCCCCGAGACTAAGTCCAGGTTGTCAGGGCAATTGGGCGGTCTATCGAAGCTTGATTTAGCAGCGAAGTCAGCTGGGTCGTCAAAGTACCATTGTTGATTCGCTTTCATTGTGCATTGTGAGAGACTATTGTGTCGATCTGTAGAGCTAAGCTTTGAAACTTTGTTGATTGTGGCTGCTGCTACCATCTTGGAACCACCGATATCCCCTGAATGTGACCGAGACGATTTCATATGACCTTGGAATGGCTCAGTCTTGGTATTTTTGATTGACTATCCAGTGATTCTAAGCCTGTGACTGACGTTCTCCGATATATCTTCGTGATCAACCAATTCCTCATTCACTAACTCCCAGTGTCCTGGTCGTACCCAAAGTCCCAGCAGGATCCCCTCTATACATATGGCCTTCCTGGGAAACTCCCCAGACCGTCTTTTTCGAACGAGGAGAACTCTACCCCGAATCGCCAGCCAATCTATTCGCCCAACCCCATTTCCCAGCCTAACCAGGCTCCTCCTATCGAAAACCAAGACCCTACCAACTACATGCAATATCCTTTGCAACAGCCTCCTGTGATGGGCCCGGTTTTCCAGAGTTCGAACTACAATCTATCTGGAAACCAGGAATTTCACGAAGACTGGGACTCCGCTGTGGACAGAAGCAGCAAGGATTCCCGTTCTTCTGTAGACCACAGCAGTCCAGAAACTTCTCGTTCTAGTGACCTGGCAAAACCCCGTTCTGCTTCTGGCGGCGGAGTCACCAAAAGATCCAGGATGGGTTGTTTGACGTGCCGGCAAAGGAAAAAGCGTTGCTGTGAAACAAGACCCAAGTGCTCCGAATGTGCCAGACTTCGATTGAACTGTGTCTGGCCCAAGCCAGGCACGGAGCATAAGAACAAGAGCAAGGAAGTGAAGAACCAAGAAAACACTATCGACCATGATGTGTATGGCAAGATCAAGGTGTTGAGGGGGATTGTGGAATACAGATCCTCCTAGACGAACGAGTAATTCGGTGCTGATGTTCGCTCTCAATATTGAATCGTGTTTCTTCACCGAATCTCAACTCCCTCACGACTACGAATTCCTTTTAACGAAGATCCGAGGCGCAAATGGTATTTTCAACCTCGTGAATATCATTTAGATCTCAGTCTTACCGATATCTGCTCGCCATGTGGTTATAGAGTTGGCGTTATCAAGCAGATCATCGATGGAAACACAGGTACGCCTCGAAGCTGGTTTTTAACCACTGGACGTCCTCATGTCACAAGACCTGCCCACTTTCCTTAGACCTCCCAGGCCAGCCAGACTGGTCCTTATTAGATTACAATAAACATGCACTGGATGTGCTCAAATAGATTTCGAAATGGCGCTGTAGTTTTCAAATGGGAAGGGCCAATAAGAGTGTCATGGAGAGTGGTCTTTCGAAATAGTCGTATCCAGGGAATTGGATAGAGAATTTTTTTTGAAAGACACCCTTGGATGGACGAAAATAGGAAAGATTTCAAAATTACCGAACAGAGATTGGACGGGCCGTTACAACAGCAACTCTCCGGAAGATCTACGTTCAACGAAAACCCGAGATTCCGCAACTTCACTAGCCTTCGATGCTGGACCAGCTTCACGGCTATCTCAAGACCTTTCCCGAGCATCCAGTGCATAACTCATCGACAAAGGTTTTTCCGAGGCCAAATGAAGATGATCCGTCAAGGATCTGTCACGGAAGAGTTTTCAAACCCTATCTCTCAAGGTATACCGGAAGAAATTCTTTAAGCTTTTGGTTACTCTGCCTAGCCACTTTGCGTATTTTAGATGAGTAGCCACTTTGCGTATTTTAGATGAGTAGCCACTTTGCGTGTTTAAGATGAGTATCCACTTTGCGTATTCAAGGTGAGAGACCCTGGCCGTCTTTCTCGGAGCCGATTCAATCAGACCTAGCCAACCGGGCTCCCCAGAGAAAAAGACATTCCAAGAAAACCATTCCTATCGGCACCACCGATTGAGCGGTGGAAACTGGCAAGATGCCTTATGCTGCTGCTCCCCAAAGAAGCAGACAAGAAATACATAGCGGTGTCTGCTCGGGCGAAGTTACCGATTCCAAAAGCCACCGGCCCTTAACAAGCCTAAGAGCCGAGAATGAACACCCAATGGCCCCTGCGGCGGATTCCAATATTTCTAAAGGCTGTACCATGGGCAATGCGGCCTTAGGCAGCCGCCTAGAATCCAAAGGGCGCCTTGCTGTTTCATTTTCTTTTCTTTTCCTCCGACTTTCTCTTTTATTCGGCGCCATTGCAGTTTCTGCGTGGCAGTCGGTGTTCCGCTGCAAATTGAGCTCGAGAAGAATAACCGATCCACAGGCTTTGGCGAAACCCAGGGGGGAAGCAAACTGTACGGCTGGTAAAAATGTCTCAAGCTTTTTTATTTGCAGGGCGGTGCCGTTCAGTTTGTTTCCGTGTCTTGAGAATTGGCTGATTTTGTATCTGCGGCACTCTTTCTCTTGTGGATCACACTCTTATCACTAAACTCTTTCACCTCGCGAAATGTTGCACCCAGGGTTCGACCCAGACGGCTATCTTGCCGAACAATAGACGGGTTTTTGAAAAGTGGCACCCTGGATTGCTGACAGTTTAGCCGATATGCCTTGCTTCTGGCCATATGTATAAAAAAATAAGGTGACGCTCGAGCGCCTAAAAGGAGCGTGTCGGCCCAGGCGGAAATATCAATCTGCTTCAAGCACAGCAGGCGCCTTGCTGCTTCGGATTTGTCGAAGAGGAAGGGGCTCACGTGCTCCTGGTGGTTTGCCGGAATTGGCAGCGCTGGAGTGGCCGGCATGCGCTACGGTGTTTACGAGGGCTGGCTGAAGAAGAAAAGGAGGTTTTGCGTTTCTGGGGTTTCGTGTTTTGGTGGAAAACACCTTCACATCCGTGGTGCACGGGTCGAGACCCACCAGTTCGAATCCCAATCACTAATGAATTAGTATACCAATGGCGACGGCTGTTTTGTCAGGTATTTCAATTTGCGGAGACTCGTACACCTCTCGGTCTATACGGCGAAACCTCCCATTGATCGCCCAGTGTGCCTGAGTATATAGGCCCCTTCAGCTAAGAGACCGACCAGATACTTCATGGGATCCCACGCTGCTTGAAGCAGGCTTGCTTCAATTGGTGCAGGAGGGCTGGTTTGGGGTTGTCTTGGGGCCCTTGGTAGGTACCATAACTTTCTTCTTGAATCGATCAAGTCGACGTAGGTTCTGATTTGATGGGTCGACCGGAGCTAACATACGAAAGCTTCGTGCTTGCTGAGCTTTGTTGACGCCTGTAGGGAGGTAGATATTCTGTAGAAAATAATCTCCTGATGTAGCACGAACCCTCATATTCTTTGTGCGGTCTTGAAGTCTAGTAGTTTGATTTTCGTCAGATCTAAGGATTTCTAGAGTAGCCTCAATAACTCGGTTTTGCTGCGGAGGGGCCCCTGGACTCGAGACAAATGTGAGACCAGCTCATTCTGCCAACTGTGATATAGCCCGGATGTTCAGTGGGAATGTCTCGAATTTGGATGAATAAAACGTTGTTTGGCGAAGGATAATTTAATAAATTGCTGCGTCCGTTGGAGGTTCGACTTCCCAATTGTGAAATTGTAAGCTCCTTCTCGAGTCTGCCTTTACGTCTCTGTGAAATATCAATATTGTAGGGTTTTTAAGCCGCTAGGGCTACTGGGCATTTAGACAGGCGTTGGCTTATACGGATTTCTTGCATTAGGCTGATTTGGCAATGCGGGTTGTTGGTGGTTTGCGATAGATTCATCCAAGGTGCCCTGGGAGTGAGAGTATGTCGGAATCAATCGCTGCTGTAATAACGAATTTCTTAAATGATGGCCAGAGGGCGTCGTGAGGAATCCAGCCCCGGAGACGTGCTCTGTTTCCGTACGTTCAGAGAATTGCCTGATTGGTATTAGTACATCAGGAATATCAAAAGCCCTCCCGTCTTTTGAAAACCTCGCAACACCCTCTAAGTTCCAAGTTGTACGCTTCTTCAATCTTGCCTGTCAAGAACAATTCGTAAATTGTGTGTACCAATGACCAGAGCACATAAGCTTGGCGAGATGAAAGTAGTCTATTCCTTCATCATATCCACTCAATGTTAGGTCCTCTGCACTCGACACAGTTGAGTACTTGTCAGCATTATCAACCTGTCCTAGTTCCAGGTCATCTATCGTTATTTCGCTTTTGAATCTGAGTACTTTAACGTCCTCAATCGTCTGCCACCAACGATCTTGTACTTTGTCAATCATACCAAACATTTCAACATATGCTATTTGGTTGTCATCCATTCCAGCGAGTATATAGTCATATTTGTCTCCATAATTGGTGAATACAATCACGTTATCAGCCAGCCCCACATCACATAAAGCAATAACTGCTGCAATCCCGTACATAGCAAGCACCATAAATATATGCGTGATTGTAAACATCTTCATATAGCCAAGTCCTGTTTTTTAGTCTCCTCTTGCAAGTATTGAGAAAAATTATTAAAATTTCGATGTTGCTCTAGGGGGTTTAAGATAAGAGACGGAGCAGGCTCAAGTCCAGACCCGTGCACCAGACACCCGTGCACCATCAACACCTGGCCCACCGCACCTTAACAACCACCTCAACTAAAACCCCAATTTAGCCTGCACAGCGCCCCAATGTCAGCCGAAACACACACCTTGCGGGAAAGGCAGATATGTATGTTTGGGTTTATTGAAACCACGTGACCCAATTCCCCACTAACACGTAGCCGCCCTCGAGCGAATGCTCCATCTCAACAAAGACGGCACTTCCGATCTTACGTTGGCATCCAAATCCGAGGAAATTGTCTGGAAAGTGCTTGTAATGGATAAAAAAGCACAGGCTGTGATTTCGTCTGTTTTGCGTGTGAACGACCTTTTGCGTTGTGGAATCACCGTGCATGCTTTGGTTTCCGGCTCCAGATCTCCCTTGCCAGACGTTCCAGCGATTTATTTTGTAGAGCCTTCCGTGGAGAACGTGACGCAGATTATCCACGATTTGCAGAACGACACGTACGACTCGTTTTACGTGAATTTCACCCTGACCATCAACAGAGAGCTTTTGGAGGAGTTTGCAAAGAAAGTGTCGCTCTGTGGCAAAGGCAACAAGATCAAGCAGGTCTTCGACCAGTACCTCGACTTTATCGTCACGGAGCCCAACTTGTTTTCGCTCGATTTGGGCAAAACCTTCACCAAGTTCAATTCTCCTGCTACTTCCGAGGACGACATCCACAGACTCGCCGATACGATCGCCGACGGGCTTCTCGCCACCTTGGTGACCATGGACTGCGTGCCAATTATCCGGTGCCCAAAGAACGGCCCCGCAGAGCTTGTGGCGACCCAATTGGATATGAAGTTGCGTGATTACAACGCCAATTCTCGTGGCAGCGGCTCGCTGCTGCTCCAGAAACGCCCTGTGTTGATTCTCTTGGACAGAAACGTGGATTTGGCGTCGATGTTCTCCCATTCATGGATCTACCAGTGCATGGTGAGCGACGTTTTCGAGTTGCGCAGAAACACAATCAAAGTGGTCAAATACGACGAGAAGGACAACTCGCACGTCAAGAGCTACGACGTGGACCCCAAGGACTTTTTCTGGAACAAGAACTCGCAGTTGCCCTTCCCCGATGTCGTGGAAAACGCCGACGTCGAGTTGAACTTGTACAAGAAAGACGCCCAGGACTTGACCAACAGAACAGGCATTTCCAGCATCAACGACATCAACCCAGACGCCAACTCCGACACCTCCTTAATTCAGCAGGCTGTGGAGGCTTTGCCTGAGCTTACAGCCAGAAAAACCACCTTAGACATGCACATGGACGTGTTGGGCTCGCTTTTGAAGGAGTTGGAGGCTCGTACTTTGGACAAGTTTTTCGAAATCGAGCAGGGTTTCCTGGACCCCAAGGTGCAAAGCGAGTTTCTCGAGCTTTTGAAGTCCGACTCGAAGAGAGACAATTCTCTGGACAAGTTGAGAACCTTCCTCATCTTGAGCATCTTGGCAGACTTGCCTGAGTCCTACTCCCAGCAGTGTGAGCAGGCCTTGACACAGAAATACCCCCAGCTCGACATGAGCGCCGTCAAATACGTCCGCAAATTTAAGCAGATGACACGTATGTCCCAGAATGTGTCTTTGAACGAGCAACTGAGTTTGAAGCACAGCGTTGGCGAAACTAACAACTCGGCATTGTTCAACGGTCTTTCCTCAAAATTGTACGGCTTCACAGAGGGCAAGCTTTCGGGCGGTATTTCCTCATTGGCCAGTGGTTTGAAAAAGCTTTTGCCAGAAAAAAAGAATTTGCCCATTACCAACATTGCAGAGGCTATTATGGACCCAACCAACGCCTCCAACACCTCCATGTCGATCACAGACGACTACTTGCACCTTGATCCCAAATCACGAGGCGGCCACCTGAAACCACCCAAGAGGCAATCATTTGACGAGGGTATCGTTTTTGTTGTGGGAGGTGGTAATTACTTGGAGTACCAGAACTTGTCTGAATGGGCGAATGTGCCCGGCAGAACACACAAGGGCATAGTTTACGGCAGCACGGATATCGTCACAGCCAAGGACTTCGTGCAAGAAATTCTGGATCTCGGGAGATTGGATTAGGAAATCTGGAAGTTTGGATCTTGGTTTATGAAGGAGAGCAGTGATGCAGTGACATAATAAGATCACAAAATTTGGCGTATCTATATCAATGTCCCCATAGGGAGCTCAATTCGCCAGGAATATGGAATTGTCTGAATTGCAATTCTTTCAAGAATAGCATCTCTTCAAACAGTCAGCCCAATTTGCCGATGGGCAAGCATGTATAATAAGACAGCCTTGACGCCGTCCTCTTATAAAAATCAACGCATACACAATGTCCGGAAACCCTAAGCAGAGTTTCACACAGTCTACTTTCTTTTCATTCCTACTCATCTTTATCTGTTTATTGGCGAAGGCACTGGGCCTCCTCATATCGGCGTATAGTACATTTTTTAGGTACCACATTTTAGAGGTAGCCCTTGGTGGAGCCCAAAACTTGCAAGGAGCGGCGGGAGTCCAAGAACAAAAGCTCACACTCCTCGACGTCGCTGGCAATGATTTCTGCTCTGTTGGCTGTTTTGGCCAAAATACCAGAAGGCGCCAATAACTGCAAAGCGTATCTCAACGAGCTGGAAACGCCGTGTTCAGACAATTTCGTCAAAGCGTCTGGTGCAAGCACAAGGTTCTCGAGCTGTGCACGCTTGGCCACAATGGTCTTGATTTCCTCCTGATTGTATGGAAGCGTCTTGACAATCAAAAGACGGTCAATCAAGTCGGGAGGACATCCGTGGGGGTATTTGACGTCATCGCCGGTGCCCCTGATGGTGGTCATGCCTCTGTTGGAGGCCAAAATGACAACAGGTGCAATGGAGCTCTCCAAGGCTCTGTTCAAGTAGGTGAAGATTTCAATGTCCAACATGTTGACCTCGTCAATGAACAACACACCGGGGATGAGCTCGGCCACGCCCTGGTCGATGTACTTCAGCACGACCTTGTTGACCTCGGCCCGCAACTTGTCGGTGATTTCCGTCTTCTTGGGTTTCAACAACTGGCCCATCATGGAAAGCACATCCTGGCCGCCCTGAGGACGAGCGTTAGCGACGTCCAAATCGTGGAGCGTCACGTCCTGGACAATCTCCTTTTTCTTGTGAACTTCGCCTTTAGGCAAGGGAACGTACTCCTCGGCTTCAAGGTCGAATTCGGTAGCATAAGCGTCGGAACGACCCACACGTTTAACTGCTCCGGTGTTGGCCTCCACGTAGATGACATCACCAACGACCACACGCTCCTTTTGGATGCTCTCGTAAATCAGCGGGTCCAAGCGCAAGTTCTTCGTGCCCTTGGCCGTTTTCAAGCCCACAATAACGTGAGAAATGGTCTTTCCATATCCGCCCAAAGGATTCTCTGCTTCCTCCGGCGTCAACTCAATCACCTCGCCCTCGTAGACCTCCTTGGTCTCTTTGATACGGAGCCCGATCGCCTTACGGAAGTTCTCCATAAGCGCCGCCGTTTTCTTGACTTCAGCTGAATATAACTCAGATCCCACGATCGGACAAAATGGCACTTTGGGGCCCAATTCCTGCGACACCGCCAACGCCAACGCTGTTTTTCCGCTGCCAGGAGCTCCCGCAAGCAAAATCGCCTTTCCGCTCATCCGCTTGGTCTTGATCAAATCCACAATCACTCCACAAGCTTCTCTGGCTTGTTGTTGGCCTACAAAACCAGAGTCGACTGGCTTGGCCACGCCGTGCTCGTCAAGGCCTAGACCTTTGATATGTGTGTGTGTCGCCGTGCGCAGCGGCCCGGCCGCATATTCTTTAACTTCGTTGATTTCGACCATGTTGTAGTTGGAGAAGTTTGCGATGGAGATGTGTAGGTGGGAAACATCCGTACACCACAAATTGTCTTGCCTGGGTTTTGGCCTCCACGGGGCAACCAGCGTAGTTGGGAGGCGTGTTTGGTGGATTAGGCGGCTGGAGACTGGGCGTAGAAGCTGGCCCTGACGGGCTTCGACTGGCGGTACCGGTTGTTGTAAAACCCGTACACCATCAACATTTCGTGTTCGGAGGGAAGAGTTCAGAGGGTTCTATAGAAGTATTTTTTTATTTTAAATAGCACGTTGAACGTTTTCCCGTGGGTTTCACGGCTGTGCTATATAGAGGAAAGTCGTGTTTTTTTCTTTTTTTTTTTTTTTCTTTTCAAATCGAAGCCGTTCACCAAAATGAGAAGCCGGGGTAGTGCTAGAATTGGCAGTACTCCCGAAAACGCTCTTTCTTTGAAAACGCTCTTCCTGTTCAGGTGCTGCAGAGGATCTAGACAACCCTTTAAAGTCTTGTGTGTAAATCGTTCTTTTCCTTACGTTGTAAACGGTGTCCTTCATGTTCTATAAAGACTCTTTCTCAAAGGCTCAGTGAATAGAGAACTAAATTTTTTGGGCTGTTGTTCAGAGATTCTTCACTTCGTCTTCTTCAATCCAAGGAAATCACTGGAGATAGAGTTGCACCAATCAGTGACAACCAAATCGTCTTTTAACCCGGAAGATTTCATTGGCAATAACAGCTCAATAAAAGCGCTTTCTTCCTCATTAGGCCAATTTATTCGTTTTGGCTCGCTTCAAGTTGGCTCTGGTGAAGGAGAGAATGTTTCAGGATCAAGATAACTGGGAATCCAACGGCCATTATCTCCGTCGCTGAATTGTTTCTTCATGAAAACGCTTCAATTGAATGAAAGGAACTGGATGAGGGTTGAGGAGTGCTGACTTGTTTTTGTGGGTTGAATTTGGATTACACTTGGGCTATTCTGGTGAAATCTGGATATGGGAATTCAGTAATTTTGAAAAGGGTGGCTATAGAATCAGGTGAGCTTCTGAAAGCGGGAAGTTCGAGGAATATACCAGCATACCCATAACAACCCAGGAATCAATAATTGGAAACAGAAATGGGGAAAGTTCCGCTTCTGAGGAATCTGGAGGATTCCAAAGTGTCTTTTAGATCCCTGCTTCTGATCCTTGCCCCAATGAACCTTGGTACTTGATATGGCTGACTTATGTGGGATCACTTGAACCTTTGAATACCAGTTAGGAAGATCAACCACCAAGATAGTGGAGCTTCTGGCGTTGAATTCTGGTTTCTCGCTGTGCTGTTGTATTTGAAATACCCCTTCATTTGCTTCTGGTGGACATTTCAATCACCAATTTTCTTTGGCGAACAATTCGATATACCACTTATTCACGCCTCTCTATTCAACGCCGAATTTAATTGGAGGCATTTCCGGCATTGGAATAAAGATCTGGATTTTCAATGCCCCAAGAAAAAGATGTTGGATGAATGCAGACTTGAGGGTATCTAGAATTCTCGTTTAATTAATTAAAGGATTCGGGACGCCATGGAACCAAATCACACAGTGTCCAGATGCCCTAATTGATTCCCATAAACTACCTCAAGGATTCTGTTAATTTGAATGCCAACTTTTTGGGTTCACCAACTGTAATTTAATCAAAAAAAGAGGAAAAATACACGCCAACAGGCCCAAAAGCTACAGTTTAAGATTCATTTCATTTCGAGCTACGGCTTGCCCCGATCGCCTTGCAGTGAAATCATCTATAATTTAAGAGGCACTTGCATCGATGCACAAGCACCTGTTTCAAAGAGTTTGAGACCAGCCACCAGTTCCATTAATTGAATGCCCTGTTGATCAATTAGACGTAGAAAAGACTTCTTGTTTTAGAAGCACCCTGAAGAGTGTCCTCCAAAATATCCTGGAAAGCATCCTTCGAGAAGCAACAAAGAACAAGGCCAACTTTAAACTTTACAAAACTAGCGAGCTGCCTGGCTAAACTAGATAACCCAGGAGACAGCCGTTCGGTAACAAACTTCACGGGGAAAACTTCTTTAAACCCCGAAGCGTCCTGTCTCGTCACAAAATGAATTTGCCGTCTTGCTGAAAATCGGACCCTGCTTTGGCAGTGCTGGAACTTCCAAATTACCAAGAAATCTCACCTACTCAGCGAAGAAAAATAATAATAAAAAAGAACCTAGGCCCGGCCGGCTTTCGTGTGAACAGTTTTCGTAACCGTATTCGAAGAAGCGCAAGTCTGCTAGCGAGAGCAAAATAAGCTCGGGGAGCATGGTCGGGGGCTTAAGTTGACGGCAAATTTCGTTCCCGATGTTCAGCGCTCTTAACAGAGCCTGGGGCTTGGTGAATATTTTTTTGTGAACTCACAGCATTCCTCATCGTTTCCACATGCATATGGCCAGTCCCGGCCCCTCGAGGCGAACCCTTGCATTTTTGGCATAAAGTTTCCTTAGTTTCCCTACGAGGTCCATTGATCAGGGACCATTCACCCAGCACAAAGCCTTGTCTCCCCACTAGTAAACAAAAAACCTTAATTTCTGAAACCAGTGGACCGCTTTCCAACATAAGCTTGCTGCTCTCCAACTACACACCGTGAGGCGGTTCCCGAATCTGTCCATAGTGACGCCCTTGGTGATGCAAAAGTAGCTGTCGCTTAAAAACGCAATACGTCTTCGATCACGGAGAGCCGCTAACCAAAAAAAGCCCTTCAAAGTCCGGAAGTCCGTAAGATGGTTCTTAAATAGAAGGAGCGGCATGCCACATTCGGTGTTATCAAGGGAATGGCTCGAAGCCTCATCTTGAACTTGCCTCGTTGAGCTGCGATGTGCAACATAAGAGCTTTTGCGCTCAAAATAAAACGCACCTTCATATCAATGCACAGGGAACCCAGAGCCCTTCGGCATATCGGAATGCCGCCAACAGACCGCTAAGTTCTATCTGGATTGACGGAGGTCTTGGTGGTATTTGCCACACCGATAAAACTTCGCTCAATGGGTGCCATTGTATTTTTCACAGCAAACAATGTATTGTAGATCCCGTCTGACGCCCTTAGCGGAGATTGTAGAGCATGTGTCCTCGAGAGAGAAGAGCCACTAGCGTACCATGCGTGACAAGAAGAGCCCACATGACGCGCGAGGCACTATCAATAAAGCATGCAGCAAAAAACGCGATGCACGGCGCGAGAAGGTACAGCACTCTCCATGCGAGTCAACGCCAGAGCCACGACATTATAAGCTGCATATAAAGCCACAGCCGATTGAAGGGACTGCATCAAACGCTACGCCATATCGCTCTAGAAATATTCGAACCCATGCGTTTAGGGAATCAGGAAATCAGGCAAATACCAGGGCTGCTAACTTTACGTCGGAGTAGTGTAAACTCTTTATTATCCTACACCTGGTCACTACCCCATATGTCAGAAAACGCAATTCATCCTGTTCTCGATGAAATGTTCATTGGGTTAGATTCATCGTTTAGTACATTATTCTCGCCAACGGTTGCTTTCCTTGTTCGGCGATTACAACCGAGACGTGGCACTGCATACTCTAACGGTATCTCCCATTCTTCTGAAAAATCTCGAAACGTCAAAATCCATCGGTCCATAACCAACGGGTCGTTTCTTTTGACCATTGCAATGTATGGACTTAACCTCTAACCCGCAATGAGCGTGGCTATGGCAGCAGAATTTTAGTGAGGGGAAACTTTTAAGGTTTGAAGGTCTCACTCCACTTCAATTCGATCGTAGATTTCTCTCCAGAACGACTAAAAATATTCTCAAGAAATCTCATTCCCCAGAAAATGGTTATGGGCTTTGTGTGTCTCAAAACCAGACCCAGGCGAAAATGCCGCTTTGCAGCGATGAAAAACCCTTAGTCTGAAACGCCTCTGTCTGTCTATGCATCCTCCACTACCTGCGAACGGGACTAGTACTTTTTGTTTTTGGTTTCACCGTCACTTCTTTCTTGTTGGGGAAACTGCAAACGCTCACACTGCTTTTGCATTCACCCTGAATTTTTCCCTGTTGGGGAGGTTGCAATCGCTCACAATGTCTTTGCACGTATCCATAAATCCTGTTTCCTGTAGCAGCGTGGTTAGTGAACTGCCTTGACTGTTTCTGTATCGATCACCGACATGACTCCGTGTCGCGGGAATCACAAAGCTCTATTTGATGCTTTTCGGACTTGCTCTCGTGCCTAGACCACGGATCGATTCTCCCTGAAAGTAATATGCGATTCTAATTTGGAAAGGAAAACAACCTTGCTAGCCCAAACATAACCATCCATGGCAAGTGCAATGGTTTCACCCTTAAAATGTTATGCAAACTCAATCATCCTTGGCAAGTAGTAGCAATCATCTGTTGGTGCTCCGACTCCTAAGTATTCACGCTCAGAATTTTCAAACTGCCAAGCATCAGGAGCAGCTTAAAGTTTATAAAACTTATTCGTCGTCGGGAAGCTCAAACTCATCGTTTGGCTCCTTGGGCTCCTGGTTCTCGGACCACTGGGTCACATCGTCAATGTAACTGAGAATCGTGGCCACAGAGGTGGTATCCTTGGAACAGGTCAAGGGAAGAAACTGGACCATGCCAAAATCGTCCACAAGCTGGGCGATGCTCTTGTTGAGACGGGCAAACCGAGGATTGAGCTGCTTATCTGCGTCCTTTTCCAAAATTAGCGGATCTGGGTTCAAGAACTGTTTGAGCTGTTTTTTCGAAACCTCGTCCTTTATCAAATCGATTTTCGACAATATGTTGATGTGTGGCAATTCAAGCAAGATCATCGCCGACATGGCGCTCAAGGCACCGCTGAAGAACTTGGATCTGTCGATGACAAATGGAGCCTCCAAAAGGTATGTAGCACACAAATTAAAGTTCAACGTTGTCTGTAGATGACGCACAATCGTCGGCAAAACAGGCACATGTGTGTAGAGCTCGATCTGGCCCGGACAATCGAAAATCAAGTACTCGTCGTTGTAGTCTCCGATTTCCTCATCCAACCAGTCCAAATTATTCAAAAGGTATTCAAAGCAGAAGACCAACGCTCCGTTGGGACCCATGTCCATTTCTTCCATAGCATCGTCCACGGAAATAAGATCCCTAATGTCCACGGTAAACTCGTATTCTGTGGGTTCTGCTGCCGGATCCAAATTCACGATATGGGCTCTTCTGCCAATTGATTGCATGTGGTAAATGATGGAGTTGCAAAAAGTCGATTTTCCAGCGCCCGCAGGGCCGAGGGCAAGAACTCCAACTCGTGACATGGCTGTGGCAATGAAATTTGTGGGTTTTGTGGGGATCTAGAGATCTCAATGATGGATTAGGTGATGGGTTGATGAGGTCGTGCGAGGCTCATAAGTGCACTAGCGGCACCAGCACAGGTCGTAGTCGTTTTCCATCTGCAAACCAACGTCAATCTTGTATTTTGCAAAAACCTCCTGGCACTGTTTTTTCAACAGCGTGATGCTTTCGCCCCTGTAGACCTGTATGTGGATGTAGCCCTTGATTTGCTTGGAGTGGGACGGCCAGAAACGCACCGAAGTGAAGGATTTAACGCCTTTGATGGAGGTGATATCGTTCAAGGCGTTTCTGACAGTTTCTTCTTTTTTGCCTCCAAGCTGGAGCAAGAGCGACGATCCCGTGGATTTGATAAGCGGCACGGCTGTAGAAAAAATTAAAACGGCAATGATAATCGACGCTACGGGGTCAAACCCCTGCCACTTAAAAAGCGTCGTCAATATCGTCGAAATCACCACCCCGACAGAGCCCAAAGTGTCGGCGAGAATATGGAGAAAAATGCCCCGCATGTTGTCGTTGACCTCTGGTTCATCGTCTGTTTCTGTGTGGCTGTGGCTGTGGCTGTGAGAGTGGGAATGGGAGTGTCCATGAGAATGTCCACTATCATGAGAATGTCCGCCGTGACTGTGGCCGTGGTTGAAGGCGAAAATGCCCACGATGTTCACCAAAAGACCAAGGATAGACACGATGATGAGCTCAGTGGTTTGCTGGAGCGTCACGGGGTGGAAAAGACGTCCTATTGCTTCGAAAATGATGCTTCCACTGATTCCCATAAGCAAGACGCCGTTGGTGAAACCGGCCAAAATCTCAAAGTTCTGGAGTCCAAAGGGGTAGAGCCCGTTGGGATTGACCGGGTTTTTGGAAAGCACGCCTGCGATTAAGCCGAGGGCCAAAGAGGCACAATCAAGCGCCATATGGAGAGAGTCACTCAAAAGACCCAACGATTTCAGCCGAAACGAGTACAAAAGCTGCACAAACATGAACGCCGTGTTGAGGAGGAGGAAGTTGAAGATGGCCCTGGTATCCGAGTGGCTGAGGATTTCCGATATGAAGTGTGGTTGAGCTGCAACAGTTTCAGAGGGAACTGCAGAAAATTCCTCCAGAAAATCCACTTTTATACCCAATGGGAGCACCACCGACACTATGGCGTTCGAGGGGCAAAAGGCGGTCGTCTTGAGCACGAAGGTTTCCAAGGAATAGGCGAAAACAGACACAACAATCATATTAGTAGGAGAACGCAATTGGGCCTCTGGAAGCAGCACTAAAAGCAACCCGCCGGCAGCCAAGTTCATCAATAAAAATAGGTAGTTGATCTGAGTGCCGAAAAACACCACAATGGCGGTGCCAATGGCCGCTGCTGCTCCAAAAAGAATCGCGTAGTTCAGAGCAAAAGGGTTGAAGTGTTTGAGCAAAGATTTCTTTAGAAGGAGAAACGAGGCAACCAAAACGGCGTAACCGGCCACCGTGGACACAGTAGAGCCATTCCAAGCGTCGTAAAGGAACGCTATTGCCGTGTACGGAGTGTACAACGAAAAGTACAAACCAAGATACAAAGTGACCGTTCTGGACGCTGGAAGCACCGCCGACGCCGCAAAAAGAGACGATATGGCCGCCAAAGCAATCCAGGTAGTACGCAGGGAGCGGCCGGAATGGGCAGACAGCGCCTCCAGATTCACCAAAAGGCCTCCACAAGCCAGGAAGAAAAGGGCCTGAAAAACCAGCAACAAAACACGCAAAAACCAGCAAGAAGCCGTGTGTGGGGCGTCATGAGCCACTATAAGCTTTGCTGTTATTATGAGAACGGGGAAAGCCGCCAAAACAGGCAACGTGCTTTGGAAAGCTTCGGTTTTTGACTGAAAAGGTCTATTTGTGGAGCTGGACGGGAATTCCGTCGGCGGAACGGGCTCAAATTTCGCAGGCATTCCCAGAGGAATGGTCCCGAGCGGCGGACGCGTTTCAGAGGTCCCCCACGACGGCATTTGGCTGTTCGTGCAAAGAAGGTGTAGTTGGTTTGGTGATGTTGGAAGGGGTTGTACGCAGGACGTGTCTTGATGGAGAATTGGTGGGATTGATATTTTTATTCATTTATTTTTTTTATTTGGGGTTTTTGGATTGGACTTGGGGACGTTTTCATTTTTCTGGATTTGTGGCGGGTAGGCTGGAGATTTATGCTCTGGATTGGACATTAATGAGAAAACGACAGTCAAGGCCAATTGGTATTTGAAGGTTATTATTGGGGTCACGGAAGCTTTCAGTGTCTAAAAAAATCTCCACGACCCCATTGAGCCTGAGGAAAGATTCAATGGCTTCAAGGATGTGTTGATTAGGATGGACCTTTATCTTTTGTACAATAGACAAGAAATCACCTAAATTCAAATTAACAAAAATTATAATTTTGGAGGTCGTAATAATCTGGATGTTAGAACATACAATTGAAGGAACACATTACCAGTTTGTTCGAGAACAATATGATAATGCTGTACGCATATAAGAATATGAAGTATGTAGAAAAAAAAACTAAAAAATTTAAAGAGCTTTTAAAAACCTTGAGGCTTCAAGTACCCGGTTTTTAAAAATCGTGAAAGGGTGAAATCGGAAGTGGGAGGCCAGTTGGATGATATACCTGAGTTCTTTTCTATAGAAAGTTCTACGTAGGCCCAGCTTCAAATTGCCTGAATCCTCTAAACTTCATTCAAATTCGTAAAAAAAAAAAAAAGACACGTATAGATCTAGCTTCTCTTCAGTGAAGTGATTGAAGTTTGGAATTCTGGACCATGGAGGATTGGACCCTAGGGTTGAATTAGTCATTCGAGTGTGCTACAGCTTTGCTCTTAATTACTCATGCTTTGAGGTCAATCACAAAGTCTCTCAGGCAATAGATTCGGTCGGTTTGTGGATTGAGCTCGAAGGCAATATTTCACCAGATTATGGGCCATCAAAAGGTGTTCAGGTCATCGAGCTATTCCAAATTCAATCCTTCTTTCTGAAACGAGGAAGACTATTTCAAGAGTCCAATCTAGTACCCTTCAAAGATTGATTAGAAAAAATAAGAAAAGAAAATTTCGATTATCCTTATAGCGCTATAGCTGAACAGACACCTCAAACATTGTGAATCTTGCGAACCACCCAAACAGCCCCTCCTTTTTCTTGTCAACTTAAACAGCCTTATTTTGAACCAACCAGAAGAGAATAAAACCACCAATTTTAAAATGATAAATTAAAATGCACAATCCAAATCACAAATCACAGATCTCCAATTCTACCCCCATATTCCATTTCGCAGCCATTCGCACTAACCTAAAGAAAAGAACCCCATCAATCTCCACCAAAAACCAATAAAAACCGGCAAAAATCAAAAGCATACCCTTCCACAAAACACAATATCCACCACAGCCGCCAAACCAGCCCAAATCACCCACCAACCCAAAGTCGTGCGCGTACCAGTGGCAACCACCTAACACTCAACTAACTATCCAATCTTCAACAACCTACTACACATAAAAATGGCCACACTTGAGGAATTGGAGCAGGACGAGCTTATCGATCAAGAGATTGCGCTGTCTCTGACGCAGGATATTGCCAACCGTACAAAACTCCTCCACAACGACATTTCCGTGATGTTCTCTGAATCGCAAAGACTCAGTCACGAAAAGGCCGTCATGGCCGAGCGGATCAAGGACAACCAGGAGAAAATCAACAACAACAAGCAACTTCCGTACTTGGTGGGAAACGTGGTGGAGCTTTTGGACCTTAATGCCGAAAAAGAGGCTCTAGAACAGGGAGGTAACTTGGATGTGGATGCAGCCAGACTGGGCAAATCGGCTGTGATCAAGACCAGCACGCGGCAGACGATTTTCTTGCCGCTCATTGGTTTGGTGGACCCGGCAAATTTGAAGCCCAACGACTTGATTGGCGTCAACAAGGACTCGTACCTCATTTTGGATCTTTTACCTTCTGAGTACGATTCGAGAGTCAAGGCCATGGAGGTCGACGAGAAGCCCACGGAGGACTACTCCGATATCGGTGGCTTGGACAAGCAGATCGAGGAGCTTATCGAGGCGGTGGTGTTGCCCATGAAGCAGGCAGAGAAGTTTAAGGCCCTCGGTGTGAAACCACCCAAAGGTGCACTTATGTATGGACCTCCAGGAACGGGTAAGACGCTTCTTGCGCGTGCCTGTGCTGCCCAATCCGGCGCTACGTTCTTGAAGTTGGCGGCTCCACAGTTGGTGCAGATGTTCATTGGAGATGGTGCTAAATTGGTGAGAGATGCGTTTGCCTTGGCCAAGGAGAAAGCGCCCACGATCATCTTCATCGACGAGTTGGACGCCATCGGAACGAAGCGTTTCGACTCGGACAAGTCCGGTGACCGTGAGGTGCAGAGAACCATGTTGGAGCTTTTGAACCAGTTGGACGGTTTTGGCTCCGACGACAGAGTCAAGGTGCTTGCTGCCACCAACAGAGTCGACACGTTGGACCCTGCGTTGTTGCGTTCGGGCCGTTTGGACAGGAAGATCGAGTTCCCCTTGCCCTCAGAAGAGGCCCGTGAGTCGGTGCTTAAGATCCACGCCAGAAAGCTCAACTGCGACCACAACCTGATCAACTGGCGTGAATTGGCCCGTTCTACTGACGAGTTCAACGGTGCCCAGCTCAAGGCCGTCACCGTGGAGGCCGGAATGATCGCCTTGAGAAACGGAAAGTCTGTCATCAAGCACGAAGACTTTGTCGAGGCCATTGGCGAGGTCCAGGCCCGTAAGTCCAAGCTGGTCAACTTCTACGCTTAATTGGTCATCCATACATTACTATTTGGCCGCCGTGGGCTTACTTGGGCACTTTTTTGAGCTCCTCACGGAGGTTGTCGGTGAAGTCGTCTTTGGCGTCGTCGTCGTCCCAGTCCTCTTCCCAGAGGTTTGCGGAGTTAAGCTGTGGGTTGGGCTCCGAGCTCCACTGGGAGTCTTCGGGGAAGTCCTCAAACTCGTCGTCCTCCTCGAGCGTCTTGATGATTTTTCCTTCCTCTGTGGTGGACATGCTGGTGGTTGAATCGCACTAACAAGCGCTGATAACTTGCCACCTGGTGCGCGCACGACCCTCTGGTACACAGGGCCCTGAACTGATTTAGCAGCATTGAGTGAAAATGACTTGGCCTTGGCGATATTTAGTGCCAGATAAACGGCAAATTATATCTGGCCGAAATTGCCATTTTGGGTGTTGGCGTTATGACGTTCTTGAGTGGGATGAATGGCTGCGAAAAGTGCACCGGTTCCAAGCGAACCTTCGATCGAAACAGCACAGAATAAATCCTTTGCATATATTTCTTCCTGTAGGTTGATGTAAATGAGATTTGTGAACGGTTTGGGAATTGTAGAAGGTCCAGAACCAGAAACAAGGAATAGTTCAGAGGGTGAATTGCAGATTGAAGCCTAGAGATGAATATTTCTATTGTGGTTGAATTGAGCATTTAGTCTGTTTTAGAGATTCAAAAAAAAAAAAAAAAAAGAAAGAAAAGAAACGAAATTAAAGAAAAAAACTGAAATAAAAAATCATTAAAATTGGGCATGAATGCATGCCGGTAGATACGTCTTCTCTGTGGTTTGGCTAGTGGTATATTAATATCAGAAAAACGGGGAAAGAAGAATGTTTGATTCTTGAAATTTACCGGTTATTTTCAATTAAAGAATATTATGCAGCAAACAAAACAGCATTCAAAATTAGAAGGTTGCCCAGTCTATTCACAGACTCAATCTGGTGAATCATGAACCTCGAATTCTATCCACCAAAATCTGCTCACCTTGAATTGTGGTTTGTATTTTCCCAGTAAAACAAGCCATATTGACTATTCGTATTTCTCGGTGGAATCACGAATGCCCCTCTGAGAAAATAATGATCAGCAAACCCTGAAGAGTCTACTTGTGACTGGTGGTAAGAGGACAACAAACTGATGCCAAGACGGTCACAGAATAATGTCCATATGTAAATTTAACTTTTTTTAGGCATCATATCGAAAACAAACCCCCGTGGCCAGGCGTAGATCAAGCCAATAGCAATCAGCCCTATGACTCAGATCTACCGGACCCAGTGCTTCGGCTACACACTACGGTCTATATTCCCAAAAAGTGAAGCTTTTAATTAACGATAGTAATAGTAGAGAAAGTGAAAAAAAAAAAAAAAAAAAATCGAACAAACCAGCAGAAACGCTCCAACTGTGTATCTTAATCACCAACTCTCAGAACCCTCTGATCTCAGACAAAGACACCAGATGTCTCAAAAACACACAAAATTTAAAAACCAGCCTCTTCAAAACAACTAAACCAAAATATAACCAAACTGCCGAATCAACCTCATCTCCAACCTCACAAATCAGACCCTCCTCTTCCTACGCACTAACTATACCCACCATAAACCCCCCACCAAACCACACCAAAACCACCCAAAAATCCACCCAAAAATCCACCCCAATAAAAAACCCCAATAACCCATTCCAAATTTCAATTTCCAAATTCCTCCCAAATCAAACCCCAAATCAAACCCATCATCACCATATCGCACCTGCAGATCATCGCAAAAATTCACTACCAACTACTCCATGAAAGACGTCGTGGTGGATGTGGCGCCCAAATGCATCAAGGGGCTTGAATTCAGCGCTCTCCTGGCGTCGGAGATCGTCGCCCAGTCCGAGGCCGAAGTCACAACCCGTGATCTCTACGACTTGGAGAAAGGCAGACAGGTGAAGGAAAACGGTGCTTTGGATACCAGGATGGGTACGTCGCTGAACGCCGTCGAGTGTGCCACGTGCCACGGCAACTTGGCGACCTGCCACGGCCACTTTGGCCATATTCGCTTGGCGCTTCCGGTTTTCCACGTGGGTTTTTTCAAACAGATCATCCGTGTGCTCCAGTGCATCTGTAAACTGTGTGGACTGATCTTGTTGGATGAGGCGACCAAAAGACGCTTTTTGGGCGAGCTCAGAAGGCCCAATATCGATAACCTCCGCCGCATGAAGATCTTGGCCAAGGTGGTGGACCAGTGCAAGAAACAACGACGCTGTCTCAAGTGCAACCACGTCAACGGCGTGGTGAAGAAGGCCGCCAGTGGCGCTGGCCCGGCGGCGTTGAAAATCGTCCATGACACGTTCCGCTTTATTGGCAAGAAAGCAACCCCGGAAAAGGAGGCCTGGGATAAGGACTTTGACGAGGTGTTCATGCGGAACCCGGAGCTCGAGAAGTTCGCCAAAAGGGTCCACGAGGACTTGAACCCGTTGAAGGTGTTGAACCTTTTCAAGCAGATCTCGCCGCTTGACTGTGAACTCTTCGGTATCGACGCTTCCCGTGGCGGAAGACCAGAAACCTACATCTGGCGCTACCTCCCTTCTCCTCCGGTCTGTATCCGTCCTTCCGTGATGATGGACGCCCAGTCGAACGAGGACGACTTGACGGTGAAATTGACCGAGATCGTGTGGACTTCGTCGCTCATCAAGGCGGGTATCGAAAAGGGCATTTCCATCAACAACATGATGGAGCAGTGGGACTACCTCCAGCTCTCTGTGGCCATGTACATCAACTCGGACGCCGCCAACCCGGCTCTTCTTCCGGGCAACACGGGCCTGGGCTCCAAGAGCTCGAAGCCAATCCGTGGTTTCTGCCAGAGATTGAAGGGAAAACAGGGCAGATTCAGAGGCAACCTTTCGGGAAAGAGAGTCGACTTTTCGGGACGTACGGTCATTTCCCCGGACCCCAACTTGAAGATTGACGAGGTCGCCGTGCCCGACAGAGTGGCCAAGATCTTGACGTACCCGGAAAAGTGCACCCGGTACAATCGCCAAAAGCTCCAGAAGTTGATCTTGAACGGTCCCCACATGCACCCAGGCGCCAACTACGTGTTGAAGCAGAACGAGGCGGCCAAAAGAAACTTGAAATTTGGTGACCGTGTGAAACTCGCCAAAAACTTGAGAATTGGCGATGTGGTGGAACGTCACATTGAGGACGGCGATGTGGTGCTTTTCAACAGACAGCCATCCTTGCACAGACTTTCCATCTTGTCACACTACGCCAAAATCAGACCCTGGAGAACTTTCAGACTCAACGAGTGTGTTTGTACGCCGTACAACGCCGATTTCGACGGAGACGAAATGAACTTGCATGTTCCTCAAACCGAGGAGGCCCGAGCCGAGGCCATCAACTTGATGGGCGTGAAAAACAACCTTTTGACTCCCAAGTCCGGTGAGCCGATTATTGCTGCCACCCAGGATTTCATCACTGGCTCTTACATCATCTCGCACAAAGACTCGTTCTTTGACAGAGCCTCGCTTGTGCAGCTCTTGTCAATGATGTCGGACGCCGACTTGCAGTTCGATATCCCCCCTCCAGCCATTTTCAAGCCCGTGGCGCTCTGGACCGGAAAACAGGTCTTTTCGCTTTTGATCAAGCCCAACAGGAAGTCCAAGGTGGTGATCAACGTGGACGCCAAAAACAAGACGTTCCACGCTCCAGCCAAGGGCTTGCCCAATGAGATGTCGCCCAACGACGGCTTTGTGGTTATCAGAGGATCCCAGATTCTCAGTGGTGTGATGGACAAATCGACTTTGGGTGATGGTAAGAAGCACTCTGTGTTCTACACAATTCTCCGTGACTACGGCCCCGACGAGGCTGCAGACGCCATGAACAGAATGGCCAAGCTCTGTGCGAGATTCTTGGGAAACCACGGTTTCTCCATTGGTATCAACGACGTCACGCCTGGTTTCGAATTGAAGGCCAAGAAGGAGGATATGGTCGAACTGGCCTACGCCAAGTGTGACGAGCTCATTGACCTCTACAACAGAGGCAAGTTGGAGACCCTGCCGGGCTGTAACGAGGAACAAACGTTGGAAGCGAAAATCAGTGGTTTGCTTTCCAAGGTTCGTGAGGAAGTGGGTGACGTTTGCATTAGGGAGCTCGACTCGCTCAATTCGCCTTTGATCATGGCCACCTGTGGCTCCAAGGGTTCTACGTTGAACGTTTCTCAGATGGTGGCCGTTGTGGGACAGCAGATTATTTCTGGTAACCGTGTGCCCGATGGATTCCAGGACAGATCGTTGCCGCATTTCACGAAGATGTCCAAGACGCCCCAGTCGAAGGGTTTCGTGAGAAACTCTTTCTTCAGCGGCTTGACTCCGCCAGAGTTCCTTTTCCATGCCATTTCTGGTAGAGAGGGATTGGTCGATACCGCCGTCAAGACCGCCGAAACAGGCTACATGTCCAGACGTCTTATGAAGTCGCTCGAGGACTTGTCGGCTTCTTACGATAACACCGTGCGTAACTCGTCTAACGGAATTGTCCAGTTCACCTACGGTGGAGACGGTTTGGATCCTTTGGATATGGAGGGAGATGCCCAGCCGGTCAACTTCAACAGACAGTGGGACCACGCTTTCAACGTGACGTTCCTGATCGGCGACAAGAGCTTGAAGCCGTACGAGATCATGGAAACCGTGGAGAGCATTTTGCAGCCTTTGGAGCAGAAGCTCGTGAGATACGACAATTTGGGCCGTATTGTGGAAGGCGAAAACAGCGACCGTCTCGAGTACATTGATCAGAAAGACGCCGAACGGTCGTTCTACCGGTCGCTTCGTGAGTACGTCTTCAAGAAGGCGTCTCAGCTTGCACAGTTCCGTGAAAACAGACATCTTCGTCCGTTCCTCACGAAAGACGCCGCAGATGATGATATGCAAATTGAGGAGGACTCTTCATCCGTCAACGCCGTGAACCAGTTGCTCAAGATCTCTGAAAAGTGTGTGGTCAGTTTCCTCAACCAGTGTTTCTACAAGTACAAAAGAGCTAAGGTTGAGCCAGGTACCGCAGTGGGAGCCATTGGAGCCCACTCTATTGGTGAGCCAGGTACCCAGATGACGTTGAAAACATTCCATTTCGCTGGTGTGGCGTCCATGAACGTCACTTTGGGTGTTCCCCGTATCAAGGAGATTATCAACGCTGCTAAGGTGATTTCCACGCCTATCATCAACTCTGTGTTGGTGAATGACGACGACGAAGTCGCTGCTCGTGTGGTGAAGGGTAGAATCGAGAAAACGTTGCTTCGTGACGTTGCCTTCTACATCGAGGATATCTACAAAAACGACATGGCGTTCTTGTCCATCAAAATCGACCTCCGCACGATTGAAAAGCTCCAGTTGGAGTTGACTTTGGACAACATCCGCCAGGCCATAGCGGCCGCTCCAAGACTCAAAATCGCCAACAACGAGGTGTCCATTTACGGCAAAGACAGAATCAACGTTTTGGTCACACACAAGGAGCTGAAACTGGACAATTTGGCCGCCACTGCTCTGCTGGACTACAAGGTTTCTGACACCAACACATCACTCTTCTTCAGAATGCAGCACCTCAAACGTGCTCTTCCCGACGTGGTGATCAAGGGACTCCCCAACATTTCCCGTGCGGTTATCAACATCAGAGACGACAGCAAGAAGGAGTTGTTGGTGGAAGGCTACGGCCTCAAACAGGTGATGTCCACCGACGGTGTGGTGGGCACGAAAACAACGACCAACCACATTTTGGAAGTCTACGAGACTCTCGGAATCGAGGCCGCCAGATCGTCCATCATTGGCGAAATCGACTACACTATGTCCAAGCACGGAATGAGTGTTGATCCCAGACACATCCAGCTTTTGGGAGATGTGATGACGTACAAGGGCGAGGTTTTGGGAATCACCCGTTTCGGCTTGTCCAAGATGAGAGACTCTGTGTTGCAGCTTGCTTCGTTTGAAAAGACAACCGACCACTTGTTCGATGCAGCCTTTTTCATGAAGAACGACAAGATCGAGGGTGTGTCGGAGTGCATTATTTTGGGCCAGACCATGGGCATAGGTACTGGAGCCTTCAAGATGGTGAAGACGTCGAACTACGACGAGTCCCGTATGAAGCCCAAGGAGTCGCTTTTCGAGTCTCTTTGCGAGGTTTCTGCCGAGGCATAGTCTATTGTATTATAGGAAACGGTGGCTGGAGACTCCGGCTGCCCGGCAATATAGGGAGATTAAGAAGGGTGTAGGAGGGGGTTGAAATGGGTTGAAAGTTAACGTTGTGGAATGGTACAGTTAAGATGATCTGTTGCTGGAGGATGAAGTACCATGGATACCTCTGTAGCTCGATGACGTTGGAGATTTCTTTTAAAGGTGATTGATAGGATTTGCTGATTTCGAATTTGGAGAATGGAAGCAGAATACCCGTGGTCTGGAGAGTGCTTATCCAAATCGACTGACCACGGGCTTTCCGCATAGAATGGATACCTATTCATGAGTGTGAATAGTATGAGGAAATAAGATAGGAGGGTTTGATCAAGAACATTATATTGAAAAGAGCTCCGAGAAAAAAAGGTTGTTCTTGCTTCTCGCTTTTGAGCCGAGTAATAAAGACTCAATAACTATGGAGAATACTTCTGGGCTTGGTATTTTTCAAGCCGAGCTCAAATGATCAGAATCTCATTCTCTTTTATATGATACTAATTCAACTACTATTCACAGAACACCTGATACTGGGATAAAATATCTAGGCCGTTCTTATCTCACTGTCTCCAATGGTAATTTAAGCATCTGCTCTAACCTGCTGAACACTGTATCTCTATTTAAGAAATTCTACTTTGCTCATGACATGAAACAACATTCATTGAGCACTATTATCTCACTCTCTTCACCGATTATCCAAATTAGGACATCTTTACTCTGCTCTGATAGATCCATCTTAGTGGACAGTTCTGGATGTTCAGATGGAGACGACACATCACCTGTCAATGCACCAGCCCAAAAACTCAAATTCTCCTGAATTTCAAAAAAATGCAACATTTTCATCCACTTCACTTCGACCTCCCCTCCAAATCTGCCTTCTTCATCCACCACTTTTGCAGCCATTCTGCACACAGCCCATAAACATCAACACTCAACTACACCTTTTTATGTCAAAAGACCTGGTCTACCTGAGTGTGCACTTCTCGCACCCAAGCCAGGTGCAGTTCATGGAGGACTGGAAAAACTACCACGTGCCATTTGACGAAATCGACACCGCCCAGCTTTTCCAAGATCTGGCCAGCATCTTTCCTCAGTTCTTATTGGAGGAAGAAGAAGACGGGGCTATTCCGCTCAGCCTGGCCACGTTCAGCTCCAAAGTCAACAAAAATAAGAATTTGCTCCGCCAGCCGGTGTGGACCGATTTGGGTACGGATCAGCTACGGAGCGATGCCAAAGCATCGAAATTACCAGACCGGACGATTCTTAAACCGCTACACAGTGCTGTGGGAGACGACTCTTTGACGGACTTTCTCTCCAACGGCTACAATGCCGAGTTCTCTGTTTTGGCAAACGACAACTTCAACGTCTCAGACAGCTGGCTGAACGTGACGTCTGATTTTCCCGTAAACCACACCTTCAGCAACGTCCGAATGCGTTCTACAAGCGGGCCACACCGCCAACCGAGCGACTACGCCCCATTGCACACGCCACAGGTTGGCCGTACTCGCCAGATGTCGCTGGAAAAGTACCAGACTCCAATCAGGCGGATTGCGCGATAAGTTAGCATCATTTGCATCCATTAGGCATTAAATAGGATGGCTCATTCGGCCATCAACGTGATCCGGTCCTTCTCGATCTCCTGTCGGAGCTGTAGGAGCTGCTGTGAGCGTGCCACAGCTTTCTCGTGTCTCATTCTCAATCTCACTGCCGCCAACACAAACTGGGCCACAACCTTGAAAGTGGGATTTTTGTGAGGCTGCTTTTCAACGTCCGGATGGACACCGAGGAGCGCTGATTTCGCTAGTTCATTGCGGAATTCGGCATCGGCATTGCGCAACGACGACATCACCATCGAATGCACCAGTGCCAAATCCTTCGCTTTGGTCTGGAGATCGTAAAGCTTCGCTTTGTAGAAAAGAAGCTCGTTCAGCTGTAGTCTCAGTTCGGTATTGCTGCGGCGGCTTTCACTGGACGATTGAAAGTGGTTGGAAATTGACGCTTGGGCAAGTTTGTCGTTAAGCGAGTCAATGTGTGCTTGAAGCTGGGAATTGGCCTTCTTTGCTCTCAAAACATCCTCGGCGTTTCTGCTGGAACTTTTAAATTCCGCAGTGTCGAGGTCGTTGATCTTTCTTGCAAGCCTGTTGCAGTGGCGGGTGGTTTTCGTCAACTCCAGATCCAAGTTTCTCGTCCGAACCTCCAACTGGGTCTTTTCCGACGCCAAGATCTTCATTTCAGTCTCCAACGTGTCAATCACTTCCTTGAGCTTCGACTTGTCCTTCTGGGAGCTTGAAATTCTGCTTTCTAACTCCGCAATTCTCTCCCTGTAGTCGTCCAAGGCCGTGGAGAGTTCATTCTTCCTCAGCTCATTTTGCTTCTGTTCCAAAAGCTTGATCTCCTTCTTGGCCTCCTCGAGTTGACTTTCCAAAAGCGCAACCATGGCTGAATCGTCAGGCACAGCATCTACCCTGGCTCTTTCCTTGAACACATCAAGTTTGTTTTCATAATAGCGCTGTTGATCGTTGAGTTCTTTCTGGAGCCTCTCGAGTTCACGCTCCAGGCGTTCTTTTTCACGTTCCAGGCGCTCTTTCTCGCGTTCCATACGCTCCTTCTCTCGTTGGAGAGACTGAAGTTCATATGTCATTTCAGCCCTAACCCCATGAGATTCCTCAACATAGCTCTTGCTTCTGTAATCTCTGTTCAAGGATCTAAGACGAGACTCCAACGCATCTATTACTTCTTCCTTGTCTCTCACAGCAGTCTCAAGCTTGGTCTGAGAGATTTTGTTATCTCTCACACGGGACTCCATCTCATGAAGCTCGTTGGCAAGACGTTCTTTCTCTTTAATAACGAGATCATATGACTTCTTAGACTCATCTGCATCACGCTCAAGTTGCCTGTAATGCGTCTTCAAGGCTTCGATTTGATGCTCAAGACGGTAGGCTCTCTCCTCGGCACGCTTCTTCTCAATCTCCAAGTAAACGGAATCATTTCTCAGCAGATCACGTTGAGCTGATCTCAAATCAGCCTTGAGCTGTTCTAATTGCAACTCCTTCGCCTCAAGGTCATCCCTCAACGAGTTGTACTTGATAGTGTTTCTCTCGTTCTCGTCCACAAGACTGCTATACTCCTTCTCGTAAAAGCTGACCCTCTCATTAAGCTCATCCAAGACATACTGCTGATCGTTATGCAGATGGGATCCCTTGGCCAACCGATTCTCCAATTCGACAATGACATCCTCAAGATCACGCTTCTCAGCTTTCAATCGCTGCATGCTTCTGTGCAACTCGTCGATCTGGTCTTCAAGGATCTTGGAAGCCCCGTCGTTAATGTTGACGGCTCGAAACCTGTCCAGAGAGTTGCTAGAGGCTAGTTCCTTCTCTAGATGGTCATTCTTTCGCGAGAGACGATCAGCCTCGTGCTGCTTTTCAAGAACCTCATCTTCGAGAGTTCTAATTCGATTTTTGAGCTCCCTTACCTCCGCCTTGGCTTCTGTGAGCTGTACATCACGTCGACTCGCGCTGGCATTGAGCTTGTTCATCTCCGTATGCAATTCGTCAATCTGTTTCTCTTTTCCAGGCGCTTGAGATCGTATCAGCTTCACCATGGCCTCCAATGAGGCCTTCTCGTCTAATAGTGTCTTCTTTTCGTAATTTAATGCATCCACGCGCAGCTCAAGGGCGTCTTTTTCGGCTTTTGAGCCCCTGTGCTTCTCCTCAAGGGCTTCTTTCTGACCCTCGACCAGTCTCAAGTCCTCCACTGCCTCACGAAGCTTCCTCTGGAGCGTTTTGCACTCTTTTTCCAAGCTCAAGATCTGCTCATTTGCATCCAGTGGCACTTTCAGTTGCTGAAGCTGTAGTTGGTGGACCTGGGCCTTCAAATCGTTATTTTGCTCTTGAAGCTCGTTCTGGCTGAAGTCTCGTTTTGACGCTGAGTCCGAAAGCTGCCTTCGAAGCAGCTGGTTGTCGTTCTGCAACGTCTCGAGTCTAGCGTAGAACTCCTCTGGAATTTGGCTCTTGCTCAGTTCCAGGCGCATTTGAGCCACCTGGGCCTTCAAGTCACCTATGAGATCATCTTTTTCAGCCATCGCCTCCTTGTACAGCAGTTTTATGGCATCCACGGCCGAACTCTCCGCTCTAGTATCCGTTCCCAGGCGCTCAAGCTCCTCCAAGGCACGAGCCAACTTCTGCTTGAGTTCCATGTTCTCATAAACCATGTTTCGTTGTTCCTCGGGTGTCTTACGCATGTACTTCGTCAACGTGGCGACTTCAAACTTCAAGTTGTAGTTTTCCTGCTGGAGCGCCTCGAGCCGCTGGTTGATTTCCTGAACCAGGCCGCCGTTGTCGCCTACAATCCTGTCTTTTTGCTTGAAAAAGCCGTCAAAAAGGCCACCAGAACGCTGGTTTTTTGGCAGATTCACCGACGACATGGCCCCAGTGGGCAGTCGCATCAGCGTTTGAGTTTCCGTATCGTCTGTGTTTTCGAAAGTTGTATCGATCTGGGAATTCGAGATCTTGTCGCTGTTTAGGGCCACTCTGGGCGCTGGAGGCAGGGAGCGCTCCTGGGGGCGCCGTTTTCCGATTGGCGTAAATTCCCACTTTGTAGACCTCTCCGGCGGTATTAATGAAGAGGCAAACATGGGTTATCCAGGATTTGTAGTATTGGTTATGGTATTTGTTTGTGTTTTGGTACGCGGTCGCGATGGTACGTGCACGTGATCATGCACGTGACACGGCTGATACGGAGAACGACTATTTCCAGGCAATTTAGCCAAAGTTAGAGGGTTTTGAAGATGGAATGTTGTTTCAAATAGAGATCACGTACTTTGAATTGTATCTCTGGATATGGACATGGTTTGAGTGGGGTAAAGTGCATTGAGATTTCTCTGTAGATAGGAAGTGTAATTGACAATGGACCGAAAGGGTATAGAATATAAGGATATGGATCTTTGATTGGTGAAGTCCAGCAATATGAAGAAAAAAAAAAAAAAGAAGATAAACGATCATGAACTTGTGTGTTTGCGTATGCTTATTGCATATCATACAGATAAATGGCTGCGAAATATGTTATAGCCGTGTCCACCAAAAGAGCCCCAGGCAATAAACAGAATCTTATCTTTTGATTTTGATATAATCAAGATAATAACTTATAGTCTCACAATGGAAGGGAATAAAAACCACGGAAAAAAGGAGGTTGTATTCCTGTTCTTCGTCAACTGAATCACAAAACTATGGACATGGAAATCTCACTTAAACAACAATATCCAAGCGAGAGCTTAAAAACCATTTTTCATTTTTTTTCTTTCTTTTGCATCAACTTAAACTTTGTATTGCTGGCCACTCCAGATCCTCTGACTCTCGCATTTCTGTATTCCACAAATATAAGCAGCTCCACCATACTTTTGGATGATATACCAAGTATTATTTTAACTCCACGTTATTCCATCTCTACATTTTATCCAGGCCATATTCCATTCACTTTCTTTCCGCTATACTTTCTTGTTCTGAACACTCTATTCTCAGTAACGCTATTTCCATGATATTTTAAAAAACATATTCTCTTCTATGTATTTATTCTAATGTCCTAACTTCTCGAATTTGCAACCCTCCCCTAACCACCTTAAACTCTTTCCAGCAGGACTCTCTTCCTTAACTAGACTCATTGTCTTCCAACAAATAAAAACTAACCTTCGATTCACACTCTCCCACCCCTAACATTCTCAAACGCCTCTATTTTCTATATCTCATTGGAATCTAATAATCGTCAGCGCCTGTCATAATCAACCCCCTTGCGCTCCATATCAATGCAAACACCTCTAAAGCGGCACCTCGCTAAGAGCCTTCTTGAAATCCTCAAGAGCACGAGCTGCCTTCCCCAGCACCAAACTGTCAACAGCCAACTTCACGCCCTCCTCCCAGGAATCCGTGAGTCCGGCCACAACCGCCACGGCAGCAGAATTCATCAAAATGTAATCCACCAACGGGTGGTTGATGGTTTTGCACGAGTACTCCGGCGTATCTTGTCTCAAAATGTGCAAAAGAACATCGGCGTTTTCCTCGGGAGTGCCGCTACGGACAACCAGAAGCGGGTGCTCGGGGAGCTTGAAGTTTTTGGGAGAAAGCACGGTTCTTGTGATACTGCCGTTTTCGTCGATGATCCAGCATTTGGTGAGTCCGGTCGGGCTGATTTCGTCTAAACCGACCTCTCCCCAGACGACCATGGTTCTTTCGTGGGATTCGCTCTTTTCGGCGAGTTTAGCAGCCGCCAAAGCGTACGATTCGCCTAGTTTTTCCGAGTAAACACCCAAAATCCGGGCTCGAAGAGGGATTGGGTTCATAAGCGGGCCCAAGATGTTGAAGATCGTGGGGATTCCCATTTGGGCACGGATTGGCGCCACCTTGCCCATTCCCGGGTGGAAGGAAGGCGCAAAAAGGTAGCAAAAGTTGGATTTCAGCACGATCGAGGGGGTGGTCACACTGTTCACCACACTCAAATCCACGCCCAAGCACTTCAAAAGATCGCCCGATCCGGAAGCGGATGTCAGCGCTTTGCCACCGTGTTTGCAAACCTTAAGACCCATTCCAGCCGCCACTATAGCCGCTGAAGTAGAAACATTGAATGTGTTTTGGCCATCGCCTCCAGTGCCCACAATGTCTATGTACCCCTCTTTCTCCACAAGCTCCGGCTGGATGTAGTCCAGAAACTCGAGAATCGTCAGCACTGCAGCGGCAATGAAGTCTGGCTCGTGGTCAAGACCTCTCATTCTCAAAGCAGTAAGAAAAGCTGCCAGTTGAATATCCAGGGGAATCCCGCGGAACATGGACCTGAGAACGGTGCTCAAATCGTCGGGTGTGAGATTTGGCGGCTCGAGAAAAAGCAGCTTGATGTACGGCGTGAGGACTTGTTTCGTGGACATGAAGTTGTAGTTGTTGAAATTAAAAATGTGTTGATACCTGCACGTGAGGGGAGTTCTGAGATGTGGTGGATTTGGGTGGTGGAGGAGAGAGGTACGTGGGGGTATCGATCTATGCCCGTTTCAGCGGTATATGAAGATTCTGTGAAGTTTTGGAGGCTTTTGGGGGGTATCGTGGACCGTTTGAATGGACTGATATTAATGTACTGCATATAGTTCCTAGTCAACCCATTTTGCAGCCATTCGACGGAGCCAAAGGGAGCTGAATTTTCGGGTTTCGGTGGTGTTTTGGGTATATTGGTGGTTACTACTAGCCTACTGCTTGTTTTGGGTTGAAGAATTGGGTTATAGCGCCAAAACGAGAACCTTCAGCTCACTGACTCATTCTCAGTATAGATCAAAAAAACATGGCAATATGCCGATTTTCAGGTCCTACCTTGGAGTCAGGAATTCTTTCTCTTTTTTTTTCTCTTTTCCTTTTTAGTGGTTCAATTCTATTCTGCAAAGTTCTCTAATATAGTTTCTCTGTCAAAAAAATAATAGTTGAATCCTTTTCGTTGTGAATCATACCCAATGCTTCAAAGACTCGGGCTCTTTGAGAACTTCAACTGATTTTGAAGAGCCCGTTTTCATTCATCAACGTCAATATTCTTCTACCCTGTAACGGTTGTCTTCACCAAAATGGGTAAGCAATAACCTTCATTCTATAATTTTCGTATGATACCTTCAACTGATATTTCTTTCGTTTATTCTCTTGAAGTACTTTTTTAGAAGCCATGGTTTCTATCAATCATTATGTTCCTCCCCAAGAAGGCCAGTTTTTCTTAAGCATCGTCACTTTGACGAATCTCATTATTCTGTCTTCGCCATACATCAGTCTCTGCAATGCCATCTCTTCTTCCCTGACTGGATCGGCACTTCAATTCCAACAGAAGACAGCAATACGCCATCTCAATACATCAACAGAGAACTTCCGAATCAACATGTACATCGACTCTCGCTGCTCTCTCTTAACCTAAACTTCAAATCTGTTTCAATCTCCCTCCTCAACGTCAACCTCAAACGTCATCTCCTTATCAACGTCCAAATACGAGTCACACATGCACCACACACTCAACTTATGGTGACCGGCCACAGGCACAGTGAAGTCCATTTTGATCTCCTGGGTCTCGTGAGCCACAGTCGTCTTCTTGATTCCGTAGAGCTGTCTGGACTCGGAATCGCCTATCACGACCCACCAGCCTTCCCGTTTTTGGCCAGGATAACGTGGTGCAACCACATCAAGATCCTCCAATTCTTCGTCTCTTTCAATGGTCACGGATATCTGTTTAGGTTCTCCGGCAACAACGGCTTCTTCAACGTCAAGCTCGTAGGAAACGTCCACGTTCGGGTACTTGTTCACAAAGTCAGCCACGTCCTGGAGCTGCTGGTCTTCAAGCTGGAGCACATCGTCTCTTTCATCGTCTTCCAACGACATGATATCGTAAACCGTTTCAACCTTGTACTTCTTGCACCGCTCAAGCATGCCGTTGTTGACGTGGGGAATCTGCTTCAAAGGCAGTTCTCGGTTCCACATTCCCTGGACGATCATTTGAGAGAGATCCATGGCTTGGAGAGCGTTGAGAAAGCCCTCGGACGAAAGCGAGTCCACACAAGCAAAAATGAGGTTCATGATGGACTTTAAAATGTGTTTCTGGTCGTCGGCAAGATCAGCAGGCAACGGAACTCTCGATAAGTGGGCCTGGACAAGCAAAAACGCCTTTGTCTGTGGAGACTCCAAAACGACGTCTGGGCCGATTTTGAAAGGAACCACAGACGCCAATTGGGCTAGCGTTTGCTCGTCGCCGGGTCTGTAAAGAATCAGCTCGTATTCTGTAGCAGATGTGATTACCTCTAGGATTTCACGGAGCCTGGATTTGGCCGAAAGCTCGCTGAAAAGCTTCATGGTGAAGAAAGACACATTATAGTGGGACGCAATCATGGCGCCATTGAGCGGCGACATTTCCTCTTCCTCGTCTTCTTCGTCTTCTTCATCCTCCATCTCGATCAATCCAGCATCGCTCAACTCCTTCAATGTGTTTTCCACGAGATCAGACAAATACTCCGAAACCTCAACATGCCCCACGCTCTTGAGACCGTAGAAGCTTGGATTCTGCACCAAACGGCGGTAGAAAAACGTGTAGGTGAGCCAATCCACGCAATCCTGGCGAGAATGGAATGTTCTGGCGGAGATTTCGTGGAGAAATGCATCGTAAAGATCGGAGTAGAGATAACTCTCCAAAGGCATCCTCACACTGACATAATTCGAATAGTACTTCACTCGGGAAGCATGCACTAGAGCGAGAACCTTGCCGCTGGAGGAAGTTCCAACCATCTCTAGAACGTCGTTCAAGTAGTAGTCTGTGTTCTGGTGGACCTCTTCATCCTGCGATCCAAAAATCACCACATTCTGGGCCTGGGGAGCGATTCTGGAATATGCTTTTGTTGCAATACCAACATGCAAAAGCTCTTCCGTGAACAAACGGCCCATGATGAGCTGGTCTCGTGCCGATAATCCAGTGTGGAAGAGTCCCACGCCTTTTTCAACAAGCTTTTTGGAAGAGTTGTCGCTGAGCTTCAGCAGATACTTTGATATCTCTGAGTTTGGCGTGGTCATGGCTGCAACTTTCAGCGAAATCTCGAGAGCAGTTTTCTGATTCGGCACGAATACAAGCGTGGAGCCCTCGGCTTCCTCCAAAAACTTAGCAACCTTGGGCCAGTTCAGCACAACATAATTGGGACCAGTATACGCCTCGAACCTGATCTCATTGATTGGATTAAACCGCTCGTAGGCCTCAAAAATGAAAATGTCCTGCTTGATGCAGCCCAACCATTCGCCAAAGTCTCTTCCGTAAAGAAGAGGATGCGATAAAGCGACTATTCTAAGGTCCAGCTTTAAATGGGCACTCATCAAACGCATTCTGGATAAAACTGTTTCGTAAGAAGCGCCGCCATTTTCTCCACTGGATAGCAAATGAGCATCGTCAGCTACCACAAGGCCAATTTGTGTCACTGCTTTTCTCTGGCGCCAGCGCCTTGTTAAAGCGTCAAATTGGACGGGAGTTCCAAGCACCAAATGCGAGGTTGCCTGGATTTTGATATCGCTGGAAAGGTCGCCTGTGAGTTTGGCAATTTGCTTGGGTGGGTCGGTCAAATGGGCGAATTTCTTCTGCCATACTTTGAGATTGATATCCACAAGCTCCTGGGAAGGCTGGATATAAACGGCACGTTGCTTGTTGTGTCTCCAGTGGTTGAGAATGGCCAATTCAGCCAATACCGTTTTACCGCTTCCTTTGGCCATGCCCAAAAAGACGTTTCTTTCAGAGCTCCAAAGCGCATGGAAAACCTGGGACTGGAACTTGTTGAAGTGGGTGAAGTCGAAACAGTCCAGAAATTTTTCATCTTTCAAGGCAGTCGTCGGGATGCTTTGCACATCAAGCAATTCTGTGGCTGACGAAGGCTTCTTAGGGAGCTGCGTGTGGAACATTTCAATGGGCTGTCTCCACAAACAATTGAGCCATTTTTCGCTCACAGCAGTGAAATACAAATTAGGCGGAAGTGGGTCGGAAATCGACACGAAAATGTCAAGCGCAATGGTCCGATGGATGTTTTTCTGGTTGATTTCCAACACATCGCTGTGCAAGATCGTTTCTCCATCGACATCCTCGACAATAATCAAAAATCTCTCTTTGGAACGGTGAAGCGCCCTGTTCCATTCCCAGTTGGGGTTTATGTCCGCCAGGATACGCAAAGTGTCCTGGGAAATTGGCTGGGCGTTGCACTTGATATCCAACTTTGGGAAGTTCTGAAGCAAACTGTACGCCAACTGGCTCTGTCCCTTGAAATTGAAAGCCTCAGCGAGCTCAGCTGCGTTCAAATTAAGGTAACTCACAAAGGGTAAATGGGAAGCCTCTGTGGCCTTGATTATCTCGAAAGGCGCCAAACTGCCGTACTGTCTGAAGGGAGAGCTGGTATTCCAGGTGCGTTTTTCCACAGTCTTGCAAAGCTCCAAAGTGACAAGGGACGCCGAAGCCCACATCTTTTTGAGGCAGATTTCGTGAATCGCCCTGAGCAAACGGCCGGCCGATTGGGTGATATAGATCATATCGGCCATCAACGCAAAGCCTTCAAGCAGCAAATGAGCGATATAAGCTTGGAGCAAAACGTTGATTTTTGCTAAAGGCTCGTTTGGTGCTTCTTTTATGGCAATAGGGCACTTTTCAGCAAGCTTGGCGATTTCAAGTTTCTCCTCCTGTCTGACGGGAACGTACTTGAACTCCTCAGAAAACGCAAAGATCCGAAGAACGTCGATTTCCGACATCCACGGCTTGAGCTTGTTGTGGTACATGAACATAGTGGAATGGCCAATGTAGAAGCCGGCTGCAATTTTGCCCAATTCGGTAGGGACCACATCTCCAGAGTCCTCGTTGTAGCTCACCAACTTGTGGTTGTTCAAGATGGTGAATGCCGAGTGCACCAAATCGGCTCTTTTCCAGTACAACGCCTTATCATCGCCATAGTCTGCACCAACTTGGTAAAGTTTGGGCGACTTGAGCATCCTGATGTACAAATACGTCAGTCCAAGCCAATTGACGGCATCCTCAAGCGATTTCACCTCTCCTAGCACAATCTCAGCGTTCAAGTTGTCTGCCAATTTGCTCATAAGCTGAGACTCAATAGGAAGCTGCTGGTTCAACACCGCCATGTAATACTGAAGCTGGTCGTGTGACGTGATGATCACACCTTCACCAGACTGGTCGTAACGAGGTCTACCAGCACGTCCCAACATCTGGAGTATATCCTGGGGCAGAAGCTGGACCCAAGCTCCTTTCTCTGGATTGTATGTATCGGTTCCTTTGATGACGACAGTGTGGGCAGGTAAATTGACACCCCAGGCCAAAGTGGCTGTGGAAACAAGAACACGGATATGGCCCTGGGCGAATAAATCCTCCACGGTGCCTCTATCCTCTTTTTTAAGTCCAGCGTGGTGGATTCCAAAACCTGACGAGAGAACCTGGCTGAGGTTCTTATTCTGTGCTCTCTCTGCTTCTTGTCTGAGGATTTCCTTGGTGCCAGCGCTGGAGTTGGCGATTTTGACCTCCTCCTCTTCTGCCTTCTCCGCTAGCCACTTGGCTGTTTTGAAGGTATCCTTTCTGGAATGCACGAAGATGATGAGCTGGTGGTTGCTCTTGATGCATTCTTTCAATTTGTCAAAACAGGCCTCGTTCATTGCAGCGACCTTCTTGATGGCCTTTTTCTCCTTGATACCAACGTACTGCTGTTCCAAAGGACAGGGACGATACAGGGCGTCGAAGTAGAAAAGGCCCTTTTTCAAATCAACATCGATAAAGCGTGCAACGTCCTCGTAGTTCGGCAAAGTGGCAGAAAGACCCACTATCCGAATATCCGGGTTTCTCTTCGCCCTGACAATAATACTCTCCAACACAGGACCTCTGTCGTCGTGCAACAAGTGGATTTCGTCAATGATCAAAAGCTTCACCATAGCGGCGTACAGAGACTCTGTGGCTTTGCGAGTCACCACATCCCACTTTTCTGGCGTGGTGAAGAGAATCTGTGTTTCTGCGATTTCTCGCTGGCTGAGGCTCGAGTCACCGGTGAATTCATTCACAACCACGCCAAACTGTGAGGTGAGTCTTCTTTGAAACTCCCTTGTTTGTTCAGCCACCAATGCCTTCAACGGAGCCACATACACCGCCTTAAATGACTTCAATGCTATACGGCCGGACTTGTCGTCACGGAAATTCAGCAAAAGCCGTAGAAACGTGAGCATGGCAACGTTGGTTTTACCTGCACCGGTAGGGGCACAAAGAAGCAAATTCTCGTCGCTCTCAAATGCCTGGGGGTAGATTTTCGACTGAATTCTGTTCAAGGACTGCGTTTCTCCTGAAGGAAAAGCTGCCTGGGCCCATTCGGGAAGCTGTGAAATTTGAACAAGCTGCTCGTTTGTGGATTCAAGCAAAGGAGGGCCTTCTGGAGCAGGCACGGATATGACATCGTAGAGTTTCTTGTTTTGCTGGAACGAGCCTTTGGGAAGACTCACTTTGGAGGTAGCCATAAGATGGGCGCCTTGTTCGAACACGAGGCCTTCTAGATCAACAATCTTTGGTTTTCTGATCTCTGGCTTTGTTCTTTTAGCAGGTTCTTCCACTTCCAGGGCCCGTCTCTTTTTGGGTTGACCCAGAGAAACACCAAATTCCTGTAGAAGCAGGTCGAGCTTCAACTCCTTCATTTCCTCGATGGCCTTGAGCTTCTCCTTTTCGCCACCGAGTGCCTTGAGCTGGAACTTGATCTTCCATCTGTTTTCTATGCATAGTTTGACGAGATCAAGGTACTTGTAGTTTGTGGCTTCCATGAGCCGAGCTTCCAAATCTGCAGACAGAACCTCCCGGTCAAAAAGAACTTTGGTGATTTTCTTGCACTGCTCCCGGACGTCCTCTGGTTCTAGTTCTGGCGCTAAGGCTGAAACTCTGCTGTAGAAGAAGTCCCTCTTGATGTCAGATAAAGGCAACACCGAGGATTTCGTAGCTTCCTCGGCCCTTATGGTCACATTCAGCGAATCCTGAAGAGCAGGCTCGGCCTCTTGCTTTTCCGGAATGGCCTCTTCTTCGACCACAACGTTGGTATGTGTTTCCTGGTCGTTTTCATCCTCGAACTCAATACCCAACGCCTGGACGCCCTCCTCGTCTGCAGCCTCCTCCTTCTGGGCATAGTCTGTGATTTCCTGGGCCAATTTTATCAAGGCGTGTAGTTCCTCATCAGTCAACTTCGTGGATAGTAGCTCTTCAATCTCGGCCTTTTTGGCCCCCACAGCCCGATCTTCGTCCTTCAACACCTCAAGCACCGTATCTGCCGCTGAGAGAATCACGCTGTGCAGTTCATCGGGAATATGCTGTCGTATTTCTGCCGTAAAAGCTTCAAAGGCTGAAGCATTCGCCTGTGTAGTCGGTTTGTAGGCGATATCCTCGAAATTAAGGTCTCTCTGAAGGGGCACCTCCCTATTTTCGCTTCTAGTTTCCTCTTCGCCGCCATTGGCCGGACGTGACAGCGCTTCTGGCGGGATTTGAGCTCTGGAACCCATTTCTTTCATAGTGATATGGCCAGCCATAGAGGCCGGCGCCGAGTCTGGTTCGTTCAGATTCAGCACCCTGCGGCCTCGGATGGCCACCCCTGCTAGCTCTTTCTGCAGGTATCCGCCGTTTTTTGTGTTTTCTGACATGCACTAGAAAGAGTAGTTGGTGTTGATGATGGAGATGAGCGCACGTGACTCGAAGAGGATGGAGTATGGATGGAGTTGTTTGAAGATTTCGTAGATAGAATCGAGATGGATTATGAAGATTTAGGAAATTTGGATATGAGGGGATTGTGTGTTTTGGCTTCCTTTGGGCGTTTATCTAGGAGTAGCTACAGTGTGGTGGTGAAGAGTGTCGGTTCTTAATACTCCACCACCACATTAGATTTAAGATTTTTATTTTTTATTGGTAGCTTTATACGTAGCTGGTAATATGACGATTAATAAATAAGAGCAGGAGAAGTTGGTCAAAGAGATACATTATCTGCTCTTCTTTTCTCATACTTCAAACTTCGCATAACAGATGAAATACCCAGTTGTGCTTTTAATTCCTGAAGTTTCTGCTTGGAATTAGCGTATGTATAATCCGGTTCAGTAAGCATTCTTTGGAGCGTAAGAGATAAAGCTGAAAATTTATAACGTTTTGGCATGAAGAGTGTCGTAGCATGAAGAATAACAGGACTGGAGTATTCAACAAATAAATTCGCTCTTCAATTCCTAATATTTCTCTCTAATATTCATCATCAACATCTCTTGAGGACACTCAGCATCAAATATTGTCGAAAATTGGAAAACGCAGGCTAAATCTGTTGGATGCAATATATCACCTGGTCTTTCACCTCAAACCACTCTCCATTCACTCAAAACCATTCTTCTTCTCTCCGCAACTTGCCAGCTGCGTCTACTCCTACACTCGCTCATCTATGTTTCATTGAATTAGCGCCTTAGTAGACGTGGTTGGAGAAGTCGTTCTTCTCGAAGTTCCAGGTGTCGTCGGAGATTCTGCCTCTCAACTCGGGGATCTCAGAGCCACGCACGTACACATCCTCGAACAAAATGGACATCTTGGCCTCTGGAGGAGCGTCAGCCTCAGCAGCAGCGACCTGCTCGTCAACGTACTTTCTGGCCTCCTTGTCGTAGGACTTGATCTCGGCCTCGTCGGCAATGTTCAAGTCCAAAAGCACAGCCTTAAGACCGGCAATGGGGTCGTTTCTGGATCTCATGTGCTGAACCTCTTCTCTGGTTCTGTAGGTGGTGCCGGGGTCCGACATGGAGTGGCCTCCGTATCTGTAGGTCTCGTACTCCATGACCAAGGGACCGTTACCGTTGGCACACCAGTCCTTGGCGAATTTGGAAGCCTGGTAGCAGGCCAAGATATCCATACCGTTGACCTTCAAACCAGGGATGTACTGGCCTCTCTTGTGGTACTCCACCATGGCCGACGAACGGGAAGCAGACGTACCCATACCGTACTTGTTGTTCTCGCATGCAAAGATACATGGCAAGTCCCAGAGCTTGGCCATGTTGTAAGCCTCGAACACCTGACCCTGGTTAGCAGCACCGTCACCGTACAAGGTGAAGGTGGCAGACTTGTCGCCTCTGTACTTGTGGGCAAAAGCCAAGCCAGCTCCAAGAGGAACCTGGGCTCCGACAATACCGTTACCACCGTAGAAACCTGGCGCAAACATGTGCATCGAGCCACCCTTACCGTACGACACACCGGAACGCTTACCCATCAATTCACCCAACACCTCCTTCACGGAAGCGCCTCTCATGAAGGCAAAACCGTGACATCTGTACGAGGTGATCACGGTGTCCTTCTTGTTGATAGCAGCCTCAATACCCACAGCAATGGCCTCCTGACCCACAGACAAGTGGCAGAAACCTCTGATCTTCTTGGCCTTGTACAAAGCGTCAGCAGCCATTTCCATTCTTCTGATGATGATCATGTCCTTGTACATTTTCAAAAGAGTATCCTTCTCGGTCTCAAAAGTCAAAGCTGGACCCTCGTCGAGCTTGTATGTTTCGAAAGACGACGCTGGGATCTCAAGCTGAACGAGATCCAGGGCTTTGGACGCCAACGATCTGGACGCGTGAATAGCCCGAATTGGGCCCACTTTGGCGCAAACGGAGCTTCTAAGCATGGGAAGAAAGTGGTGCTGATGGTTTTTGGTTCGGGATGGCCTTTTCCGCGCTTCTCGGAGGTGTAGTTCCGGTCACGTGACCAGACGGGTTTTTGCACTTTTTGGGGCCCTGGCGTGTGGTATGCGTGCCGGCGCAGCAGTGGCAGCATTTAACCAAGCGTCCGCTTCATTAATTCCAAATCTTGACCAAAATCGGCCACATGCGGCCCGAATTGAGTGCCCTTTTGTGTCCGCTCAGCTCCGGGGTGTCTATCCTGTATATAGTGCTTATAATGGCTGCGAAAGCGAACCGGACTTTCTTGCTCCGAAGTCAAAAACGTCAAGCGGAATTGAGCCGTTTTTATTAGGCCCTCTATATTAATTTGTTTTTTGGGTTTTTCAATTCCACTGAATTCGTATATTTTGCTCTTTTTTCAGCTCAGCCCCACAGCGGTTCGATTTCCCCTTGTTGGGCTCACTTATCGCGAAAGTGCCCCAACGTTTCCGCTAGATACAGCGGAAGAGGATGGCAGTGGGAGATTTGCAACGTAGGATTTATATTCTGGAGAAGTCAGAATTCAAACAATCGATCCAAAAAGTTTGACTTCCCTCGGGTTTTGACTGCGATAGGTGGTGCAGTCAGACAAGTATGGCAACTCCTACTCTTGAGATAAGCGGATTGATTTACTTGTATTTGGGCTATTTAGTTCGTGAGGGCGTAAGAGATAAGACTCAGTATTTGATGGAAGAAATTGTAGAGCATAAACTGTAGTCTTTCTCGGAGTAAAAACCCTGCGAGTATCAACCAAGAGGTGGAACGAATTATAATCCAAGAGCCTAATCGAACCACAATCGTCGACGTAAGTGACCTGGAGGGGTGCAGTGAAAATAATCTCTCAGGATGCTTACAAAAGTTTGTAAACCCGCAGGCACGCTTCACAGTGCTTTCTGATAACCTCTGGGATCTTAGGGAGCCAGTTGTACGCCTTTCTAAGTTCCACATATTCCCTGGCGCTGGGATGTCCACAGCGTACGTGATGAGCAAGATCCTTCTCTAAGCGGGTGGCATTTGAATTCTCATCAACTTGCAGAATCAGGGTGCCATTTGTACTTTCATCAACTCGCAGAATCTGGATGCCATTTGTAGCCTCACCAACTTGCAGAATCAGGGTGGCACCATTTGGATGTTTCTTGAGGCGCCTCTTCTCAGCTTTGGTCAATTTGACAGGCGGAGTCCGGTGGAGTTCGCAATAGATGGGAATCAGAATGTACGTGGAATCCTCAGTATCGTTAATGACTCTGCCTTCTTTATCCATCAAAGTCCCAGTCGCTTGACTATAGCAAAGCGGAAAGTTCTTAATCACTTGGGTCCCTGCTATGATATTCCTGGGTGAGCTTTTCACATAATAGACATTCTCAAGCACAATCTGTTCACCAGTGACAACTGTACCCCTGACCTTTCCATAACCCTCGGAGGTTGCGAGATTTCCTAATCTATCAGGAATAAGTCGAGGGGCTTTCACAAAGTCAGAAAGGAAGTCCCAATCATTAACAATGTTGAATTGATTACCAGTGGACCAAACAAAACTCGTCCTCCAGCTCACACCAGTGGAGCCTTCAGTAGAGAAGACTGGGCTCTCCTTACTCTTCTGACTCTTAGGCTTCTTTGAATCTTTGCAATCGTCATCGGTGGCCTTCCGCTTCGTGCCTGAAATTGATTTAAGCTGAGGATATTTCACCCAGCACTCGTTCATGATTAGGTTTTTTGCAATGAGCACATTGCACACCCTTGTTGGCGGAGTCCAAACGGTCTGCTTCGTTGCTATCAAGGCCATTCCTTTCTCTAAATACTTCATCCAGAGTCTCGAAGATACTTAGGCTCTGGAGTGCTGAGAAGTCCTCCGTAACTCTGTCAGCAAGATTAACCGAAGTAACATTTGAAGCCCGGAAGGACATCTTCACAAGCTCCTCGGGATCAACATCGTAGGTTTCAAAAGACCTCATCAAGCTGATATCACTTGATGTGAACCTATTGGCGTCATTATATGACAATATCTTCAAAGTGTTTTGATGTCTTTTGGCCTCGTCACTCCTTTGTTGATTCCCCCACTTGGTCAAGTATCTAACAAACTCACTAGAATTGAGCTTGAAATTGGCCCAATGACCCTCTCTCCAACCTTCCAACAGAAAAGCCTGATTCCAAAGCCCCTGATTGATTCCAGAAGAAAGGACAGTATAAGCAATACGTTTGCAGTGAAACAAGATGCTTTTCACGGTAGCCTGGTCGGGTTCTTGTGCGTTCAACCATTCATCAGCGGCTTCTTTACCCTCTATGAGATAAGTAAGAATGTATTGACCCTCCTTTCTTCCCACAATTTTTCTGACTGTGATCAACACCTCACGGAGCCAGATCAAATACTCATCTTTTGACTCAAGCTTGAAAGGGATAGTGAAGTCAATACGGTGAAATTTGGTCTCCCCGTCTTTATGGAACGGTTCAGTAAAGGGTGCACCGATTTCTGGTAGTATATTGTCAAGAGGCATATTATACTTCAGTTAGACGAGAAATTCTCAGTGTGTTGGTGGGTCGATTTGGATTGGAGGTAGACTTGTAGAGGTATAGCGAATTTATAGGAAATAGAAGAAGCCCTGATTTAGATAGAATGCTCTGGAATATGCTTATCAACTGTGTACTGTACATAAGACGTCCCTGGAACCTACTTCCTCAGCAAATCGATACTAAAGCTTTGTGATTGGGGAAAAACCATGTCCATCAACATGTTAAGCTGCCAATTTTTACATTTATAGAAGCATTGAACTATCAATACCTATCAATCTTGTCCAACTAAGTGACATGCTCCAGCTTACCTGCAGTCCGTGCACCCATAATAGAACATCAAGTGTTAGAATATCCAATTTATACGTTTCATTTATTCCATACAAGACCACCTAAACAATAAAATAACACTCTCGTCTAAACTAACTATGCCGTCGCTCAACTAATCTGTCCTGCCTATTGCTGGGATATTCCTCCGAGCATCCACGGTGTGGTTACAAGAATTGGGCGTTGTCTGAGGAGCTTCTTTTCAGATTTGGTCGATTCTTGTGGAGATTCGGAGCGTTCGCAATTGATTGGAACTACAACTGTAGCTGTTTCCTCGGGATCATCCACGCGTCTGCCTTTTTGATCCGTCAAAGTCAATGTTCCTTGATTGAAATCAACAGCCAAGTTCTGCACCACTTGTATCCCCGATATGACATTAGAATGTGATTCTTTCACATAGAAGACTTTCTCAAGCACAACCTGTGCACCAGTGACAGCTCTGCCTTTGACTTTTCCATATCCCTCGGATATGCAAGTTTCCTTTCCTCCTATATCTGTAAGCGGTTGAGGTTGTTTCACGAAGTCAAAGAGTAAGTTCCGATCGTTAACAATGTGGACTTCACTACCAGTGGCCCACACAAAATTGGTCTTCAAGCCCAAACCAGTCTCATCACTCTCAGAGTCTCCAGAAGGCTCGGCCTCGGAAGAGCCCTTTTTAGAGCTTTTCTGGGAACTCTTAGACTTCTTTGAAGCTTTGCAATCGTCATCGGTTGCCTTCCGCTTCTTGCGTGAGTTTTTTTTAAGGTGAGGAAACTTCACCCAGCACTCGTCCTCTTCATGGTTTGGTTTATGGCAATGAGCACATTGCACACCCTTGTTGGTGGAAAGCAAACCTTTTGCCTCGGGGGTCTCAACGCCAGTACTTCCTATAAATGTTGCCTCGCTACTCTCGTAGATTGCGTGGTCTTCTGGGAAGTCCTCGGTAACTCTGTCAGCAAGATTAATTGAAGTGACATTTAAACGAAAGAAGTACTCCTTCACAGCACGCTTGTGGTTTCCAACGTGGGTTCCGAAATACATCATGAAGTGGAATTCATTTAGCGTAAAGTTATGGGCTTCATAATAAGACATTGTCTTCAAGCTGTTCTGAGCGCCATTGGCTATGTCACTTCTGACTTGGTTCCCCCATTTGGTTAAGAACCCAACAAACTGAGAAGCACTAAACTGAAAGTTTCTTGAGTGAGATTCTCTCCAGCCATCCAACAGCCACACTCCATTTCCAAATGCTGAGGCATGTACTCCACATCTGAGTACTTTTTCAGCAATGCACTTGCAATGCCAGAGGACTCTCTCAGTCGAGGTGGGAGTGAGTCTTGCTGCAGTCAACCATTCATTAGCAGCTTCTTTACCAGTTCTAAGGTAAGTGAGGAGATATTGATGCTCATTCAGTCCGAAAACCCTCAGGACTTCTGCAAACACTCCGTAGAGCCAGAACAAGTATTCATCTCTTGTTACAAGCTTAAAAGGGATGATGAAGTCACGATAATTGTCAATGATTTCAAAATCTATATAAAGTTGTATGGTTATGGGTGCACCAAGTGCAGGTAATCTATCACGGTCAAAGGTAGACATATTATAGTGACAGAAGTGGTTCTTAGTATTTTTTTTTTTTGCTCTATCTATATTTGAGAGCGGGAATAGGCAGACTTATAGTAGCGGTATGGCAAAATTTCGGGGAGAAGGGAAGCCCTGATCTAGACGCTGGTGCTAATCAATTGTGTGCCTGCACATAACATGACGTTGGTTACCCTCTTCCTCGGGACACCGGTACTTATTGTCTTGTCTTGGGGATTATCCGTTACCATTGCTTTATCAAGCTGCCATTCCGCCCATACACTGAAGCGTCAATACCTCCCACTGTTGTCCACTAAGTGACATGTCTACTGGTTTACCTGCAGTCCGTGCATAATCGAACATAATACATAGGGATGAAATTGACAGGGATGAAATTATTATTCCTAAAACTACGATACCCCCACCAAGTACCCCGCGTTTTTATTGCCTGCCTGTCTTCCAAATCAGCAGGCACCATTATACTAACATACTGACGATCACTATTATCTTTTCACTGCTGTCAACTCTTGTCTTACCTGCAGTGCGCCAGTAATCAAACATAGGGTTAGATACCTTATGTGTAGGATGATTAGTTGCAACCATTTACTCATCACACAGCGTCTGGATCATCCTTATTTGTCAGCATCGTCACCGGCGATGCCGGTTCTTAACTATGTAAGTCTAGCTATTTCATTGAGAGGATACACACAACAACCAAATACACAGTGAACCACTTCTTTCTCACCAAGTATAATGGCTGCCTCTATTACCTGCAGTCGGTGCACCATTAATCGAACATAGAATGTTAGAATATCCATGTTGTATATAGGATGTTCTACCATCTTAGGACATCTTGTTCCAAGCGATCTACCACCACGTGGAACTCCCATGTGGTTCTACTTCCCCACTTCATTGTAATCCACAACCATATAAAATTATTTCTATCACTATAGAAAACCAATATACACATCCACTCTTGTCTAAACTAAGTAAGTCTCTGTGTTACCTGCAGTCTGGTCACGTGACCTCAGACATCACCAAATCGTTCCATATCTTTAACTCAAATCCACCTTCTTCCCCAATGCATCCCCAGTTAGACAGAGACCGTTTTGATAGTTGCGAGAAACTTATGGACGCTTTAGAAGAGTGCCATAAAGCCGAGTTTCTCAAAAAAGCCATGGGCATGTGCAACTTTGAAAAGGATGAGTTGACCAAGTGCCTCCATGTCCAGAGAACCGAGGACGCCAAGGCGAGAATCAGACAGAGCAGAGAGAAGCAGAAGGTCATGCAGGAGCAGCAGCGGAAGCGTGATGAGGAGTTGTACGGAAAAAACGGGTATTTGAAGAAGGTGATCGAGATGGAGGCCCAGAAAAGGCAGTAAGGTTGTTTCATCGGCAGAGGTCTGTCTCATTTGCGTCATTTCACTTAGCGGGTCTGCCTAGCAGGACCCAGGTCATTTAGTTCTATTCTTGTAAATAAATAGCGTTAGAGCTTGGTTGAGCTGGGTGTGTAGGATGGTAGAGAAGAACTTGGTGATTTGTTGTGGGCTATTAGGCGGTAGCAGTGGCCATGTTATGGCAGAGTTAAAGCCTTCCGTTTCGTAAGTCAGCTTTAAAAATGTACTTAGAACTTTGTGAGCTGGAGATTAGTAGGTGATTACTTCAACATTAAGCACCTTATATCCACTCATGATACTTCTTTTATTTTGTTTTGTATTTTTTCTTTTTTTTGGAAACTATGAAGCCCGGTTTCTTCTGATGAATGTCACTTACTTCATATAACTGTGTCTAATTGGTAATGATTCGCCTGACTCCATCTAGAATGACATAATGAGGGCTTATGGTATGCTTTTTTCTCTCTGACTAAGAACAGTATTGCTTGTCTCTGACCTAATATAAAACGCTGCTGCAAATTTTCAGGCCCTACTTCTGTTTCTAGCTCCTGGTTAGGTGCAACAGATTATACTCACTCAGTATGTCAATGATAATTCTTAACAGTGGATACGATATTTTCATTTTCGGGGTATTCCCCAGATCAAACTAGATTTTCGCTCAGTAATAAAATACTCCTCGGCATCTTCTCTACCCTGTCTTCTTCTATTTCCTCCTCTGGTCTAGAAACGATATAAGCAGTTCCATTCTTATCCGTCCAATTAAGAGGTCAAACTCAACCGACATTCCAGAATTCGGGGGGCTGACAATTTCTGGACCATTCGCTTAAGAAAGCTGTTTAGGTCACTCCACATGAATTAAGGCTCAATACCTTATAAGCACATTCTTCGGCACTCCCTTAATTAAGCGCCCTTCTTATGCTTAACACACCCATCAGTTTAGCCACACATTTCAACAAATCTTCAATTCAAGCACATCCTCAAATCGGAGCACTACTTTTACCTGAACTTGAATCAGTTCAATCACCCTCAAAACCAAGACAATCCTACACAGGCAGACCTCGTCCGCCGCTACACTCACTTCCCATCTAATTCATTACCTGGCTAGTCCTGGCGGGTCTTGAGCACACGCCGGATGACCTTATCCTTCGTGACGATGTATACGACAGCTCCCCAGCCGGATAAGGCGTCTCTGTCGACGGCATTCAAAAGCGCCTGCGAGATTGTCTCAAACAAGTCCTCAGGCTCCAAGTCGGGCTCGTAGAGCGACTCGCACATACCGTAAAGCTGGTCACTAGCGGTACCAGAAACAATGAAGTCTTTGGCAGCGTCGATACACCCGATCAAGTCGAATCCGCAAATGTACGGTTTGTTTGTCTTCAGCTCCAAACCAGCAACAATAGGGCCCACGAAGAAGGGGCCGAATCTCTTCTCATACAAAGACAGCGAGACCAAGTTGGCCAAGGTCTTGGGTTCGATTTCTCTTTCCTCTCTCAACTTGTACAAGTTGTTCTTGAGACGGAAGTCCTCTTTAAGCGTAAGCACGTCTGTGGCGAGTCCAGTGAGACCAAGGAACGTTTTGTCGCCAAATTGGAACACTTTCTCGAAGTTGTTAGCCAATCCTAGAGATTGACTTCCTAGTCTGAGGTCGGAGGCAATTGCTATACATTCTTTGCCGACCATGGCGACGGCGGAGCCACCTGCATGTTAGTACTTACTTGTTAGGGTTTTGCTTATTGGGGGGTCACATACCGTTGATGGAACTGGGGTCTGACATGGTTAAGTATTACGATTAGGTCGCCGCCACTTTTGATGTTGCGTGTGTGGTCACGTGGCTTGGCACGTGATGTGTTGATTATGTAATCTTTACGTAAGGCCGGCAATTAGCGTTATTTGGAGACGTGGTATGTTTTCGGGACTTTCTGGGTGTGTAGTAAAGGCGGCGTGTGCTTTTGGGGTCGTTTGGGCTGCAGTGACGGAGGGTTTTGGTGATACAAGGATGTTTGTGCAGGAACTTACTATGGGTGCAAATGGGAAGAATAGCAGCGATGATTTATGGCAGAAAAAAGAACCTTTCATTTTGGCAATATGAAATATTTTCACCAAACGGTTAGAATTTGATGATTTTGGGATCTGGCCGTTATTGCTGAGTTACCAGAGCAGTGAAAGAGGGTAATAAACGGCAATGATTAGCAGAAGGTGAAGAACCATTTAGGTATATTCCGCCAATAAGTATTAGCTCAAAATAATTTAACATTGAAATTCCATGAGTATGGCCTCTTCGAATGAAATCGATAGTCTAGGCATAGACCACGTTATAGAAGTTAAAGATTGAATGGCGGTGAAAGGTAGGTAAACTCTTATATGGCTCAAAGAAAGTCAAAAGGCTGTTTGTGTTGAATTTTCTTCTTGAATTGGCAAACATCGAAAGCCTGGGCAAAATGCCTTGCTAGAGTTTGAGGCATGGAGACACTCGTTGATAAAGCAATAGCCTTGTTCCTTTTTTCTTCTTCTATTTGAAGAGACGCCAGATCTCCAACCAAGCGAGTTAAATTCTTATTCTCCATCGCTCTTGCTTATTGTTTCGGTTAGTGTATAGCTTAAGTTCCAGATTAAATATCTCCTGTATCTTTAGTTTTACTAGAGTAATAGTCCAAAGAATTAATATATATGAATTTAAAATCGATCATCAGTAAAAGACACTTGTAACCCTAGAACCAGCCCGTGAACTATCGTCCAACAGATGGCTCTAAATCAGCAGTGCACTTTGATAATCAGTGGGGGATTGGTGTTTGGATGGTTCAGAGCCTAGAGGGAATATAGCGAAGATAACTGCACCGTTTCGCCACCCAAAACGGCTTCTTCAGTCTTCTTTAATTAACGGCTGCAGCTTGCTGATAAGCTAGGCACAAAAAACGCATCCAGGCATTAGTGCCTCATAATCGATGACGCAAAAACCACTCAGGCGAAAAAGACTCAGCGGCAAAAGGCCCTCACTGGCGGGTATAAGAACAGCCGTGTAGCCTGGGTTTTTATATCATCAAAAAATCAGAAACCAGACAATCAATCATCATGCCCGCTCCATCTCAATCTTGTACTTGCAAAGTTTGCACCTGTGCTAACTGTACCTGCAACACCGACTCCAACTGCAAGTGCTAAATTAACACTTCTTGGTGCTAAATAAAAGTTTTTGTTTTTCAGTTTTCGTGATCTAGATCCCCCGATTTATAGTCAATGAATTTTCCTTTTCACAGGGTGTAGTAGACGTTGGTGTAGACAACCATCGGGAGTTTGTTTCAAGCTTCCCTGGAGAGTGAGCAATAGTTGAATAAAGACAAATACAAATTTCCAGCCAGAGTCTTTTTCAAAACACCTCGACTTTGAAACTTCTCAATGAATAGTAGACAACGCTATTAATCCTGGAGGTGTCTTGAAAAGAGCAGAGTACCCGAAAACCGTTGATGAGAACATTTTCAAAGTATGGAGCTTTTGACCCAACAAAAGGAGACGATGCAATAAAGGGACAAGAGTAGTTATCTTTTTCAGGCGCTTATTAGTTTGTTTCTTCGTTATTTCTCCATTCAGTTCACCTTACAGGCTTCCCTCCACACACTACCTCACACATTACTCATAGACTAGATAACCGTCTCGTCTTCGTCCTCCTCCTTGATCGTATTTGTGGAAAAACTCATGATGAGCTCCCGCTTGGCCTGGTTCAAATCTCCCTCATTGGGGGCATTGCTGTTGACATCTGCCGTAAGTAACTGGTTGATCGGACTGCTTTCCAGGTCCTTGATGTCAGCAAGACTAAAGTTCTTGGGCAGCTTGACCAAAGTGCCCGAAGTGTCCTCCAAACCAGTGGAGATGTCGTCCTCGGGCTCTTTTTCGTCTCTGGACTCAGGCAATTCGTCTTTACGCCTGAACATGGCATGAAGCTCGGGTGTGAGCATGCTAAGTTTCTCGAGCTCTTTTTTGGCCACTTTCACCACCTCCAGCTCAGCCTCTTCATGTTCATGGAGCCTTCTAGCCACCTCTGCACCCACTTCCACGTCATTTTCCTTGTCAATGGTGAGTTCATCATCGTCCAAAATGTCTTGCTTGATCTTGTCATAAACATCGTCTTCCACAGCATCAAGCCTGAGTTTGAGTCCGTACCCAAGAGTGATCACGTAGCCCTTGTACTTGTTGAGTTCAAGCTTGTACTCGGCGGCACGAGCTTCAAAATTCAGCGAAACCAACTTGTAGTTGGATGTGCCTTGGAACTTGCGGAAATTCTTCAAGAAAGTCGTTCTCGTTTGGTTGAAGCTGTTGTAGTAGCCCTTCAAGCTATTGTAGTACTTGACCGACAGCAAAAACTGTTTCAGGAATCCCTCGTGCAGAGCTTCATCTCCGTCCTTCGCAGTCGACAAGTTGCTGATGTAAACGCCCTTGGGAAGCAGCTCCCACTTGTGCACATTCTTTGTTCTCTTGAAACCCTCGCCTAAAGCAATAAGGCCATCCACGTTGTTCCAACCGTACTCGAGAGAAGAGACACTTTCCTCCAAAGGCGGCACGGCAGTGATCTTAGCAGCCCAGAAGTTACATGTGTTGACGTATTCTGTAGCGACTTCAACGGTACCAGCCTCGAAAATGAATTTTTTGGCAGGCTTTTTGCTTGTTTTGGGGAACGACAACGACCATTGGATCTTGTCTGTTTGCTGAGAAAGCGACAGGCGCTCGAGTTGGGCAATGGTAGCGCACAAATTGTAATTACCCATATTAGCGGCATTTTTGAGCCAGTTTCCGTCACCGACATCCTCGTCGTCCTCAACATCGATACCATACGCAAGACTGTGCTTGCGTAACTTCTTCAACTTCTGCTGCTGCTTCTTGATCTGTTTGGGGTCAAATGAATAAAGCCTGAGTTCTCCCTTGGATACCACCACAAAGTACTCACTAAACTTGGCAGTAAAAGCGTGGTGGTTGTGGCTTGTTCCCACCGTGGTAGAAACAGAGGGCGGCTCTCTTGGGGTGCTTTTGAAAAACGAGAAAAAGCTCAGTTTACGAGAAGACACCGAAGAAGAACTCAGGAGAATGGAGTTCGTATGGGTGTCTCCGTTGCCCGTAGAGTCCAGCTGGTCGTTGTTGATGATTCTGAGCCGCAAAATGCCCTCCTTCAAGTAAGGTGCACCCTGCAACTCCAACTTCAAATCGTACGAGTCCTGGAAGTTGTCCACATCGAAATCCTCCAATTCTTGCTTGCCTGTAAAAGAAGCATCTAAAGAAGGAAAATCTGTGTTCGAGAGCGAAATCTGGTCGTCGCCGTTCGACTGTCTGCTGATGATGGAAGTTCTCGAGCTCTTGTGGCCCAAACTACCATGGCCATAGTGCCTCAAATGGTCCAAAGAAGACCGATTTTTGAGACCCCTAGGGTTTGCATTCGAGTGTAAAACGCGGGTAAAGCCCACACGAGCGCCATTCAGCCCGTAGCCGGCGCTGGTCGAAGTGGCTGTAACGTGAGAAACAGCAGACCCACCCGAACGGACCTTCAGGAGCGCCAAGGATTGTCTGCGCTGACCCTCGGGGTCATACGAATAGCCAGATGTGTTGGACTTCTGTCTGCTGAGGTCATTTTGTATAATCGAGTCGTCGTTGGTCTGGGGATGGTCACCGGAGTTTCCTGACATGGTCAGGCGGATTGTGTCGGTCACAGAAAGGCGATTCTGGTTGGCCAGGCGTCGTGGCGTCGACAAGGGGCCCAAGTCCGTGTTTTTTTTCAAGTAAAGCTCCGCCCGGGCTAAGTTATCGTAGTACTGATGTAGTTCACGCTCAATCAGGATTTTCTGCTTCACGGAGAGCTTGTTCGAGGCGGATTTGTTCAGCTGAAGGAACGTGGTGAAGGTGTTTCTGACGTAATCCGCCTGGGAAATGGCGTTTTTCTTGCTGATCTCGGAGTTGTGCAACGCTGTGTTGAGCAAGATCAAGCTGTACAAGATAATGTAGATTTTCTCGAAGTCCCGCGTGCAAAACACGTTGACGGGGTTCTGGCGGATGTACAGCCTCGTGAACGCCAGGAGAATCCGGTCGATCTCCTGGGACTCTCCCTTGAGGTACAACTTCATGCAGAGTGATCTTGTGGACTTAACCAAACTGGGGCTCCACGTGAACAAGTCCATGTAGAGTTCTCGAATGACAGCAGAGTCCTTGTCGTCGGCGGCCAAGAACTGGGTGTATTCCTCGGGTCTGATCAGCACGAACTCCTCGTTGAAAAGCTTTTTGGCGATTTCCTTGAGTTCTTCCTCGTTTTCGGTGGCTTTGGCGTCTGGAGACTCGGTGATGTTAGAAGTTCCCTCTTTAACACCAGGCGTAGCTGCCAGAGCCTCTTTCACCTCGCTCAGCTCGCCAGATTCAGATGTTTCAGCCGTTGTTTCCTTGGGCAGATCTGTTTTCGTTATTTCGGCTTCATCCTCGAGTTTCCGCGGTTCCGGATTTTCAACTTTTTCAAGCCGTTCAGTGCCGTGGAGCGTCTCCAGCAGGTCTGTTTTGGTAAGCGACATGGCAAGGAAAAGAAGTGGTGATTTTGGTATCAGTAAAGATTCGAGGTACAGGTAGACGACATGCGGCGCGTGTATGGTGCACGGGTTTTATGGCGTCTCTGGGGGATACGGGCTTCGTAAGAAAAAAAAGCCGGATTTTCTGGAAAATTCGGGTCCGGTTTTGGCGCCAGATTTTTCTCCTGGCTCGCTAGGGGTGAGTGGCGGCTAAATAGTTCGGGAAGTTGGCTTTTTGACGCGCGGCTTTAGAGCCCAGGAACCAGGGAGCAGAGGATCAGGGATGGTTTGGGCCGAATATTTCAGACATCGGGGGCATTGGCGTGGTGTTCGGGTTTTTCTCTTCAATTCTCCCACAAAACCCATTCAAAAAGCCCGGTCCTTGTGCTGCCAAATTTTGTCGTTGTGGCTTGGCTGTCGAGACGGTAGGTAATTCTGGTCTGGCGTTGTGCGGCTAAAAATTTGCACCCAGTGAGGTGCACTGTTGAAGTGGAGCTGGACATTTCAAGAAAAGACAAATAAAAAAGGGCAAAAAGAATAAAAATTCGCTCTTCCCGGATCTCTGCAATTTCCAAATCCACCACCACTTGCCCCGTTTCAGCCCCCCAGTTCTTGACAATCTGCAGCGGCCCGCGCATTGTCCCGGGAATGTGCTCAATCAGGCAGGCTAATGGCACGATCAGGGGCTTTCGACCCAGCAATTTTAGACGAATCGTCCGCGGGGAGAGTGGGCCGAGCACGAAATGGGCAAAAGTAGGGCTGTTTTTGGGGAATTTTCAGAACGGGTAATTCTGGGCATCTTTACGTTTTTCTGGCACCCTGCTGTGCCTCGGTTAGATAGCTGGAGCGCAGTTTTCACATTTAGAGTGGCATTATCGGCAGGTGAGGCATTAGAGACTGGAAGGGCGTTTGAGATTTGAAGTAGCGGTATTTGAGTCGAATTGGAATTTGGTCTGTAGAGCTTAGAATTTGAAAAGATGTTTACGAGGGACGGGCGACAACGTATCATTTTGTGTCATTTTGTGTTAGAGGGTACTATGGTGGTAGAATGGGTGTGGTAGAGTTTAGAGGCATGCTTGGGGTGATGTAGAATTCAATGGCTTTTTTCGATCTCGAAAATGGGAGACATATTGTGCTTTTTTTCAGTGGTCTGGTGGAACCTATGGCAGATATTCGAGGTCTCTCTGAATCCGGGCATGTCGAATTTAGATTGGTATGATGAAGTGGTCTCTCGTTTGTTTTCGTTTATTTCTCAGGTTCTTGACAGTCAAAATTCTGTGGTTTGGTTTCGTAGGTTCTGATCAAGGCATTCCCTAAACTTGACTCAAAGCTACAATATTTAGTCTATCTTGGGTCGTCTATTCAGCAAGCATTACTCATTATAAGCATCATCTGCCGGCTTCCAGGCCCTACCATTTCCCTATATCAAAATTCAAAGATATACATTCCGTGATGTTTGTCATTTGATGTAGTCCCTTTGATCAATACCTGGGGAAGACGCTTCCACAACTCTACCTAGTCTACAACTCGATTTTGGATTATCTTTTATTTTTATCCTAAATTCTATAACTTATTTTAGTGCTCTACCTGTAGAGCAACTTAACCCACCTCATCGAGGCTGTCTTCAAGCTTGGTAAAGCGAATACCGAATAACTGGGGCCTCTCGGTCCTCTCAAGACTGGAGGATATCTGGGAGTCTTCCATCTCTGGTTCCAAAGGAGTTTCCTAGTTTTGCGTCCCTCTAAAAGTCTGCCTGGTGAGCCAGAATGCAAAGAATGGAGAAAGCCAAAGTGGGAAGAATGACTTTTCGAGTGGGCATTCTGCCAAAGAAAGAAGCCTCTGGGTAAGAAGCCATCTTGCAGTGAAAACCCTTCTTGAGGAAGAACAGAGGTCTTTATGCTAGTCTTGATATCCTCAAGGGTCAGCTGGAAGTGGGGGACGTCCACCGGCAAGAACACCTCAGTGACTCTGGTGATATCTCTCCAAAAGAGGAAGTCCAGGGGGAAGAACTCCTCGGGAGAAGACAAAAGCTGCTCCTCACTAAGAATGAACTCGTAGTTAGAAAGCTCGTTGAGGTCAAGGTCCTCGAGACTTGGAACTATAGACTGATAGTTCTGGAAGTCCGTGATGAAAAGCAGGCCGTCATCTGCAAGCAAGACCTTCTTTTGTTTTGAGCCGAATGTTTTCAGGTTGGTTCTCAAAGGCGCAAGCTCTTCGAGAATGAGATGGAACTGGAAGAAGTCACCCAAGTCGTACAACTCGTGAGACTTCTGGCTCAAAAGGCCTTGCCAAAAGAAGAAATCCTTGGGAAAGAAAAAGGATGTCTCTTCTCTGAGAGACTCCCGGAAGTGGTGGAAGTCTCCTGGCAAGAAAGTCTGGTTGGGTTGAGAAGACCAGACCTTGAAGATGGGGAAGTCACCAGGTAAAAGGCTCTCAGAAAGTGGTTTCTGAGGAATTGCAGCTAATGAAGTGATTGCAATTTTTGGCTCAGAGAGTTCTGGCTCAGAAACAGGCTCAATCGGATCGCCTCTTCTTTGCAACTCAATCTCAAACTCAGAGGGGACCCCTGGAATGAGCAGTTCCACTCCGTCGATGATGAGGTGGAAGTGGAAAAAATCAGAAATGTAGAAAGAATCCCCTTCATTAGAAAGGAAAACCTTCTTAACTCTCTGCTTTGGTTGGATAGGATTGAGAGGCTCAAGTCCCTCCAAAATAAGTTGGAAGTGGAAGAAATCCTTGGGCAAAAAAGCGTCGCCATGGTCGATGACAGGCTTATTCTTGGATCTTCTTCTCAGCTTTCTCAGCTTTTTAGGGTGCTTTTTGGGCAATTGAACGGGTTCCTGTTCCTGCTCTTCAAGCTGCTTCAACATCTTCAACACCTTGGCTTTTCTCAGCTTTTTTGGCTTTCTGGCGGCTTTGTTAGCAGAGAAGAAGTGGTACCAAGCTCTAAGACGGTTAATGTCTTCACATCTTGGGACAGTTCTTTTAGGTTTGAAGAACTGTGGTCTTGGTCTGTTGCAAGAGTTGAACTCTTGGGAAGTCTCAATGCTGGAGCTGATAATTGCTGGCATTGTGATAAAAGTGATAAGAAAAGTGGTGGATAAGGAAAAGAAAACTACTCAGAAAGACGACCTTATATACCCCAGAGTAAATAATAAATCCTTGTACCTTCCTCTTAACGTACATATTTACAGTCACACTGACGCAAACTGGAAAGGAAGGTTCTACTGAGGGGGCAATTTACCTGACACTTTTGTACGGCTGCGGAAAGTACAGTGTCAAAACAGTCATTCTTTTTGGCATATTATGTGCTATTTAGTCTGTTTGTGGCAGGTCCAAGATAAGCGCACCAAAAGAGAGAACGCCGTTCCATTTTGCCATAGTTAAGCTAAATAATACTCAGAAGGTCCTACACGATTGTAAAAAGTAATTTTTAAGAAAAATATGGGGTTTCGGAGTCAGGGCGATTCCCACTTTATTCGAGGGTTTGGTCGATTTTTTGGGGTATACAGAAAATGGTGGAGGACATTTGCAGCTATGGTGAGTTCTTAAATGGGGGCATGGGAGACCAATTAGAGCTCAAAATGTGGCAGAAACTATGATTGAGAGATATCACTGACATGAATCAGGTAGTAAGCAGTTAATCCATAAAGTTGCCTTGGAACTATTCACTATTTCTAGAAGCCTCCGAATAAAAGTGATGTTCACTGATTCCCCAAAATTCCTCGGGCACTTTCAAGATACTTACGGGTCTACTAAGCCAATCAGAAGTTTTTCTTTACTGCCGCTCACAGCATTCTTCATCTCCTACAGCTCAATTGCTTCAAATGGTCTCCACATTCACCACTCCCTGATTCGCCTTTTTGGACTCATCGCCCCAAAATCTCCAGGCTAAATTTTCTTCAATTCTCTTATCACCCAGAATCGGTTGTGTAACTCAACGGCCTTCCATTAGCACCAGCCACACATCTACACCCTCTGAAAGAAGTCTTCCGTGCTCAATCAACTACCAGAAACACCTGCAACTTTCAACTCAAGAAATTAACTACCATCCCTTACCCCTAAAACCACACCAGGCTATTAAGTGGAAGCCTCGCCATAACCCAGACCCTATGTCAATACACTATAACGTGACGCCTCGTAAGATTCCTCAGCTTGAACAATTCTCCACAAAAAAAATCACCCACCCGCTGATCCACCCAAATTCTCAAAAGTCATTCCCAAAACCCCATCCAAAAATCTCCCAAAAAAAAAAAAAAAAAAAACGAACCTCCCAAAACCAGACCTTCTCCACTGTGGCAGAAACACCTCTCAGGTACCATCGCGCATTATCAACACTCACCTACTCCATGCGTCCTTCTCCCCTGCTCGATCCAGAAACACAGAAATTCGCAGACCACCTCAATGCTTACATAAGCGGCGAAACAAACGACACCTACCAGGCCATGGTCTACTACGACTACATTTCCATGCGGAAGTACCTTCTTGAGTCGGACCAGCCTTTGAATAACCCGGTTTTGACCACGCTTATGCCGCTTCTCTCGAGGATTTTGAACCTGGACCGCTACCACACCGACTACGTGGAGTTCTTGCGGCATTTCTTGCATCTCATGCCCATGAAGACCTCGTGGGTGTACTTTTCAAAGGAGGAAATGCTCAAGACATTGCAGTACCCCAGTCCTGTGAAGTTGTACGAGGCCACCGTGGACTTGGTGTCGTGGCGGATTGACGCAGGCGACAAAGACGCGTTGGACTTTTTGGACAATCTGTCCTTCTTGACCAAGGCTCTCCAGAGGTGCTTATCGGACCACTCCATTTCTGACCGGTTCTGGACAATGGAGCTGTTGGTGCTGTGCTGTGACGAGAAGCTTTTGGACGAGATTGTGTCTGATCTTGCTCACGCGGTGGAGCTTGTTTCTTTGGGTTCTGATTGCAGCTTGGGTGCTCGATATATGGCTATTACAGACAAGGTGATAGCCAGACGTCTTGATTTGCCGCAAACGACGTATGAGAAGCTCACAGAGGTGGTCCAGTTGGACTATTTGCGGGAAACGGACCCGGCAGATCTACTATTCTACGGGCTTGTCATTCAATTCTACGATGAATTGGTGCCTCTTTTGGACAAACTGCACAATTTATTTCTCCTGCTTCAGCCTGTGTTGCAGTGCATGTTGCAAGTGCTAGCGGCAAATTGGAACAATCCGGAGTACAAGTTTACTTCTGACCTCGGGGCTTTTTTGGGGAAGCTCTCATATTGTAAGAACGAGGAGGTTGTCTCGTGGCTCACGGATCAGAAGGCGTTCAAATCCCTCGTCAACGATTTCGCTGAACGGGACATGACACTTCTGCAGATCTTCGGCTGGATCAACTTCGGTCTCATCCCCGACAAACGCAACTTTTTCAACAAACACTTCGCTCCCATCGACTTGCCCAATTATTTTAGGTTGAACGTGGTACGCCATGCCATCGAGGACCCCGACTTCTTCCGCTTCTTTGCCGACAGTGGCAAATTCTCCAACAGCGCATTGGCCAAGTTGGACAGTTATTCGATGTACGAGTTGATTGAGCTGCTTACTCGTAACCAGCATTCGGCCGATTACCTCTTGAGCGAAATGCCCACGGTGGTGCAATCTTACTTGGTGGAGGTTTCTGATGATGTGAGGAATCCCCGGTTCTTGAAGCATATCCGTTCCTCCATTGGCAATCTTTTAGAAAACAAGGACCTTGACCTTGGCGTCTGGGAAAAAGGGCTCAAAAGTCTGTTGCGAGCTTTAGTCAATGGGCGTCCTAGAGAGCCCCAAGTCGATGTTCAGGATCAGGCATTCTGAATTATGAGCAGTTTACCCAGGCATTTCCACAGATGCATGTTCTCTGGAACACCATGGTCCAAATTCCAAATCCTCCTGGGCCGTCGAATATGGAAGGGTCTGCCACCAAAGAAACGGCTCGACATCTCATGCATTTTCTTATCTTGTTCTTCAGCGAATACCCTTTGCCCATGGCTGAGGCCCCACCTGATTTGACCGTTGGGCCTGCGTTGATGACAATCTTCCGGAGAGTGTCGACCACTTCGTTGTCTGAGTATCGAAGACGGGGAACCATAGGCTTGTACTCTTCGTTTGCAGGAATATACGGTTTGGGAATTTGCTTGCGGGCAATGCCCACGTCGATCCAGTTGTTTTCGTAGAAATACAAATCAGAGAGCTTCAAGTCTCTGCTGATAGTAGCAGCGTGTCTTTCAGTGAGGACACTGGCCATGTACTTGACGTCGTCAGGGATGAAACCACGGCAGAAAAGCTGCTGCTCCAACTTGAGCAGCTGTGCACGGTCGTTTGAAACGACATTATTAAGCTCCTTGTTCACGTACACTTCACATTCACGAAGGAAGTTCTCGAAGAGTGCGAGGTTCAAGGGCAGAGAATTGCACGCTGTAAAGAATCTGTTGAGCGCCTCCTTCATAGGCGTATAGAGCTTGTTACTCTCGGTGAGTTCCTTGTAGAGTTTCTTCAAAATTTCATGGGTCTTGCAAATTGAAGAAAGCGAGTACATGAGGAACAAACGGGGCACCCGGCCTAGGATGACAGGAAGCACCACGGAATTATCGACCGTCACCTTGGAATGGCTGGGGTTGTTCTTAGAAAATGCTAGTTGGAGGAGTTCCTGATTAAAGTAGACAATCAAGTCAATAAGCCAGCGCACATTACCCACCAACAGCATGATACACTCAGCTCGACTGAAGGAATCCAGCAAGAGGTCCTCGGCTGGCTTCTTTTTCGACATTTGTCTGTAGATGCTGGAAAGCGAAAACATGATTCCAAAACTGGTGGACCTCAAATTAAGCACAATCCACGCCATATCTCTGATGGCTTTATTTTTCGTGTGAAGTTCGCCTAGCACGAGCTGAAGCGAAAGGAGTCTCTGGAGAGGAGGATTCGATAAAAGCTTGTCCACGGATTCCTTGCCGAAGGAATTGAGCTGGAAGTTGATGGCCTTATGGGACTCAGTCATTACCAAGTCCACAAGATGCTCTGCAAGCTCCGGCAGTTGGAGCTCTGTTTTGAAAAGCTCGTTCCGAAGCATCACCAAAAGATCGTCTGACGAAGTGGTGGAGTAGCAGGCACAAGCATGCATGTAGGCGAAACCAATGCCACAAAGCAGAACGTTCCTGTTGTTGATTCTCTCGAGAGGCAAGAACTCTAGCTGGCCATTGGCGTAGTGGACAAAAGCGGCCATGTTTGGTGACACTGCAAGCAAAGAAGGAGCAGGCCCCAAGTCAGGAAACAGGAAACCACAGTCTAGAAGTGACGATATCGTGGCCGGATACGCCGACTGTTCCTGACCCTCGATCTTGAGCTCCAGCAGCTGCACAATCTCCCATGTTTCCCTGCTGACAGCGTCTATGGAGCCGTCTGTGTAGACGAAAAGGAGCAAGCTTTCGGAAATGGCGGTTTCGATCTGTTGGATCTGTTTGGAGAGACTGATGTGGCCCTGGAGCACGAGCCTTGAAAGCCCCTCTCGAGACTCGGCAGCTCCTCCTTCGCCCATGCTATCAAACAAATCACCCACGGTATCCATGGCATTCTCCAAGTTGTATCTGTATGCCAGGGTGAAAGGCTGGCTGCCCACTGGGTTCATGCACTCGTAGGTCACGAGAATCTCCAAATTGGAGCCCGGCTGGAAATACGGCGAGAAAATGACAATCAGCTTGAGCGTCTGCTGCACCACCTCGGGTTTTCCAAAGCCCTTCTCCTCTCCATAGTCACATGAAGCTGCAGGCTCAGCTCTCATTTCGTGGACCAAGGAGCACAGAAGCAGCGGCAGGGTCTGGCTTTCCTTGGGTGTGTGGTAGTGTGGATCTGACCGTTGTCGCTGGGCAGACTCCACAAGAAATCCCCAGTCGATTCCAACCACATACGTCAATATGAGGTCTGAACGGGCATCGTATGCAACCACGACGATTTTCTTGTCGCTGGTGAAGCCAATGGCGGCTTTAGTAAAAGAAACACTGCCTTCCCGGCCGTCAGGCGCCAAATTATACGCTAGTTTGTGATACTCCACCTTGTGCTCGCCCTGGAAGTATAAGCTGAAGAGTCCGTCTTGACGCACAGCCACGCAGGCCTGTTTGGTGGCGATTGGGTGGCTCGTTCCGGGAGGAGTGTGTTGGGAAACGCCGTATGTATAGTTTGCAACTCCGTTTTCCTCGCCCGCTAGCGTGGCTGGTTTGTTCACGATCTGTGGTTTCTCGATGTTCAACCACTCGAACGCCACGCAACGCGTGTGTGCTTGGAGCGGCGCTATGTCTCTGTAGATCATCTCTGTGTGGTTGTAGGAGGTGAGTTCGTAGGAAGGTCCGTCCTTGTTTTGGGGGCCGGAGCCATTGGCTTCCTGGGGGCCTTCCGGGCCATTTGAGGCCTTGCCGTTTCCGGCCTTTCCGTCGGTTCCGTTGATTTTCAGGCCATTTGCTTTCCCGTTTGCAGTTTCCTTGTCCTTGTCCAGCCCGTTGATCAAACCCACTCCAGCGAGCAAAATGTAGAAATTGCCCTGGACGTCCCAGACCGCCAAGTCCGTCAGGAGATTGCTCCAGCGGAGCCGGTCTATGGCCGCCACCACGCCGTCGTCCAGCGGTTTAAGCGTGAGCGGGGTCATTCTAGCCAACTGCCAGTCTTTCCCATTGGTATTTTCAAGGTACGTGAGGCACAAGTTGTGGCCCGAGCTCGGCTCCGGGTGGGCGTATGTGATGAAGCCGTACTTGGACCACGAGATGGCCGAGTGGCAATCTCGCGCAGCCGGCATTGGGTGGTTTTGGTGGTGGAGTAGTGGTAGTTATAGGTGATGGTTGTAGATAATTTCGCGGTATGGATGTGTCAGATAGAGGGAATGGTGGGAGGTGTGGTAAGGTTTGGTTTTGGAGTGTTTGAGATGTGGAGTGTTTGATTTGAAGGGGTTTTTTTGGATTTGGGGTCTGAGTTGGGTTCTGGGTTGGTTTATGGGTTGGATTGTCGGGCTGTGAATGGGGACCCTATGCTTAATTTCGCAGCCAATATAAGTGAGTAGTGGGGCTGGACGTTGGAGGGACGTTCAACTGTAGTTGCTTTTTGGTTTTGTTCTCTTAACTATATTCCCTGTTTTTGGTTTCGAGTTGATTTTTGAAAGAAGGATCCACTTGGCCAGATTTTGATATCTGTTACCTGTCAACTGTGCCACCACCTAAATCTCCAACAGCACGACCACCGGTGATTGAGATATCTTCTGATTTCTTCTGACAAATAGTTGCACTTGATTATATTCGTGGTTTGTAATAAACCGGATTTTTGGCGGATCAAGACCTCTTCCTTTGTTTTACTTCTCCAGGTCGAGGGATCTGAGGGCCGATTATTTACCTGGTTCCATTTTCACAGAAGGTGGCCTTGTAGATTTATATTTAAGTTAGAATTCTGCTGTTTCAAATGATCCCGAATCCACAGAGGCTGAACAATTTCCTGCTAGATTATGGTCTTCGGTGCTACAACCGTAAAGTTTCGCAGCCAATATCAACGAAGGTGGAACAAGAAGATTTGCAAAAGAAAAATGATGTTTTGATTTTGCTATATTTTTGAATCTTGTCACAGATGATCCAAAGTATCCTAACCTGTGCAGCAAAGCTGTTTAGGTGTGGGTCTGAAAAAAAAGTAATAGGTATCCCTCCACTTCGATACCGACATCAGAAATAATTTCAGGGAGCCCTCCATGAAATGAAAAACCTTGAGTTTCCTTTATTATGTCTGACACTACAAAATCAAAACCAATGTTGGTCGCTCTGGTGCATCTTCAAGTGTACTTGAGAATAAGGGAGAGCCACCTATATAACCAAGGACTGGGAGAGCTATCTATACAAACGAAGGATCAGGAAATACATTCAAGCAAACAACAGCATAAAAGCCTCCAACTATCCCGTTCAATCAAACGTACTACATCTCCCTCAGTCCACCACCTCCTCCCTCCTCCACACCCCCAAATCTACAATCCATTCTCAATCTTATGCGTTTCCTCGTACCTACAAATCGCCAGGAACAGGGTACTTGGCAGCCCAGGCTTGCACCTCGGCGTCCAAGGCCTTGACCTCCTCAGACTGCTCCACAATCTCCTTGAAGCTGGCCATCAACTCCTTCGCCGCAGTGCCCTTCTCCTGGGCCTTCAACTTGATGGCAATGTCCACGGCCCTCTGGAAGTACTCGGCCACCTTGGCGAACTCCTCGGGTCCAAAGCCTCTGGTGGTCATAGCTGGAGTACCCACTCTGAGACCACTGGGGAAAAGAGCAGACTTGTCGCCGGGCACGGTGTTCTTGTTGGCGGCAATGTTCACGTGCTCAAGCACCTTTTCGACACGGGCTCCGTCGATGTTCTTGGAGCGGAGGTCCACGAGAATCAAGTGGGTGTCTGTTCCCTTGGAGACCAAGTCGAAACCCTTGTTTTCCAAAGCGGCGGCGAAGGCCTTGGCATTGTCAACCACCTCCTGCTGGTACTGCTTGTACTCGGGGTACTGGCACTGCTTGAGGGCCACGGCCAAGGCAGAAATGGTGTGGTTGTGAGGACCACCCTGGTGAGCTGGGAACACCGAGAAGTTGATCTTTCTCTCGAGCTCGTAGGGGATCTCCTTGCCCTTCTTGGTGACCTTTCTGATGCCCTTTCTGAAGAAAATCATGGCACCACGGGGGCCTCTCAAGGACTTGTGGGTGGTGGTGGTGACGATGTCTGAGTATGGGAAAGGCGAGGCAGTCACACCAGCCAGCACCAAACCGGAGATATGCGCCATGTCAGACAAAATGTAAGCACCCACCTTGTCGGCAATGGCACGCATGCGCTTGTAGTCAATCACTCTGGAGTAAGCAGAGGCACCAGCCACAATGACCTTGGGTCTGAACAAAAGCGCATTCTTCTCCAAAGTGTCGTAGTCAATGAGACCGGTCTCCTCGTCCAAACGGTAAGGCATGGTCTGGAAGTACTTGGAGATGTACGAGATTTTGGCATTGGGCGTCTGGTAGCCGTGGGAAAGATGGCCTCCGTGAGGCAAGTCCAAACCCATGATTCTGTCTCCAACCTCCAAAACGGCACTGTAGGCGTACAAGTTGGCAGGGGCTCCAGACAATGGCTGCACGTTGACGCCCCACTGCTCGGGGTTCAAGTCAAACGCCTCCAAAGCACGCTGTCTACACAAAGACTCGGCCTTGTCGATGATCTCGTTACCACCGTAGTAACGCTCTCCGGGATAGCCCTCGGAGTACTTGTTCTGCATCTCCGAGCCCAACAAGTCCATGACGGCCTTGGAGGTGAAGTTTTCGGAGGGGATCAACGTGATGGAGTTTCTCTGTCTGTCTCTTTCTTGCTGCAAAATGGAGGCCATCTCGGGGTCCACCTCCAGAACAGGCTTGGAGATGAGAGCCTGGGCCTTGGCCAGGAGGGCGTAGGTACGGGTGTTGACCGTCTGGCGCTGGATAACACGGAGCGAACGGGAAAGCATGCCTAGTGGGGTGAAACTGGGGAAAGGCTTGTTCTTATAGTTCGGGGATTGAAAAAATTCCTGACTCACGTCGGGATTGCACGTGATATCAGCGTGATCTTGCCATAGTTAGCGTGGCATTTCCGAGGGCATGGCCGGTCGCGGGCCGACTCCGAAACCTGGGGTGGTCAGAGTCGGACGGGAGTCAGGGTGGGGCACGGCTGCTTTGACTCCGGGAAAGCGATTCCGCTCGGAGAGGGTCTTCCTGACTCTGACTGACGTCTGGAGAGGCGAAGGGAGGAGGATAAGTACGGGTGGTGTTCGAGAAGTAGGCACTTTTTTGGAAGTTAGCACTGAGGGACGAGTTTGGATTGGTCTTGAATTGGGGAAGAGCTCAAGATAGGTGAGTAGCATTTTGTTTCTCTGGTGATAGAAGTCTGGCTGGATTCAGACGGCACTAAACGTTGCTTCCACGTTGAGCAGTCAGGAGTGCTGTAGCTGGTAGTGGGTTTTGTTACAGAGAGAGAAAGCACTTGCGAGGGTTTTTCGTCAAGGTGGCTTCTATTTGGGGAAGGAAATCACCTGGAAACATTGTCTTCGTTGCTGGCTATGTGGTGCAATTTGGCAGCAATGGCTGCGAAAAGGCCTATTCTCTAGAAGGCGCTGAATGGTAAGGGAAGACAAATAAAAGGCAATTTGTGGCTCGGTTCTTTGAAAATTAAAAATCGAACAGGCGAACTCTTCAGAGCAGGATGGCATTCTACTCAGTCCACGGATTTTGGTTATCTCGCTCTATAGACACCAGATAAGCTATGTATTCGAGTTGCAGCTAGATGGGCACAGGACAAGCTCTGTAGTCAATGAAGAATTTTTGTTTTTTTTATTATTATGGTCCCGTTCAATCAAATAGTACAGTTAATCCAACCTTTGATCTCTTTTGACCCTTTGGGCCCGTGGTTTGGTCTGGGAAAGTGCAATAACTAAGACAAGAAGATGTGTCGGGTCGAGGACCTTCTCTGGGATCTAAGGTATGTGAGATCGATGGAAGAGGAAGAGGAGAGTCTCCTGTGAAATGGTTTTTGGTTTCTTATGAATTTCTGATTTTTAAAGTGTTCTTGAAAATGTGTCTGTTTGTCATTTTCGCAGCCACAACGTAAATACTGCTGACTCTTTAGTGGGTACTGATAAGATAAAGCAAAGACTAAATGACTTTAACAAAAATAATTGACAATACAAATAAAGCTGTATTCATCATCTGGGGAGCTTTTAGTCCCTTTAATTCGAACACATGAACAAATCAAATTACCTCTGGTCGCTACATCCTGTTCTGGATGGCTGCGAAATCAATACTCTGATTGAGCGAATCACCTGGCCCATTCATCTAGCACTTGTTTGAGTTTTTACTTTTGAAAAAGAGTGGGGAAACTTCAGAAACGTAAGAGATTCGCCATGTGAGCTGGCGTCTATGCTGCTTGACTTGTACTTTGACACTTTTCAAAGGCACCTTTGATACCAACAGCTCAGAGAATTCAGCCTATAGCAATTCCCACATTACCACGGCCCCCTTGGCCCAAAATAGACTACATCCCAGCCCTACAACCCAGCCCTAACCGAACAGATTTCCCAAAAGTCTCGTTATTCATGAATATCTATATCGTCTGTTTATCCTGTCGCCAACTATCTCAAATGGCCAGCTCGGCTAACAACGTATGCTGATGCCCGCAGTTTTCTATTCCATGGCACCACGGGATCTTCTCGAAGATCGCCTCTTCTTGCAATGCCTCCACCGTTAATCGTAACTCAGGGTCAACCAGCAAAAGCCCGGAGACAAAAGCCTTTAAACGTTCGGGCGCATCTAGTGCCGTCTCACCACTAGCCCAGGACTTGTACTTGGCATCGCTCAAATGGGCCGTCTTCCACAAGAAACGTTTGTTAGTAAAATAAACCAAAACCACACCTAGCGACCATATATCCACCTTCTTCCCGTCATACCTGATCTGCGACACCATTTCCGGCGCCATGTACTTCGGCGAGCCAACAATGCCAATGGCAGAATCACTCTCGGTGACCGTGGCCATATCAATAATCTTCAATCTTCCGGTATCCAGCAACACCATGTTTTCGAGCTTGATATCCCGGTGGCACAAGCCCTGTCCATGGAGATACGCAATTCCAGCAACTATCTGCTTAAAGTAGCACAAATTCTCCGCAACACTGAACTTTTTCGGTTCCTGTTGCCGTAGAAGCTTAGCCATGTCTGTCAGACCAGCTTCCATATACATGCTGACGGCCAGGCCATTCCAGGAGATGGAGTACTTTTGAGGGGCATAGAATGCCTCATGGTCGAGCTTTTTGAGTAAGTTGTACTCGTACAAGACCCTGGAATGGTACTCTTTTCGCAGTTCGTGTGGTTCTTTCTCATGGTAAGTTTTCACTGCGTACTTCACGCCCCTGGATGTTTTCCAGATTTCCACCGATCCACTGACCCCTGCAGCCGGCCGACAAAGGAGAGTATCTTGGAAGAACATCAGCAGTTGGCTGGGTTGGGCATGTTCTGAAGAACAGTGGAGGGTAAGTGTTGATAGTTACGTACAGGTCATGGAGGGAAGAGGTGAATGATTTTGAGAGGTAGGGAAGAGACGTATTTTTTTAAATAGTATTGGGAGTTTTGGTTTAATGAGCTGGATCTGGCTTGATTAGGCTCTGAAGTCGAGTTTGTGACTCGGTGGGAAGGAAGATCAAGTATAGTGATAGTGAACGGAACATCAGTCTCGTCTGTTCATTCTTTGTGCTATAATAAAGTAAAATGGTGATGGATATAGTTTTTATTTTGAGTTTCGCTAATAAAGTTTTACGATTTTCGTTTTGGAGGCGACAAACGAAGAGACACTGCTGGTCTCCGGATCTGTAGATCAGACCACCTCCTCCAGAATAGGCCCACTGAGCAGGGTCTAGAGAATTTAAGAAGAAGGAGCTCTATGTGAATTTGACGAAGCATTTTTCGAGAAGAAAAGTAATTACTCATGAACAAGATCATAGTTCTCTGATCTGAGTTCAACAAATACTGGAAGTAACCATTCAGACAGCACAAGGTAATTATCCAAAGTCCCGAAAATACCATAAACAGATAATATAGATATCACACCAAACTCTTCTACAACAGAATATCCCAAAATAACCCCCCAACGTCTATTACCAATTCACCTACCCATCTTCAACAGTGAGACAGCTTTATTGGCTGCAACACGAACTATTTGAGAAAAGCCGCATCCTTCGGCCCAAAGACCTAAAAACCGAAACCTCCGAAATCCAAGAAAATGCCACTTTAGCGCCCCCAAAAACTAATAATTAAATGGGCTCATAATTGGTCCGTTCGGTTCAGACTCAAACGAACAATCTAGCAGCACAGCCATGCCTCTACTGCGGTCGGTGCCACTTTTGCTACATGTGGGGACAAAACCCGTGCACCAACAATATCCTCCATACTAAAATCCCATTTCAAAAAGGGCCAAGAATCGACCGTTTTCCATGCTACAGCTTCTGGACCAGCGCGGAGGTACGGGTGTGCCGCATCCCCAAAACAGCTGGTTTTACCCTTATCAGGACGTCACCATACCGGTTATATCCTGCACACTGGCCCCACGCAATCTCGGGCTCGGCCTTCGACTATATAAGGCGAGCAATTCCTCGTTTTTTGCCTCCACATATTTCTGGCTCTTTCCCCGGTACACCCCCAGGAAAACGAAATAGTCATGAGATTCACCACCCTCGTTGCAGCCGCGTGTGCGGCGCTGTCGGCCTCGGCCATTTCCATCCCAATGGACCGTCTCCAGAACGTCCAACAGGTCTTGTCTGATAAGGCCTCCTCTCTTTCCGAGCAGTACTCTGATTTGAGAGGCGCTTTGGGAGACAAGAAGGGCGACTTGTTGCAGAAAATTGCCCAGTACGTGAAGCAGCCCGTGGAGTCGATCCCCAAGGATGCTGCCGCTTTGTGGCTGGAGGTAATGCTCAAGTTCCCAGAGAGCGTGAGCTCGCTTAAGTTCAAAAACCCGGCTTCCAAGGCCAAGAAAATCGCCCGTAAATTCGACTTCCACGTCACCGACGCCAAATTGCCAAACCACAAGTTGCGTGTCAAGTCCACCCCTGAGGACTTGGGCATTGACTCTGTCAAGCAGTACTCTGGTTACTTGGATGTCGCTGACGAGGACAAGCACTTTTTCTTCTGGGCCTTTGAGTCCAGAAACGACCCCAAAAACGACCCCGTGATCTTGTGGTTGAACGGTGGCCCTGGCTGCTCTTCTTTGACTGGTTTGTTCTTCGAATTGGGTCCAGCCCGTATTGGCGAGGACTTGAAGCCAGTTAACAACCCTTACGCCTGGAACAACAATGCTACTGTTATCTTCTTGGACCAGCCTGTTAACGTGGGCTACTCGTACTCTTCTGAGTCTGTCAGCAACACCGTGGCTGCTGGCCAGGATGTGTACGCTTTCTTGGAATTGTTCTTCCAGCAGTTCCCTGAGTACGCCAAGAGAGACTTCCACATTGCTGGTGAGTCTTACGGCGGCCACTACATCCCAGTGTTTGCCTCTGAGATTTTGACCCACGATGACCGTCACTTCAACTTGACCTCTGTGTTGATTGGTAACGGTTTGACCGACCCATTGACCCAGTACGAGTACTACCAGCCAATGGCCTGCGGAAAGGGCGGCGAGGAGGCCGTTTTGGACCCTGAGGAGTGTGACAACATGGCCTCTTCGATCCCACAGTGTTTGTCCTTGATCGAGTCTTGCTACAACTCGGGTTCTGTGTGGTCTTGTGTTCCAGCCACGATCTACTGTAACAATGCCCAGATGGGTCCTTACCAGAAGACCGGAAAGAACGTGTACGACATCAGAACCGAGTGCAAGGGTGGCAACTTGTGCTACGAGGAGTTGAACTACATAGACGAGTACTTGAACTTGCCTGCTGTCAAGGAGAAGTTGGGTGTCGAGGTGGAGGAGTACGAGGGATGCAACTTCGACATCAACAGAAACTTCTTGTTTGCCGGTGACTGGATGAAGCCATACCACAAGAACGTGATCGACTTGTTGGAGAGCAAGTTGCCTGTGCTTGTTTACGCCGGTGACAAGGACTTCATCTGCAACTGGTTGGGCAACCGTGCCTGGACTGACCGTTTGCCATGGTCTGGCCAGAAGGAATTCGAGTCCCTGAAGGTGCGTACCTGGACCGTTGACAAGAAGGCTGCCGGTGAGGTGAAGAACTACAAGCACTTCACGTTCTTGCGTGTTTTCGGTGGCGGCCACATGGTTCCATTTGACCAGCCTGAGAATGCTTTGGACATGGTGAACCGGTGGATCGGCGGTGACTTCACCTATAACTGAGTGTGGAGTAACCCGCTTGAAGTACGTCCGCTTGAGTAGAAAACGAAGTTTATGTGACTAGCTTGAAAGTCTCGGCTATTGGCCAAGACAGATGTAGAAGGTGTTTTGCAGTAGAGACCTCATGAATACTATAGATTTTTGATCTATGGACTCGGGCGAATGGTAAGGTGAACTAGGATGGATCAATCGTGTACAAATCCGCTATGGTTTTAGCTATTCTGAGGAACGAGATTCATGAAGGGGTAGCTTAATTCGAGAGTGGAATGCCATCCAGAAAAAGCTTAATTATAAGTCTAATTCTTTTTCAATGAACTCTTTCTTTGTGCCTTAGTTTGCACCACTTCTGCCCTTTTTTGTTGACTACTATTAAAGTGAATCAAGCAAGATAAGCCAGCGGATGTAGATGACTCTGGTGAATGGCCTTTTTCAAGTCTAGCTGTTAAACCTTCGCTTCGCTCTTATTGGACTTTTCTGACTGCTGCTACGTATCTAGATATGCCTTCCAATAAGCAACAGGCCGACAAGAAGCAATTGTCAAGTTTGGCAGTTTTAGTTGTGTGGGCTTTACAAAAAGGCATTCAGAAAGAGAATTTGAATTGAAATCCGATTATACTCTATTAATTTGACTATAGATAAATAAACCTCAGCTCGATACTCATGACGCAGCATTAGATAGATATATCTGATTTTTGAAAGACATACTTCGATTTCGATAGATATACTTCGGTTGTTATGTATAAACTTTAGTTTTTGATAGGCGTTCTTCTACTTGATAGACATGGTTCGATCTTGATAGACTGAGAGTGACTTACCCTAGGGTGGTTGTTCAGGGAGTGGAAGATGGTACCCACTATCCACCCACTGAAGATATCCGTTTACCTACATCGAAGAGTGACTGAATCGTGCAGTCGAAGCACTACGACATTAAACCTACAATTCAGCCCCATCACCAATATTACCACTCCTTAGTTACCCATTATTACTAGGCCCAAACCCCTTGAGCCATTACTGGTCCAAATTCTTCATCCTTCCCAGTCTTCATCTTTTGCTTTTCAATACCATACTTTCTTAACGCAAGGATACCGCAATCAAAGATCCTTGGACCGAGCGATATGCCCAATGTGATAAAACGCAAAGCTGGTGAGATTGGACCGTAGCACAGAAGTTCACGAAACGAGGCGACACAATCGTATTAGGCTGAACGGGCTTTTCCAAATCAACCTATATTCTTTCTTTACTCATCTTATCCATTTTTTATTCATTTTTTATTCATTCTTATTCATCTTTTTATCCAACCCTCAACGTCTCCAGCGTCTTTGTGTTTCCAGTGCGAACAACAAACAGCCACTTTTTGCAGCCAAATTACCCGATTCGGCCTCATCCAAAACACCCATCCAAGCAAGCCTTAAACATGAAAAACGCCCCACACGTCAAACCTTAGCATCAACAAACTTCGCCTCAACACTAATTGATTCTACAATTCGCCATGTGGCTCTATCGCAGCATTCGCCTGGTGCTTATGCTTGTGTGTACAGCGCTGGGGATTATGGCCAGTTTGGCCTATGAGCCTCGGTTCCGCCAATTGCTTCCCTACATGGTGTCGAGTTTCGCCGTGGTGGTTCTCCAGCCCGTGGTGATGATAAAAAGCCTGCTTTGGCTTTTGGAGCCTGTGATTTACGCTTTTCACTTGGCCTCCTCCGTGACGCTTATAGTGTATTACAACGGAGTACCATTGAGGCACCACGGGGTGGAGATCGCCGTGCTGTTGGCGTTCGGCAGCTGCTTCCTCATGGGCTTAGTGCTAGGGCGCCAGAAAACGCCGGAAGTTTCTGACGTGGAAAGCACCGCTACTGCTTCTCTGGACGAACTTTCACTCAATAAGACCCACGAAAAACCCGAGATGGGCAAGAAAATTTCACAGAAAACCCTCGTCCACAGAGAGGCCCTGGGCAGCACGCTCCACAGCGACCTGGACCCGGATATGGTGACCAAGGCCATGGCGTCCAACTCGTTAGATGATTACTGCCAGCAGAACTGGATGAGTCCGCTGCTCCAGCTCCATCTGACCCCGGCGCTCCGGGACACCAATCTGTTTGACGTCCACCGCCTGAAGCTGGTGAATACGCTTCACGTCAGCAAAAGACCGCCGAAAAAACGGCAGTGGCAGCTGATCCACGACGAAAAGGTGTTTTTGCTGGGCGTGAGTGAAAAACTTCTTCCGTCGGTCTTGAAGCCGGGCGAGAGCCCGATCCAGACCAGCAGACGGAGCCTTGACAATTACAAGGCCCTGGACGACGGGAGCCCACAGAGAACACAGTACCATACTCCCCGGGCTTCTCCCAGTAGAGAAAGCTTCGAGAGAGCAAATTTCGAGATGTCGTCCGAAAAAAACGCCAGGACCAGCTTCGACCGCCACAGCGCTATTATGGAGGGCCTAGAGGAGATTCCCACGGCGCAGGCGCCGCCATGGATTAGGGGATCAGGACCGGGAATCCGTCTGATCTCGCTCCAGGACTGGGAACAGAACAAGGCGCTGTGGATGCCGGGCGGGATCCAGGAATTGAACAGCCAGGAAAAAATTAATTTCGACGCTCTGGGGAGCCCCGATATGGGAGGTTTCGTGGATCTGGACGAGGAGATGTTCAAAACCAGATACACCAAGAGCCGGTCGGAGGGAGACTTCATGAAGAGGAGTTCCCGGTCCAGAGGCCTTTCTAACCCCGGCAATCCCGGCAGAAATTACACAGCGAGCCAGGCGCCCTATGATACCCAGAGAGACTCTCTCACCCAAACGGAAAACCCACGCTTTAGCTTTGCCGGCCTGACTCTGGCGCCGTCTCTCCACACATACAGAAGAAACTCCGAAGGCAGCAACCGTCGTCTGGTTTACGCTCTTGAGCAGGAAAATGCCCTCAAGCAGTGCGTCACTCCAACCCAGGTTCCAGACCTCCCCATAATCCAGCTGACCAACTCGTCGCCGATCAAAAAGGTGATGGGCATTTTCCGGCGCCGGGGCCTGGAGGCCGAATTCGGCTCCAGCTACTCCTTTGCGTACCAGCACAAGCACCAGGGTCTGGTTGCAAATTCAACCACATCTCATACTGTGCTGATGGCTTCTGGCAAGTCATCGACCGGGCTGCCCCGGAAAGCCATCCGTTCTTTTTTGAAGGGCCTGCTGCACAAATCAGCCAGTTCTGTCAACTACACCCCCAACAATCCGCCTCCAGTGCCGCCAGCTCCGCCTCCAATACCGATTCTTTTCAACATGCCAAAGGATCCGCTTTTCAGGCACAGCACGGAGCTAATGCAGCAATTCAGACTCCCCTCGGAAGAGTGGGACATGAGTGAGGCCACGGCGCTGGACCAGCTGAGAGTGAGTAGTTTGCCCAGTGCTATTATTGGGGAGTACGACAAAGAGAAGTGGCGCAAGTTGAAGGAGCTCGAGGCGCTTCAGGCGCAGCGGGACGGGATGATTGTGGAGTAAGATGTTTAGGGGATGTTTTGGATTGAGGAATTGTTCTTTAAATGGAGCTGTTTTCTGGGAGTTCGTGTCTTGTTGGAAGAGTCTGATAAGAAGCGTAAATTCCTCCAGACCCCATAATTGAACTACAAAATCACCATATCCTCCACCATCTAGGCATGCTCAGCATTGCCGTAGGTGGTGTCCATCTTGCTGAAGTTTCCATCCTGCTATTCCTCACCATTCCAATACCCATTCCAATACCCATTCCAATACCCATTCCAATACTCCACAATAGCCCCTATGACTACGACCGCATATGAATCCACATTGTGTGATGCTTGCTCAGGATACCCCTTACCTGTCTTTTACCTGCCTTATCAAATCCGTTATCATCAATCTTCCGGTACTCCATTCACCGGAATCATTCAATTACATAATATCTCGTCGCAGGCCCAGTGTCCGACACAGCATCGCCGTACGCAGCAAATAGCATATTAATGAAGTCGCATGGATAATCTGAAGATTTGGGTTTTTGTAGACTCGTTTTTGTAGTTTGGGGAGTGTCAGAAATGGTTGCAAAAGCATCGCGATCCTAAAGCTAATTGCCCACCTAAAGTTAATCGTCCATTTTAAACTAAACCCACAAGTTAGACCTTATTGGAAGGAGGTGGCTTCAGAGAAAGGAATGATGGAATGTGAATTGAACAAAGTTAGGAGCTGTTGGAATGGTCTCGGCATGCACTGTTTCTGGAATCCAGAACGTTCAGAGCTGTTAAACGTATTGTGAATCTGGCAATTAGAATTAGTAAAGGAGTAGCCAATGCCACAGCAATCGCCTCTCCAGATTTATTCTGAACCCTGACTTGATGTACCGATATGCTGTGAAGCGCATGTCGCTATAGAAGTGATAAAATGGTTCACATACCTATCTGAAGAGAAGACCCCAGAGGTAGTACGACAGTGAATAGAATTGAAGCTCTCTCAAAGAAGTGCAATAATGAAATCTCTGGGATTTCACGGAGTTGAATTTACAAATAGCGCCAAGCAAGATTTGAGCTGGTACCACATATATAAGCATTCAGAGCCACAACCAGATGCTCAGAACGACTCGTTAAGAACGGAAGAAAAGAACTGAATACAGCCAGAATCACGAAAGAAGAACTTACGGTAACGGTGATCTGGTACCTTTTAAAAAACCCTTCACTTCATATAGGCATCTTAGCTCTTTATTGATGGACTGGAGTGCCCTTCGTCTCATATATCCAGCACCACCCGACCCCCTACCAAAGATCAAAGAAAGTAGACATCCAGAAAAAACGCCCAAAAAACAAGAAAAAAGAAAAAAAACAAAAGCTTCATTTCAGCCCCAAACTCAAACCTCTTCCTGCCTCCTATGGCACTCCATTCTTGTTTGCAGCCATTAGTGCGTCAGTACTGAGAACCCATTCCGGACCAGACATACCAAAGCTTCTAAATTTCAGCACCCTCCCTAAACCCCCCTCTAAATCCCCTATTTAAGCCCCCCAGATTACCTTCCCTTCACCCCTTCAGAATCTTGAAGACCAAACCCAGTGGACCATCGCTGGTGCACGGATCTACCTATGCAGATGAGCATCTCAAAAGTCAAGCTACAACTTCTATTTCTCCATGGACGACGATCTTTTCGGCGTCTTTTCGGAGACGCCCGGCACTCTCCCGGTGAAAGCTCACAAGAACAGCTCGTCGGAGCAAAAAGAACTGAAAAAAAGGGCCGCTCCAGCGGAAAACAACTCCAGAAAAGACAAAAAGCAGGATAAACTGGAAAAGAAGGAAAAGAAGATAAACCCCGTCGTCAGTGATGCGGTGGAGATCGAGGCCTCGAGAGAAGTGGCGCCTTCGGCCGGTCTTATGGCCGCCAAGGAGGAAGACGCCAAGTTGAAGTTGAAGCATCAAGTTAGACATCAGGTAGCGATTCCACCAGACTTTCCCTATGTTCCGATTGGAGAACACGTCAGGACCAACGAGGCCAGAACGTATCCGTTCACCTTGGATCCTTTCCAGGATACGGCAATTTCTTGTATTGACAGAAACGAGTCGGTGCTTGTTTCTGCGCATACTTCTGCTGGTAAGACAGTGGTAGCTGAATACGCCATTGCCCAGTCTCTCAGAGAAAAACAGCGTGTCATTTACACCTCCCCTATCAAGGCCTTGAGTAACCAGAAGTACAGAGAGCTTTTGGCGGAGTTTGGCGATGTGGGGCTTATGACCGGTGATGTGACTATCAACCCAGATGCGGGCTGTTTGGTTATGACAACGGAGATTTTGAGGAGTATGTTGTACCGAGGCTCCGAGGTCATGCGAGAGGTTGCCTGGGTCATTTTCGACGAGGTCCATTACATGAGAGACAAGAACAGAGGTGTGGTTTGGGAAGAGACGATTATTTTGCTTCCTGACAAGGTGCACCATGTTTTCCTTTCGGCCACAATTCCCAACGCCATGGAGTTCGCCGAGTGGATTGTGAAAACGCATAACCAGCCGTGTCACGTTGTCTACACCGACTTCAGACCCACTCCTTTGCAGCACTACTTGTTCCCAGCTGCCGGAGACGGAATCCATTTGGTGGTCGACGAAAAGGGAACTTTCAGGGAGGAGAACTTCCAGAAGGCCATGTCGTCGATTTCCAACAATATTGGCGACGACCCAGCGTCGGCGGAGGCCTCCAAGAGTAAGAAAAAGGGAGAAACCTACAAGGGAGGAGCCAAGGACGGAAAAAGCGATATCTACAAGATCGTGAAGATGATCTACATGAAGAGGTACAATCCTGTGATTGTTTTCTCGTTCTCCAAGCGTGACTGTGAGTCGTTGGCGCTCAAAATGTCGAAATTGGACTTCAACACTGACGAAGAGCGTTCCGCTTTGACGAAGGTCTTTGAGAACGCCATTGACGTCTTGCCTGAGGCCGACAGAGAATTACCGCAGATCAAGAACATCTTGCCACTTCTCCGCAGAGGTATCGGTATCCACCACTCCGGTCTTTTGCCCATTTTGAAGGAAGTTATCGAGCTTCTATTCCAGGAAGGTTTGCTTAAGGTGCTTTTTGCTACCGAGACATTCTCCATCGGGCTTAACATGCCTGCCAAAACCGTGGTCTTCACTTCGGTCAGAAAGTGGGATGGTCTGGGCTTCAGATGGGTTTCTGGAGGTGAGTACATCCAGATGTCCGGAAGAGCCGGTCGTCGTGGTTTGGATGACAGGGGTATTGTGATCATGATGATTGACGAGAAAATGGAGCCTCAGGTCGCCAAGGGCATGGTGAAGGGCCAGGCCGACCGTTTGGACTCGGCCTTCCATTTGGGATACAACATGATTTTGAACTTGATGCGTGTGGAGGGTATTTCTCCTCAGTTTATGTTGCAGAATTCGTTCTACCAGTTCCAGAACGCAGCGTCGGTGCCAAAGCTCGAGCAACATCTCCAGCAATTGACGTTGGACTACAACGAGGTGACCGTGGAAGACGAATTCCACGTGAAGGAGTACTACGATTTGAAGAAACAGCTTGAGGGATACCAGGAGAACGTGCGCCAGGTGGTTACTCACCCGGGCCATATTCTTCCATTTTTGCAACCAGGAAGAGTTATCAAAGTCAAGATCGGCGAGTTCGACTATGGCTGGGGTATGGTGGCTTCGTTCACCAAGAGATCCAACAAGAGAGATCCTTCTCAGGCATACACCGACCACGAGTCGTATCTTGTGAGCGTTTTTGTCTGTACGATGTTTGTGGATGCCCCAGTGAATTTGATCAAATCGTTCAATCCTGTGTTCCCTGAAGGTATCCGTCCATCCAACGAGGACGAGAAGCTGAGAGCTGAGTACATTCCTATCACATTGGACTCCATCCAGGCGATCTCCAGTGTCCGTTTGAAGGTTCCTGACGATTTCAAGAGCTCGACAGCCAAGAGAAACTTGGTGAGAACTTTGAGAGACTTGCCCAACAAGTTGCCAGATGGAATCCCCACAATGGACCCAGTGGAAAGCATGAAAATCGACGACCCCGAGTTCAAGATGTTGTTGCGCAAAATCGACGTTTTGGAGAGCAAGCTAGCCACCAACCCATTGCATGAGTCGGACCGAATCAAGGATTTGTACGCCAAGTACAGCCACAAGGTGGATATCGAGAAGAAGATCGGCGAGACGAAGGAGAAGATTTTGCAAGCACAGGCTGTGATCCAGCTCGACGACTTGAAGCACAGAAGAAGGGTACTCAGAAAACTTGGGTTCGTCACGCCAGACGAGATCATTGAGCTCAAGGGCAGAGTGGCTTGTGAAATTTCCACCGGAGACGAGCTTCTTTTGACCGAGCTTATATTCAACGGTACCTTCAACGACTTGACGCCTGAGCAGTGTGCTGCGCTTTTGTCCTGTTTCGTTTTCCAGGAACGTGCCAAGGAGGTTCCAAGGTTGAAGCCCGAGTTGGCAGAGCCCTTGAAAGCCATGCAAGACATGGCAGGCAAGATCGCCAAGGTGTTCAAGGAAAGCAAGATCGAAATCGCCGAGAAGGAGTATGTGGAGCTGTTCCGTCCTGAGCTCATGGAGGTGACGTACGCCTGGTGCAAGGGCGCCAAGTTTGCCCAAATTTGCAAAATGACGGATGTTTACGAGGGTTCTTTGATTAGGACGTTCAAGCGTTTAGAAGAGATGATCAGGCAGATGATCCAGGCGGCCAAGACCATTGGAAATCTCGAGTTGGAGGACAAAATGGAGAAGGCGACGGAGATGGTGCACAGGGACATTGTTTCGGCAGCGTCGTTGTACTTGTAATATAGTTTAGATAGACCCAATAGGAGCAGCATTCGGATGAGATGTAGGGAAAGAGGCGGGGGCTGTTCTTTCAGTTTTTCAAAGACAGTACTGGAGTTCTTCAAATTGATATAAAAATGTGATGGTTTAGTTCCTCTTATGATTATCTGTAGGGCAAAGTTCAGAGTAGATCCGAGCCTTGTATTTGAGTTGTACCAAAAAGCTTTGTGTATCTGTAGATTCCGCTAAAATTGACCGTTATAGGGACCAACTTGACCATCACAAAAGCCACTCAATTACCGCGATTGCAAAAATAGTTGAAAAAAGAAAAAATTGGTGATTGAGTTTTAGATGAGATATTTTCCGGATATGAATTGACGGATTGCTTGGAGTGAAGTGGGATAAGACGTCACCACGCTTTTGCCATGGAATACAAAAGAAAAATCACTCCAAGAACTCTCTGGAAATATATTAATAAGCAAAAAGAGGAGAAAATATAAACCTCTTTCACGGATATCTGCTATTTATCCGTTGATTAGTGAGCCTGCTGCAGCTCGTGCATGGGATCTCGGCTATATGCAGCACAATACACAATCATCAACGAGTAGCCCCTTTTCAGCCCTCCAATATAATCGTAGCAGGGTAGGTAGAAGAATCCAACTCTTTCAGGACACACACGCTACGGCTTAACAAAACCACTGGATTGCGTGGGCTCCACCTTTGAGCATTCTGTCCAAAGCATCCTGCATATAACGCAAGATGCTTCAGCCGCATATTGACACAATGGCTGCGATTCACCTTAATTGTTCCGTGGAGTAACCGGAATACTTAAGCAGAGGGGCTTATAAATGGAAAATAATATGTCAGCCTCTCCATTTCCATAAGTCAGCTGATAGTGGGTAAATGTAGCGAAAACCAAGAACTGAGCCTATGCAGCCGCAGCAGTGATGACAAATCGATCTCGTCAGTATCGAAGAGCCGCCTATAAATCAGGCCCGATTCCCCTGAAAAGTCAATTATCAATCCAAAAACAAAATGTCTACCCCAATCGTCCCCATCGCCTTGAAAGACACCAAGCTCTTCGAGTCCATCAAAGTGGGCAAAAACGAATTCTCCAACAGAGTCGTTTTTGCACCCTCCACGAGATTCAGAGCCTTGGACGACCACTCGCCCTCTGATCTCCAATTGGACTACTACGACGCCAGAACCAAGTTTGCTGGCACCTTGATCATCACCGAGGGCACTGTGCCCACCACCAAAACCGGAACCTATGCCAATGCCCCAGGCATTTTCACAGAAAAGCATGTTCAGCAGTGGAAGCTCGTCAACGACAAAATCCACGAAAACAAGTCTTTTTCGTCAATCCAGCTCTGGGGACTCGGCCGTGCCTCTGACCCCGTGCAGAACAAGAAGGAGGGCCAGAAGTACAAGGCTCCATCTCCCATTTACGTTGATGAGGAAGCTGAAAAAATCGCCAAAGACGCTGGAAACGAGTTGGAAGCGTACACCACCGAAGAAGTGGACGATTTGATTGAAGAATACGTCGAAACAGCCAAGAGAAGTGTTGCTGCTGGTTTCGACTATGTGGAGCTTCATGCTGCCCATGGATACCTTATTAACCAGTTTTTGGAGGCCTCTTCCAACCAAAGAACCGACAAATACGGCGGCTCCATCGAGAACAGGGCCCGTTTTGCCTTGGCGCTAGTGGACCGTCTTTCTGCCGAAATTGGCGCCGAACGCTTGGCTATTCGTCTTTCGCCATGGGCCAAGTTCTTGGGTATGAAGAGTGAGGAAGACAAGGAGGCCCACCCAATTGCCACGTACTCGTACCTTTTGGGCCAGTTGCAGAAGAGAGCCGATGCCGGCAAGGAGCTTGCCTACGTTTCCATTGTGGAGCCCCGTGTCTCTGGTATTTTGGACATTAAGCCCGAGGATATGGCTGGAGATAACACTTTTGCTAAGATCATCTGGAAGGGCGTGCTCCTCAGAGCTGGTAACTACACTTATGATGCTCCCAAATTTACCCAGCTTTTGGAGGATCTCTCCGATGGCCGTACGTTGGTGGGTTTCTCCCGGTACTTCATTTCCAACCCGGATCTTGTGCACAAGCTTCATTCTGGTAAGGCCTTGAATCCTTATGATAGAAAGACTTTCTACGGCCTTGACAACTGGGGCTACAACACTTACCCCACGGCTGAGGGCAAGGAGAAGTACGACGAGGAGACCGAGAGGGCCCACAAGCCTGCTGCCATTAAGGTTTAGATGAATTAGATATGAGTTATAGAATGAAATGGATTAGATTTGAATTAGAGAATGAAATGGATTAGATTTGAATTATAGAATGAAGTGAATTAGAGATGGAGAAGAAAGAGGTGTATGTAAGGCTCTTGTGGCGGTGATGAGGTGGGTTGCATTATCGTAACAGGCTGTATAGATGGACTGGGCAGTGAAGCAGTGGAGTATCTGGTGAAGAGTGAGTTTTATTTGGATTTATGATAATTGTTTTTTGTTTCTGAAAATCAAGGCGTCAGCCAGGTTAGTTCTGGGTTAAACTTCCTGCCGTGGTCCCACCAATGTTGAATAGATTGTGATTGGAAACTCGGCCACAAAACACCCAGAGCTTTACAAGATTCCTCGAGTGGTTTCAGATACAGCCAAGGTCCAAGCAGTATCAGACAAGCAGTATTGATTTGTCACCAATTGCCTCGACTGAAATACTTTCCTGGCTATCTAAAAGACTTGGCAGCCCAAAAGCTATCTAAGCTCGTTTGGCAGAATAAGATATAATTCACATCGTCTGAAACGGCAAAACAGACACGATTCAATTTGGGCTGTGTCTCGTTTTCTGATGGCCAGAGCCAGATATGACAGATAGGCCCGGGGAATATCAGGACTCCACCTTGGCCTTATATCGAGCATTTATTTCAAAGAAACACTCGAAGGGCAATTTAGTCACCAAAACATGTAAATTGCACTCATTGTACTTCTGGTTCTAATCCTTCTAGATAGACACACATTAACGAGAAAGGATCGTAGCAGAGATTGAAGCTTGTTAGTCTACTGAGACGACAGAGTTATCTAGCTTTGGAGCCATATTGTCCCAGAATGATATCTCCCAACTGTAAATTTCCTTGCCTTGTCACCTACCATTTGAATCGCTGAAAATCACAGTCTCTGGACCCTTTAAACAATAGCTTTATTACCTTGCCATTAACTTCCCTCAATAGTCCCATCAACTATAATCGACCCAGTTGACCGAGAAAACTGGGGAGAGAAAATCTAGATTAGTCTATGCTTAGAGAACGTCAAGAGCCCGATAAGGTCAATAACACCAGAACAGCTCATTCAACAGCAGCCAGTTCGATCGGTCAGGTACGGATTCAACTGCTAAGGATCGATCGTCAATAAGTTAATTCCACCAATCGATATCAAAATTGGGGGATTCCAAATAAGTGGCACTCTGATGATCTGAAAGTTCACAAAAACTCGAATCTCGCCTTTTTTCAGCATGTGTTTTAGATGGAGTGCCTTCGTTTCGTTATTGCTTCGGTGATTTTGAACTGGAAACCGAACACAAAAAACAAAAAGATAAAAAAAAAATCAGTTCCTTCATTTCTCCATCCTCCAAAACCCAAGCATCCCCAATTCTTCCTATTCACCCCAATACCTCTGGTGGCGTGGACCCAATGCAGCCTTACTTACTTCCAGTCATGATTTCGCAGCCCTTCAAGAAACCAGCCTTACAATAAAGAGTGACCACAGTATAAATAGGGCCGATTTCGCTTTTCTCAATCTATTTCGGTTTTTTGAAAAAATCCAATTTCCGCCAGTTCCTCGTACCACTCAAGACCAGACCGGGATATAACCGTTCCCTGATTGCGATTCAGATAAGGCCAGATACGTACTACTGGTGATTCTACGAAAAGCGGAGAACGCCGCTTGAATTCAGTGAAAAAACACATCCAGTCAGTTTTCCCTAGCGCAAATCACCCTAAACCGCTTTAGACCCCATTGGACGTTTTGCGAGACCCAGAGATCTCCTCGAAGTTCCGTATTCAAAAGCCGTTTCAGCCCAGAAGGACCCCAGAAATCCGGTGAAATCAACCTTTCCCGTTTAAAACCCACCCCTTCTTCCCATAATGTCCGTGGAGCTCTTGTACGCCAAAAGCAAGGCGTACCTCCATCCCTCGTCATCCAATAAGGATAATGTGGCGGGCTTTCTAACCCTTTCCAAGCCGTCCGGGCCGTCGACCAATAAAGACATTTTGCTTAGCTTCACGCCGGAAAACATGCTTTCTGCCGAAGAGCTCAAGGTGTACAATGAAGTGGACATGGCCGAAGTGGCCGACCAGGGGTTGGGATCCCTACTGCTTGAAAACAAGCCCAAACGGTCCATTGACAGATCCACGAAAACCCCTCCTCAGAGCTCTGGCCTGGGCTACTGTTTCTCCTTGCCCTTGCTGCTTGTCTATCTGATCCACGTCCGATTGCCTTCTTTAGGCTGGTGGTACGGTTCTGTGGTGACACACTCGAAAACAGGCGATAAAATGCCCGTGGTGTTTTTCCACGACGACGAGTCGCCGCTGACGATCCAGCTCCAGAAAAATAAGAACAAGCTGTTCGATCCGTTTGGTGAAGACGGTCAAATGCTATGGGGCGGTCTGGACCTCATTCTGACGCTCAGGCGGTACATCAAAGTCGAGAAGCTGACTGTGGAGCCGCTGGTGTACTTGGTGGACCCGCTGAGTGCCGATTTGGCGAACTTCGCTCCTCGAAAAGACCCCAAGGCGGAGAAGCAGGACAACTTCAAGTTGCCAGACGTCAACAAGATGCTAGCCACGGCCAAATGGCGTGTTTTGGAGACTGTGGCTTCGTTTGGGCAGAAAACAAAGAATCTGGTCGTCGACATGGTGGATGAACATGTTCCTCAGAGCGTGGTCAAGCAGGTCTTGAGCAAGCCCGAGGTGAAGAAGATCAGCAACGAGTTCGACAGTGCCCGTGTGTATTTGGCCAAATGGGCCGCTCAGGTTAAAGAGGAGGCCGAGCAGCTGCAGAGGAAGTTCATGATTGAGGATGCCGTTTACAACCGGATCAACAAGGAACTCAAGGACGGGCTGGAGATATTGACGCCCGAGGAAATCAGCAATGCTTCAAGAAGAGGCCCAGTGAGCAAAGTCGAGTGGGACGGCTTTTTCGACCACAAAGGCAGGCTCACGTTGACTGTGGACGAGGTCAAGTTCCGTATATTCCATGGCGGTTTAGAGGAGGACGTCAGAAAGGAAGCCTGGTTGTTTTTGCTTGGAGTTTATCCTTGGGATTCGTCTTCCGCAGACCGGGAGACGCATCGTGAGAGCCTTGAAAGCGGATATCACGATTACAAGAAACGCTGGGTCGAGGACGACGTCAAACGCCAGGACGCCTTCTGGAAGGACCAGAAGTTGCGGATCGAGAAAGACATCCACCGCAACGACCGCCATTTACCTCTCTTCCAGAGAAAAAAAGCTGCTACTCCACAAATGTCCGAGCATATCGATGAAGCCTTCGCAGAAAGAGAACTGCTGCCTGAGACGCCGGACGAGGATGAGGATGGTGAGTGGGATCTTGCCAATATCGAAAACCCACATTTGTTTGCCATGAGAGAGATCTTGTTGACTTTCAATGAGTACAACGTCAATCTCGGCTACGTCCAGGGCATGACCGATTTGCTCTCGCCAATCTATGTTATTTTGCAGGACGAGGTCTTGACGTTCTGGGCCTTCGCCGGGTTTATGGAGAGAATGGAGAGGAATTTCGTCAGAGATCAGAGCGGCATGAAAAAACAGATGGATGTGCTCAATGGTCTTTTGCAGTTCATGCTCCCTGACCTCTATAAGCACTTGGAGAAGTGCGAGTCCACGGATTTGTTCTTCTTCTTCCGCATGCTTCTTGTCTGGTACAAGAGGGAATTTGACTGGAACGACGTGCTTACGTTGTGGGAGGTACTCTTTACGGACTACTACTCAAGTCAGTTCCACTTGTTCTTTGCCTTATCCGTGCTTTCGGACAACAAACGCATCATCATGCAGAACTTGCGTCGTTTTGACGAGGTCTTGAAGTACATGAATGAGCTTTCCGGTAAGATGAACCTCAACGACTTGTTGACTCGTGCCGAATTATTGTTCCTCCGGTTCAAGAGAATGATTGCACTTATCGATCGGGAAAACCTGCAGCGGGGCAATAGCGGGGAAGTTTATGAAGTGCACGTGAATCCCGACCTTCGTGGGCTCCTCAGCCGCAAGCTTGTCGTCCAGAAGGAGGTCGAACGTCCGGAGGGAGTGGGTGGTGGATAACGGTTGCAAATGGTCCGACCGTTGTTTTCCTGCAGATAACACTCTACTCTATGTGCGCACGTGTGTGTTGCACATAACCTGATGAGACTCTGCGTGGCATGCAACCTTAACTACTAGAAACCCCCAAGTCACTCCTTATATGGCCAGTCCGTTGAAGAATGGAGTTCATAGGAGTTACAGCTCCACCAAAGATAATGACGATGACTTCCTGAAAGATGCAGGATGGGAGGTTTCGAGCCGCACCAAAAAATGGCTCATTACCTTAGGCACCCTTGTGGCTGTCTGTTTGCTTTATGTTTTCTGCTACTTGTTGCCCAAAATGTTCATTCCTGAAACCAGGGAGTTGGTCGGGATTCAGAAAGTCCAGCTGCTTGATTTCTTTTTGGTACCTGTACTGAGCGACACTGCCAGTAAGTGGGAGCTTGAAAGCACAGAGTTTGAGTCCGAAATCACCGATTTAGAGGAATTGAGGAAACATTTTGGCCTGAACAAATCCAAAGAAAGGCTCATTCTCATTGGCGATATTCACGGTCAGTACCGGGAGTTCAAGAAGTTGCTCAGGAAGGTGAAGTACAATGAGAAGAGAGACCAGCTCGTTGTGTTGGGAGACTTCATATCCAAGGGTCCCCATTCAATCAAAGTACTCGAGTATCTCATTGATCGCAATGTGGGCTGCATTGTTGGAAACCACGAGTACTATGTGCTCCAGAACTATGCCCAATACCACGGCATTCTGCAGCCATTCTTCGTCAACGGCACGAGCAACCCCAGTTTCAGCATCTTCAAGAAATTCAACGACGACCCCGAGTTTCTTCTTGCTAAGAAGCTTCGTCCTAGACACATTGACTACATCAATAGTTGTCCGGTGATGAAGGAGCTTGGTCAGGTGCCCTTGCATTCGAAGAAGAACCAGGGCAAAGGGGGCCATGCTGATGGAATAGCTGTTCATGCTGGGCTTCGATGGGACGCCTTGACGGATCTCAATGAGCAAGATCCCGTAGACTGTCTTGAAATGCGGTCTTACCTTGCTCCATTTTACAACGAGACCACAGATGACCCTGGTGACAAGAACGCAGTGTCGTGGTCCAAGATTTGGAACAAGAAGCAGAAGAGCGGTGAGTTGGACCGGTCGCTAGTGGTTTATTACGGCCACGACGCAGGTAGAGGGCTCAATCTCCGGAAGTACTCCAAGGGGCTCGACTCTGGGTGCTTCAAGGGTGATAAATTGAGCGCCATGGTAATTTGGCAAGAGAAGAAAAAGAATAAGGTGATTTTTAAGGAAGCTCTTGTGCAGCAAAAGTGTTGATGTGTCATGAAGTGATGAATCCCACGAGCCTTTGCTCGCGGCGGTGTTTGTTTGTCTTTCCAATTAATTTGACATGAGTGATTTGTTGTAGAGGCAGGGTGGTCTAGTGCTGACCTAGAGCTGATTGTATGATCTGGAGCTGATAATATAAGGCTAGATCAGTGTAGGACATTTTCTTCGGCGTTGTTTTCTGAACTACAGACTTCTTCAGTTTTTTCAAGGTTTTCCTTTAACTGTTTGATATGAAGAAAGCATATCAGGCAATTTGGCCTCGTTTTGAGCTGAATACTCTTAAATTTCCATCAAAAATTCCTTCTTGTCTTCATCTTGAAGTACCTGTTGCTGTCATCCCGGGTCAGTCACGAAGCTTGCATCAGCGACCCTGAACATCCCAAACTCCACCCTCCCCTCAATTGCCCATTACACTCAGAATCTTGTCGATGACAGATGGTCCGGTTATCCTTATTTTAGCAATTTGGCACTTAATTTTTTGATCCCAGTATCCCTTAGTTTCACCTTAAAGATTCATTTTTGCTGCCTCCTCCGTTAACTCTATGTTGATTCACCCTGCCCACCACCTACTTGGAATCCAAACGGCATCGGTACAATCTTTTGAGCCCGTAGGCCAAACCAACAGTTGGGTGACTTGTAGCATAAGTCTTGGGTGTGACTTGTAGCATAAGTCTTGGGTGTGACTTGTAGCATAAGTCTTGGGTGACTTGTGCCTCTTCTCCCTTCGGTCAATGAGGACGCTATAACTATGTTTTGGCTTTGTGCCTCTTCTCCCCTAGGTCAATGAGGACGCTATAACTATGTTTTGGGTCAGTTTGCGTGTGCGCTGTATCTATGTGATACAAATCCGACAACAGAGGCTTCATCTCAGCGGATCGTAGCAACAAGGCTACCCTGCCGCTTGCAATACCCCGTTGCACATCTAAGTCGTATGCAAAGGATCCATCCCCGCCCGTGTGACATTGCAATCCATGGACACCCAGCAGCCTTTCCGCCACTGGGCAAATTCCACCTTGTATGGTTCCGCACCGTAGCTTATTCGTATTCGACTAGCAGTAGGCGAGGCACAACTTGTCGTCGCGTCTAGCATGGATTCTGACTTAGAGGCGTTCAGCTATAATCCAGCAGATGGTAGCTTCGGCCCGGGGCCTGGTCAGGCAGGGCCAAATACCAAGTATCTGAATGAACGGTTCCTCTCGTACTAAGTTCAATTACTATTGCAACAACGGTCCATCAGTAGGGGAAAACTGACCTGTCTCAGATGGTCTAAACCCAGCTCACGTTCCCTATTAGTAGGTGAACTATCCAACACTCACCAAATTCTGCTTCTGTATGATAGTGGGTGCTACATCGAGAATCAAGAAGCAATTCGCTATGAACGCTTGACTGTCACAAGCCAGTTAACCCTGTGGTAGCTTTTCTGGCACCTCTAGCTTCAAACTCCGAGGCTCTGATCTCTCATTACGAAGTATTTGAACTTAGAAGAAAGACCATCAAGATATGACCGGCAGGGCTGAAGTGCCGCCTGCAGTACAGCCGAACCCTGATGGCAAAATCAATACACCCCGCCTTATATGCAGTATAATATGATCAAGCCCCAAATACCCCGTTTGAAGCGGCGTCCCGGGTCATCTTTTCCGTTTCAAACGGACCCCACTACGGCAGCGCCTGGCCGCCCTGGGCCCGCCCGAGGAAGCCCCCCACAGACGCTCCACCCTGCGGTCGTGCGCGGCACAAAAACTCACCGTGTCCCGCACGACCTTCCTCAAGTTCAAAACAACCAAACCCACACACCCAACACCCAGACACCGTTTTGCAGCCACACATGTCGGACATGATAGTGCCCAATTTGCTTACTGATGACAGTGGGCTGCCCATGGCATTCTACATACATGCGCAGGACCCACTCAGAGAAAAGTACCTGAAAATCATCCGTGAAAACGGCGGCTACATTGAGCCATCTGAGGTCAATGCAGACAAGAACCTGTATGTCCAGCTTTCGTCGTACCCTGTTGTCCGGAGAACGACGTTTTCTTTCCAGTTCATTGACGACTACTTGGAGAAAGGCGGCTCTGTGTATTTGGAGCCGTACCAATTGAGTCCAGCCAAGAGAAGTGCGGATGAGTTGGATGAACAGGATGTGAGAACCATCAATGCCATGAGCCAGGCGGTGAACAAAAAATCCAAGGGCCCGCCTAAAAGCACGACCAAGTTCACCCAGGAGGCAGACAACTACATCCTCGAACAGGTGCGGTTGAAACCACGTTTGAGAACATCGCACAAGTTCTTTGAGGATTTGGCCCAGCACGATTTATTGAAGGGCCACACGGGCAATTCGGTCCGTTCCCGGTACCGGGCCCATTTGGAGCACAAGTTGCTGTACGTGTACAAAACAGACGACTACGACCGGTTGATTTTGGACGCTAGAGGCGACAGAATCGTGGTGCCGGTGAACCAGGCCAAAACCATCAAGAACCGCTTCACTGCCGAGGACGACTACACTCTCTGTGACCACATCATCAACCACGTGCTCACCACGCAAGACCGGGAAACGTTGCAGACGGCAGACGACAAGCTGACCAGGCTTCCAGATGGAGTGCTCAACGAGGCCAATTTCCTGGTGTCGATTTCGTTTTTCGACGAGTTTGCCCGCCAGCACACCTCCCACTCGTCGCTGAGCTGGAGAGATCGCTACAGAAAGTTTGCCAGGGTTTACGGGCTCCAGAGGTACAAGGAAGACTACCGCAAGGCTTTGAACACCAAAGAGGGCCCCCAGCCAATGAAGAACTTGACTTCCCGTGAGTCCAAGAGCGAGAAGAAGGCGCAGATCACCGCCAAAAAATTGAAGGCCAACCAGGTCAGAATGGATATGAGTGCTCACGACCAGGCGCTTTTGGCTGACGAATTGGCCCGCAACCACAGCCAGCTCCACCACAACCACCACTTGACCCACCAGCTTGACTCTGCAGGTGTGGCTGCCGTCGCCAATATGGCTGTTGGCCAGGGAGCTCTTGATGAGGAGATTGGAGAAGTCAAAAACTCAAATATCGATGATGCGCTTCGCCAGGTCGGTGTGGGTGCTGGAAGAGTGCAGATCGAGGACGATTTGGTCAATCCCGACGTCCGGAGCTTGGGAATTCACCAAACTGACCACAGCGCCATTCACCCAAATCTCGGAGGTGCTTCTGTGGACGGGCACGAATTCGAGGGCTTGGAGTTGAAGGTCGATGCGGATTCGCAAGATCCATGGGCCAAGTACATGGTTTACTTGCCCCGTGATGCGCTGCTGACGGCCTTGTTCTCCGACAAGTTCATCCAGTTCGAGCCCAACGTGATAGACCGTGCCAGAGAGCTTTTGACGACTTTGGAGCCCGACGACGTGGGCATTCTCTTCGACGAGTTCGAGAAATTGGGCTTCACTCGCGGCTTCGTGGGCCACATTCTCAAGGTCACCAGCAGCTCGGTTCGCTACATCAACGAGTACTTGTACACGCTTCGGGAGGCTCTCCACGATGACCGGATCGATTTGGTGGAGGTTTTGTTTCCTCGTGGCCACAACGGCTTGTGGACTCCGGAGCAGGATCTCGACTTGAAGGAGGGCAATATGGAGAAGTTGAGAAACCACGATGCCGAGAGCATTGCTGCGAGAAGACAGTTTCTCGGGCTCTAGAGGAGAGGTTTGAGGGTGCTTGGGCGTCGATACGTGCCGGTTCAGGGAGAACGACAATTTGGAGGTTGAAGAGGTTTGGATTCTGATATCTCGTTGGCGATTTTGAGATTGAACCCAATTAACGGATGCTCAAGGCGAGGATTCGTTTGATGGAGGTTTGGATAAGAATGTTCTCGGGATGCAATGGGATCGAATACACCGGTTTGTGAAGCTTGAGAAAAAATGGAACTTGCCAGTTGAATCTTCATTAATGAAGTCTTGCATTGAAACATTATCATTCCTGGAAACCAGCGAACGTTTCAATATCATATGCCGCTTCCTAGTGAAGCTTTCATCATTCACGTTCAAAGCCCCGTGAAGCCGACCAACGTTCCGAACCTCCTCAACCTTATTTACCCAACCAACGGTCTCAATTTGATTATCGTCTCGTCAAAATTGACCTTCTTACTTTCAAATATCGAAACCAAGCGACCTCGCCAAAATTCTTGACGATCAATTGCTTGGCCTACGTTCGTCCTTCTCCTTTTGCCGATGATACCGGCTTTCCTTACGTCACTTCAGGAGTTTTGAGTTGTTTCCCAAAACACGCTGTCTACTTTGTGGCTTAGAAGTTCGTGGCATTGTCATTTGGTATTGGGGCTTCGCAAGTTGACGTGTTCTTATGCGTGCTTTAAAAGCCTTCGACGAAGACGGAAAAGTCTGGCGATTCGGGTAATTTCCTTTTGTGAATTAGCTTTTGTTTTCGTCGTCTGTCGATTTTCGCTGGTGTTGTCGATTACCTCATTTGAAGCCAGTGCATGCCACTGACCCTTTTTGTAAATTAGCACGCTGGACATCCAGCACCATGATCAATGTATACTTTCAAAACTAGCCAGTAATGCTGAACATTGCTTGATTATAGATTTGGTACGACTGGAGGACCCGTAAGTCACGTGCATCTCATGTGATTTCCGAGGGTGCACGGCAAGACGACTCCTTTGCGGCTCGCTAAAGCCTCTTAGACGCGCGCTGCCCAAACAGGCAAAAGTAAATACTACATTATGGGTAAGCAAAGTAAACAATAAAGGTATTCAAAAGATCTCATTCGAGACTGTTTTGGGAAGAAAAAAACACTGGACAAAACGAAGGTGGTTCATTTGCTTCTGCGCGTAGCAACATGCTTAGTTGGAGTAGACACCCCAGTACTGCTCGGCGTTGTATGGGCCGGGCTGCTTCCACATGTCGTTGTAGGCGTTAAAGAAGGTAACATCGTTACCACACTTGTCAGAGATGGACTGGAGGGCGGACTTCTGGTTGTCAGAGGATGGAACAGCAACGTTGTTGGAGTCACCCTTGGTAGGCCAGCCAGTCTCGGTGATGAACACCTTCTTCTTGTCACCGCAAGCGTTGGACACTCTCTGGAGCTGCAAAAGAACCCAGTCACCAGCCTCCTTGGCGGAAACGTGGCCGTCAAAGAAAGCATGGGCGTTCACAGCCATGTAGTCAGAGTGCTCACACAAGTCGGGGTTGTTGATAACAGCAATGAAGGTGTCGACGTTGACGACTGGGCCAGTGTAGCCCTGCGCCTTCAAAGCAGATCTACCCTGGGAAACGTACTTACCAACCTGGGCAGGGGTAGCAGAGCCGGCGTTGACCAACTCGTTACCGATGGACACGGTGGAAACAACGTCCCAGCCGCCGTGGTTCTTGACGGCCTTGGCGAGAGTCTCGACGTCAGACTCGATGTTGTCAACGTCAAAAATACCAGCGAAAAGCTTCTGGCCGGAGGCGAAACCAGAGAGAGCAGCGTCGACCTGGTTACAGTCAACACCGTAAAGTCTGATGGTCTCGTAGCCAGACAACTTCTGGATCTCAGACTTGATCTGAGAGGAGGACTTACAGCCACCGTCGTCGGAGTAAGGCGAGTAGGTGATACCCTTAGCAGCGCCGTCGAACGAGCCGGAGGAAGAAGGAACGGACACGGAGTCGGAGGAAGAGGCTGGGGCGGAAGGAGCGCTAGACGACTTCGAAGGAGCGGACGAGGAAGAGTCGCCGCCGCCAATGATGTCGCCGATCACGCCAGCGGCTTGGGCCTCGGCGGTTGGCTGAGAAGCCTGGGTCTCCTCAGGAGCACCGGCGGTCTTGGTAACGAAGACGGTGTTCCAGTTGGTGACAACGGCTTTTTTCTCGTGTTGGTGGTGTTGGTGGATTGGTTGGGCGATAGCGGAGGCGACGATAGCGGCCTGGACGATGCTCTTGAACAACATTTTAAAGAGTGGCTGGGGGTGAGGTCGTTCTAGGGATGGGAAGGAGTGACTATAGATGGACCTTGGGGTTGGAAGAAAGTGGGAATGCGCGGTTTATATAGTGCGCCGGTTTGTTTGGGTTAAAATTTTCCTGGGAAGTTTTCGCGGCATGCATGGTTAGGAGCCCTCGGCGGTCTAGGCCCCGAGGGTAACCGGGGGTGTCTTCGAGAGCCGGGGGTTATTTCGACAGCCGGGGGTTTCGAGGGCGGCGATCGTTGAAACCACCAGGACTGGACCGGTCGGGCACCCGGCCTCCTACCGGTCAGAAACCGACATGAAACCGAGGGAACCGGGCTGAAATCAAGCCATTACGTAGCTCCCACCTCGGCGTTAGCACCACCTTAATCCACGACCACTTCACTATTTCGTGATAGTGTACCTTTCTCGTGCCTGTCATATTAGCGCCCCTACGTTGGCCTGAGACACGAACAGCTCCTGCCTTCCAGCGATACCTCACTAAATCTTGCACCTCACTATGATCCAATTGATTTGCTTTCCATTGTCGCCTGTTTTGCTTCTCTTTTCTTAGTCCTCGTGTTTTTGCCGTGTTTCGCTTGGCAGACTGCCAAAAAATAGACCCAATGGGGACAATCAAAGATTTGGTTCGCAGGCCGTCTGGGGCTTGGATTGAAGCCTTGCCGGAAGAGATAAATTAGGTCTACGTAATTTGGCCGCATTCTCGGATCTGCTCCTTTTTGATTTGCTCCTTTTGGTTATGGCTCCTTTTCCTTCTGGCTTTGCCCTTTTGTGGCCTTATTCTTTGTTATGATTTTTGTCTGTTCCTTCCTTGGCTGGTTTTGGTGCCTTCGGCGCGCTATAAATCAAGTGCCTGTTGCCTGGAAAAAGGAGATTGAGTTCGAAGGGGGACCAATTGAATTTGATGGCGATTGGAGATTTAATTGAAGCATTGAAGAAATTTTCAATTGAGACGTTTCGAGGATTTTCGGTTGAAGACTCACTGTATTCATATGGCACCTTGGCCTGCTCAGTATTAAGCTTCTGATGCCCCAGACCTCGTTCAACTACTACTCTTTGCAATTTTTTATATTTAATCCTTTACCCTGCCCAGAGGTCGTTTAAGAACTACTCTTTTTCTTTCCCTTTGTTTTTGTTGGTTTGTCTGATTTCCAGTGTTAGGATCGCTTGTCTAGGCTACCACGTTGGGCACTAGTCCACTTCCTCCAGCTAGAGTGCCAGCCCAGGCCTGTAGAAATATCTGGAGATTTCTTGTCTTCGATTGAAATGGTGCCTCGAACTAGGCATTTGAGCCCTTCAATGGTGCTTCCCAAATTGAGAAGTACAGAACTGCTTGATTCAGCGGTGCTGCCCAGTCCACAATTGATCAAATCGGTTGACCTTACTGTCTACAAGATTCCGATAGAAATGGTCATCTCGGTACCTCGACATTGAAGGTGTTAAGCTGAGCATTCGCTTCAATTCATTACAATGTGTGATGGAGACGTTCAACCTACGATGGAAGTGGGAGGCCAGATCAAAATACAGAGCATGGAAACAATAGGCCGGGACTCTAGCTTATGAACCAGCCTGCCAGGATCACGGGGTTCAATTCCCAGACATCAACGGCTCTCTACTTCCACCCCAATTCAATCTCTACTCTTAAACGGAGAATTAATTATCCAGACTTAACAGCCGAAGGTGCAATCTTAACGCCTTTGCCTTGGATCCAAAGCTTCGGTCCGTATTACAGTCATCGTGGTATCTACAGACCTACCATTCATGGACAATCCTCATTATCTTGAGACCACTGGACATAAAGCCCAATTGCAATAGTCAATTTTGGATTTCTTCAACTCATTCGAAGGAAATTGGCTTGCTTCCCCTGCTTCACCTCCCTACCCCCCTACTCCCCTGCTAAGCTTCCTGCTCTTCCCGTTGGAACGCTTTTGCCGTTGTCAAAAGCCTCTGAAGCCCTCAAAGCCTCAAAAGCCCCTTCCTCTTTTCAAGACCAAATCAAGACAGCTCCGCCTCGACACCTCCTCCATCAACGCCAAACCCTGCCACCTCCTACTAAAAAGCCAGCCCACTTAATCATGAATATGCCTGTAATTGTGGGAAAAGCACCAAGACTCCAATTCCTCGCTCTTGAATGACAAGTATTCAACTACAACTTTCACTCATCGATTGAAAGCTCCACTCCTCAATTGCAATCTCCAATTCCCTGGATCGCCTTTTTTCAATACTCGGCTTTACCCTATCGTAACTGCTACTGACACTTTACCTGGCCAATCAGCGGGATGCGAAAGTTTATCACATCCAAGCCTACCTCGGCTGAGCACGCAATAACTGAAAGTTTTACACACCCTAAAATTCGAATTCGTTTGGAATCCAAATCTCTATAGTTCACTATAGGAAATGCCCCAGATCTCGCCGTATCGCCGGTGACATGTGGGAGACGGCCTTGCCCTCGGAAGTCGTTTTCTGGCCGGAAGTGGGGGTTTTTCTTGATTTGTCACGTGACATACATCACGTGATCTGCTCGTCGAAACGAGCCGCTTTCGTCTGTTTTGATTTCGACCCCCAGCACACAGCAAGCGAAAAGCTACGCAAACGAAGCACAGCGCAACCGACCAAGGGCCTAGCGTCTAATTGAGGCGTCTTACGTACCCCCGGATACCGTCCGGCCGAGGGTGGACCGGAATCGGCCTCCCTGCGGGTATTCGCCGGTGGTCGCCCGGTCGTGCGGCGCTCCCAATTCCGGTTTATGACTTGCGTCGGTCTCTGTGCAATCACATACCTCCAGTTTTCAATCAACTACCGGTCTAGAACGGAGCAGGGATTTAGGGAATATTGGAGTTGGCAAGAAATTGGCAGAAAGCGGTGCTCAAAATGATTCTGTTTTTCTTATCACCGATACAGTTGCAATTGTCAAAAAACACAAATTACCGCCTCCTGCTCAGCTGCAAAAATCTGCCGGATCAGCGAGCACCAATGAGCTTCAGGCCTCTATACATGCTTTAAAATGCCGCCTGATGATCGAAGTGCCGTTAATTAAAATTGATCTTTACTGAAGTTTACTAATCCGAAATCGGCGTTAGACGCTCCTTCAATTGGGGGCTTGACCTTTTTGGCGCTGATTTTTCACCTGCTTATTTCCTGATTATCTCGATTTCGAATCTGAATCCGCCAATTTTTCGCACTTAAAGGTCCAAATTGGGCCTAATTGTACGCTGATTTTTCCCGATGCCCACATCTCATTCGCTAATCTGCATCACCAGATGAACCTTAAGAAAAAGCATCTCCGACGTCGCTTCCGGCTTTGAACCTCGTGTCATTTTTCTCTTTATTTCTGCCTCCTATTCTCTTTACCTTCCGTACTAATTAGTCCCGCTTGGTCCAAATCAGTTAAGACACTCTGCGCTGTGTTGATTGCTTACCTCCAACCAATGGGTGCCTAGTGCAATTTTTCACTCGCCTGCCCGATTTGGATCGAACAACATTGAATCAGGAAACCGGCGGTCGAGACTTGAATTGAGTTTCGAGGGTCTGAATTGTGGCATAATGGCTGTCTTTGTTTGGTTTGACGAGAACAATGGACTTAACGGTGGCCTTGTGAAATCTAATTCACGGCAGATTCTCGATTGTTAAAGGGGCTAGCGAAGAGTCAAAGTATGGGCAGAAATCTACTCCTCTACTATCAATGCCTGTGTTGCTAGTACTGGCCATTCAGAAAAGTGGAACCACGAATCCTTCATCTTCTACCCTGCTAGTCTCTCGTTTATTGCTCTGGGTCCCTGTTTCGCCTAATTAGCTACATGCCAGGGCTGCATTGATTATGCGATAAGGCCGTGGGATTCACCGACCTTTCATTTAACTTTCGCTTTTGTTGGTTTATGTGAAAATTGTTCATTCGTTAATCGCTTTAATCCGCCAGGGCTGCTTTCTCATAATTGTCCCACCGATCGAATCCCATCTTATGAACTGACTAAACAGAGCCTCACCTCGGAGTGGCATTCCTTGCATTTTTGAATCACAAAACCGCCGCCTCATCGCTAACAACTCGTAGGTCTAGACGCAGAAGATGCATAAAGTACAGGCGGTTAAGCAGGGAGTATCGTCTGGCTTTCTTCTTGCACATGCCGACGGTCGGTTGAGTTTCGAGGGTTTGGAGTTCCGTGGGTTGAAGATGGTGATGGGTTGTAGAGGTTGCAAGAGTTTGTGGAGAGTTGGTGATAATTTGATTGAAGAGCCGCCAGGCGTATTGATCAGGTGGAAGGTGATACGTTTAGGGAATGAAGATTGTGGAGTTTTGAAGTTGAATTTGGAGTGTGGCAGAGTTTAGTAGTGGTGGTTCTGGAATTGTGGAGTGATGGTCTGAAAAGTTGGCCTAGAGAGTTCCTCATTGGAAAGCCTTTTGACGAGAGCCTCCACCAAAACGGTGGCCTTCTAGTAAGTCAATTTGGATGAAACCTTATTTTCTGAATACTAAGCTTACGTACGCCTGGGGTGCTGAAGAAAGCATGTAAAGCGGACCAAAATCGCTGATTGAGCCACAAGGCGCTCAATAGTCATTGAACGGTGGGAAATCTGTCAAGCGTAAGTCTTCGTAAATTCAATAGTAGTCATTTTGGGAAGCTTAGGGTGTTGTAATTCGCTGCTTTTGTGTGGAAGCTCTCTTAGTGGATCCCCATTTATGGAGAGTGGCTCGAAAAGATGAAAAAGATAAGATCAAAATTATCATGCCTAAATCATGGTTTACCTTTCCAAGGGTTCTTCAAAAGCTTTTTCCCCAGCAGTTCATTCAATTCTAGGCCGCCAATAAGCAAAATCTCCTTCTCTTGTCCACACAGCAGAACCTATACAGCATCCTTCAGTGTTATGCTCTTTTACAAAATATCTGCATTCGAGAGTAGTGTTGAAAGCCATTTCAGAGTCAATGTCTTCTTCGTCCTGGCTAGTCTCACGTTTAAGTAGGTTTATCAAACTCTGTTTGAATACAGCAGTGCTGAACGAGTCACACATGACAATAACACCACCGGTGGCTGGAGCAGGTTGAGAAGTCACTTTTAACTGATTCTCCTTTCTCGCCAAAAACGGCTGTCCCTACTTTGAGTAGGCTTGGTTTGGACAAGTCGGTGTTTTTCAAATGGCTTGGATCTTTGTCGCTATTAACATTCCGGGATTTGATAAACCCTCTTTGATTTGGGCTTATGATCTTATCAAGGATAAGTTGAAGTCTGGAGCAAGCGGCGCTTAAAACAAGCTTCAAAACCGTATTTGATAGTGAGATTGGTCGTTGATCACTAACCCACTCATGTCGATAAAGTTTTTTCCAAAAGCCTTTCCATCGCTTGTTATCTTGAACCTCGAGGCAGAGCTCAGAAAGATGTCCAGGGACGATTGGTCCTTTTTTCTTTTGAGTCTTTTTGCTCAACGATTTGAATACCGATGGGTGCATTCTAGTCTTCTCCACCTCAGTGAGCCTTGATATAGTTTTGAGGGACTCTAGAAGTAACTCAAAGTGCTTTCACTAGTGCTGGCTCGACTAAAACCTACATCATTTTTACCGAACCTAATCGTCCATAAATCCATTACAACTTCTAATATTTTCCTCTGTCTCTCAAAAGCCACAGATGTAATTTGCATTCACACATTTGTAGCGAGAACCCCAAAACTTGCGAAACGTTCAACGATCTCCCAAAAATCAGCAACAGTTCGAATTGCCTGGAAAACAGCATTAAGTGCTTCCAAAATCGAATCTTATACCCCATTGAAGCCAAATCCTCTTTTTTTTGTGTCGTAAGTCGAACCACCGCAACCACCGATATCTGCCCACTCCAGTAACACAACCAAACGCCGCTCACTATCAATGCCTATAGATGGCTTAGGTTTAGCTAAAAAGCTTTCAGTTTAGTAGCACTTCCATTATAACAACGCTTTAGTCGTAGATACATCTGCCACTGCTCCTCTCACAGTAGCGGCTTTTGCAGCCATTTTTCATCGTACCACAAGCCGTATTTCCCTTACACTATTCTAGCGCCCTGCTTTTTGATCAATTAGAGAGACTAGAGACTCCGAATTACCGAAGACCGAGGAATCCCGCTGGATCAACACTTCTGAGGATGATCCAAGTCATATCTCCGAGTGTCGACAATGACTCAAAGCAAATTCCAATGCAACAAACTCCTCACAAAAACAGCCTCAGTCTACTTCCCTCGGAATCCGCCTGGATCAACGTGGACCAACCTGGATCAACGGACCTGGACCATTCAGTCGCATTTTGCACCCACACCAGGCCGCCTTTCTCTACGCCAGAACCCACCAAAAATACCAGATTACAAATAAAAGGAGAGTAAATAGCTCAATTTTCGTCGTTTCCAACACCTGAGTTCACCGCCACTCGCAAAAACCACTCTGTAACGCAGCCAGACTCACACCGCCTCTCCATTCTCTTTCCAACTCGAACCAGACCGCAAGACACCCAAAAGAACAAGAAAGACCCAAACTACTCCCAAACTCCATTCTCCCTTCGTCTCCGAAACCGCCTCCTTCAAACCTAAACACAGCAAACGGACGATGATTCCGGTCACGTGACCAGATCACTCCCTCCCTCTCCATTGCTCCAACTACACCACACCTACTCCATTCAATTGACACATTCCCGCCCCCTCGGCCCGCTCCCCTCCTTTCAAAGTGAGGTTATACAAGAAAACAAACGAAGCGAAAAAGCACATCATCGGCTCCGACCTCGGTCTGCCTGAAGCTACCCACGCTACTATGATCAGCAAGCCAGGAAGTGTGAATCCAGGAAACGAGGCTCTGCGAGACGTGGTGGAGCTCGATTCCAGTGACTACGAGATGTTGGACAAGACCGGTTTGCCTATAGACGGGCTGGACGCCGAAAACATGTCGGAGGCTCTGGAAGACGTGACATCTCCAGAAAGACCACCAATTGACTCCAGAACACGCCCTGTAGCAACGGACTTTGACGCCTTGAGCAAGTCCTTGATGAAGCCCATACCGGACTACCCGGTGAAAGACGAAGCGTACGTGGTCTGGGAGATCAAGGACTGGGCTGCGTTGAAGAAAGAAGAGAAGGCTCGAGGCCCTGAAGTGGAGTGTGGCGGTTATACCTGGACGGTGCTTATGTTCCCGTCCAAGGCCACCAACGACCTGATTTCCTTGTACATGGAGCCCCATCCACCCAAGGATCCCGCGGGAAACGTGGATCCCAATTGGTATGTGTGTGCTCAATTTGCATTTGACTTGTGGAACCCCCACCACCCGGAGCTGCACTTGGCGAACCTGCTGAGCCACCGGTTCAACAAGAACGAGACAGACTGGGGCTTCCTGACCTTCATTTCTGCCCGCGAGTTGTCCAATCCTGCCCGTTTTGGCCGTGCTTTGATGGAGAAGAACCAGTTCAACATCACAGGCTACGTGCGTGTGATTGACGACTCGTCCACAGGCGTCTTGTGGCACAATTGGATCGACTACGATTCCAAGGCCCAGACGGGCTACGTCGGCTTGAACAACCAGGGCGCCACATGCTACCTCAACTCGCTTCTCCAGTCCTACTACACCACCAGAATATTTAGAGACTTGGTCAACCAAATCCCCACCGATCCACAGAGCGAGACTAAAAGCAAGGCTGTGCCTTTGGCGTTGCAGCGCATTTTCTACCTTTTACAACTGTCCAACGAGCCCGTGGGCACCATGGAATTGACCAAATCCTTTGGCTGGGACTCCACTGACGCCTTCACCCAGCACGACATCCAGGAACTCAATCGTGTGTTGATGGATAAGCTCGAGATGGCCATGAAGGGTACCAAGATTGAAAATAAGCTTAACGATCTTTTTGTGGGCAAGATGAAGTCTTTCATTAAATGTGTGGACGTGCCTTACGAGTCTTCTCGAGAGGAGGACTTCTGGGATATCCAGCTTAATGTCCGTGGCTTCAAGAACCTCACGGAGTCGTTCAAGAACTATATTGAGATCGAGATGCTCGACGGTGAAAATAAGTACCAGGCCGGTGATGAACACGGATACCAGGACGCCAAGAAGGGTGTTGTATTCCGCTCATTCCCGCCCATTCTTCATCTCCAGTTGAAGAGATTTGAGTACGATTTCATGGTGGACGACCTTGTGAAGATTGATGACTATTACGAATTTCCCGATAAAGTTGACCTCAGGCCCTTCCTTGACGAGGACATGCCGGAGGAGGTCAAGAATGAGAACTGGAACTATAAACTTCATGGCGTCTTGGTGCACCAGGGCAGCATCTCCAACGGCCACTACTACGGTTTGATCAAGCCTGAAGCTCATGACGAAAAGTGGTTGCGTTTCGACGATGACAAGGTGTGGAAGGCCACACCCAACCAGGTGTTCTACGAAAACTACGGTGCAGCTGAACTTTCCACCCAGCAGCTCAGACTTCTCACACGGAATGAGCAAAACGAGTACTTGATCAGGAGAGCCACTTCTGCTTACATGTTGGTGTATTTGCGTGAGTCCGAGGTCGACAAGGTTTTGCTTCCTCCTCAATCTTTGGCACCTACACCCAAGTTCGTTGCTGAGCAGATCGAGAGAGAGCAAGAGGAGTTTGCAAAGGCGGAGACTCAAAGGAAAGAGGCGCTCTTTTACATGTACGTGAAGATCATCACCGTCAAGAGCTTTGCTCACTACAACGGCTTCGATACCTATCCTGACCCCACGGAGCCACGCCTATACGATGAGAATATCTTCGATAAGGATGCATACCCGTTGACTATAAAGGTGAAGAAGGATGCGCCTCTTTCTCAGCTTTATGAGCAAGTTGCAGAGCGTTTGGGATACCAAACGACAGGGAAGACACCCGAAAATGCCGTTACGGTTGACGACGACACTTCAAGCTGGCCGTTTAAGCTCCTTTGCGTGAGCCATCGTAACAATCGGACAAACAGACCCGATGCTTCAGTACCGGAGCTGCTTTTAAGCGCAACCATTAGCCAGGTCTATACTCAGTGTTTCAAGCGTCGTTATGAGGAAATGGTCTTCTTTGTGGATGAGCCTACGAAGCAACTCCAAAGCATTGAAAAGGCGACCAAGTTTATCAGCCCTGAGCAGTTTGATTTCGGGGTGACCACAGAACGGATTCTTTCCAACACCACATCACGCTCCTTGCCTAACGAGTCCTCGAACTCTATCAGGATCTTCATCAAGTACTTCGACCCGTTCAGCGACGAGGTACGTGGTCTCACATACGTGTCTGCTCCATTAGACTCGCAGGTTTTGCTGTTAACTCCATTGATCAACAATGTGCTTCAATTCGACCCAAATACCTCGTTGACGTATTTTGAAGAGGTCACACATACAAGCGTGGAGCCCATTGATGATAACTTAACGTTTGAAAAGAACGAATTGGGCACAGGTGACATTTTGACAGTGCAGCTTGCCGACATAGAAAGCGTGACGTTCGACAGACTCTTTTTGAACGCTAAGGAGTACTACGAGTTTTTGTTAACCAGACTTCACATTCACGTTAAGCCGTTCAAAGCGAATGAGGAAGAGGAAGACAGCGACTTTGTGGCTGATGACGAGAAGAACGGAGATGAAAAGAACGGAGAACACACTTCAAAAACAGAGACAGACCAAATTGAGCTTGCGAAGGAGATGAGTAAATCTGCTGACATGTGGATTCTGACTCAGTTCTCTTATGCTCAATTGGCTGACGCTGTTGCAAAGAAGCTTGGAGAGACTGTTGATCCTGCCAAATTGCGCTTGTTTGTGGTGAACAACCATGGAGCCAGATTTCCATTGCTGTCAACACAATTCCTTTCGCAGGTGTTCACAAGACAGGTTTCTGTCTCGACCATCATGAATTTTGAGTACGAGATCTTGAACATTACATTGAAGGAGTACGAGAACCTCAAGTCCATGAAGATATACTGGATGAACACCATCCAGCAGTTCCATTTATTTGACCTATTGGTGCCCAAGACCAGTACGGTTGCCGACTTGGTGAAGAAGTTGATCCAAAAGCTCGATATTCCACCAAAGCTTTGGAGCAACTTGCTTGTGTGGGCGGGCCAAGATTGCAAATACAGCGATCTTGTGAAGTTCGACAGGCAGATCAGCGATCTTCCCAGCGGCTCGGAAATCTACTGCGGGTATTTCCCTGCCGAGGTAGAAATTCTCGTCAGCAATGACTTGTTCAAGCGGTTTGACGAAAAGCACACCTCAAAGGACGACATCGAGGACGAGCTTCTTCGGGTGGAGTTTGAGAAAGCACAGAAGTTGTCGCAGAAGCTGAACCTCATTCCCGTGTTCCACTTCCATAAAAACCCAACTTACAGCCACAGCAAGCCGTTCATTTTCGTGGTGTTCCCAGGAGAGCCGTTCGAGGAAACGAAAACCCGGTTGCGTAAGAAACTCGGCCCAGGCGGGCAGGCTTTCGAGAAGGTCCGTATTGCCATCACGGACGCCAATGACAAGGGCCGGTACCTTGAAAGCGACAACCCGAACCTCGAGCTTTTTGAGGAGCTCAAGAAGTTCGATGCCGACACGTTTCTTGCGCTTGACCATCCCGACAGAAATCCTCGTCGTCCTAACCCATTCGAGAAGGGAATCTCGATCAAGTGATGGTTGCCGCAAAGTTGATCTTTGTAACAATACACGGTTGTCTTTGACCTAGCGGAGACGCTGTTTCTTTGCTCTAGAGAGCTCTTGTTCACGCAAATCCGTGGAGCTTACCTTTCCCTCCCAATTCAGGTCCTCCTTGCCTGTGGCGCCGAGGACATCCACAGAAACCACCTCTAAAGCGGAGAATCCCTGTTTCTCTCTATAGTCGTTGACGAAGTCGGCGCCTTTTCTTGTCTCTTCGCTGATCACCAAGGCGTCGATATCCTTGACGAAGCCCGTGGGTCCACAAACGTCGTCTATCTGGTAAATAGCAAATGTGACCAGACTGGGCAAGATCTGCTGCAAAAAGGCCGTCACAGCTTTGATCCTCTTCTGGATTGACTCCATGGCGTCGGCGTACTTTTTCTTCAAAAGCATCTGGGGCCCAGTCACTCCCACAATAAGGTGCTTTTTCGTGACAAAAGCCGCCATCAGCAACAAGATTTTGTGGCCGTCATGAAGATGGTCGAATGTTCCGCCCACAGCAGCGACAGCAAATTGCTGGTGCAGAAAAGACGAAAAGTCGGGTGTTTCCAAAACCTTGATTTCGCTCTCAATAGTCACAGTCCGATCCGAGAAGTCGTCACCGGAATCCTCCAGCTTGGGCACAAACGCTAGGTCCCAGTCTGATTTAGACGCTGAAATAAGCACGTTGATTCCAAATCTGAACGAGAATCCGCCCCTGCTGGCAATTGCTCTAACTTGAGTGTACAACGTGGAAAGCACGAAGTTGAGCTCTTTTGTTTGAGTTGGCGGCAGAGCTACAAGCACGTCGACGCCGGGGTGGGAAGACGGCAATTGGCGAAAAACGGCCTCGAAAAACGGGCTGTAGTCCTTGGAATTTGGCTCTTTCACCACTATCACTGTAGAGAAACCCATGTCAGTTGAGATATTTCGCACAGTGTGGGGAAGTGATAAGACGGGTTTGAAAAAATTGATTTTGGGAATTCAGATTTTTGGAGAAAAGGATTTCAAGGAGAAGATAGATTAGGGGACCAGGGGTATTTGTCTTTTTGGGCGACTGGGAATGGGCGGTGATCTGTGAAAAGATGTCCACGATACTTGGGTACTATGTAGAGCCATGAGTCGAAATGGCTGTGAACACTGAAGTTGTTTTTATTTATGAGTCTCAATTGAAATGATTAGCCTCTGTAATCTCGCTAGTCTGGGGCTAATAAGCTAGTATGTGAAAGAGTTCCCATGTTCTCTTCTGAAACTAAGGTAACCATCTCCAGTTTGCCGTGGTATTTTCCATTCACTGAACCATATAAGAGTGTATTACTTTCTGTTTCAGCTATTTAAGCATTTAGGATTTAGAACAATTTTGTGCTCTCAACAGACTGTTGAGTTCTCGTTTGTAATTGAATAACCATCAAGCCCAAGCAAATTAGAGGAATTCTAACTGGCGAAGGAATCCAAATGAGACGCCGCTTTTCTGTTATATCTTGCGATTCACGCCATTCATGCTGTTCATGCCGTTCATGCTAATTTAATGCTATTTACTTTTATGCTATTTCCAGACCCGCCTTCTTAAAGTCTGGCTATTTACAGGCATTGTAGATTCTCCACTGGAGAGCCTTGAGTTTGTGTTCCACATCGAGCAGCTTCGACTCCAACTGAAGAAACGACTTCAACGCCAACATCAACCGCTTCGACTTGTCGTCAAGGTCCTCTTTGTCCTTCAACTTTCCATAGACGAAACGCACCGAATCGCCCACAACAGGAGCGTTGCTGATATTCTTCCGAGGATCGAAAATCTCCCTGGGTGTGTAAAACAAGATTCCAGACCCAAGAATCTTCTTGTGCACCTCCAAGGAGTTGGGGTGGTTTTCTGGGGCGTCAGTCCACGTTGTGCTGACGATGTGCTGAACCAAAGAGTTGTATGAATCCACAAACTGGTTCAGCATGAGTGCCTGCCTGCTTCTATTCAACCCGTAGGCTCTGGACTCGGCAACCATGATGCATTTCATGAGAACCGCTAAGGGATCAAGCAAGTTGTTGAGCTGTTCCATGGTAAGACTCTTCTTTGGAGTGTTGTTGGCTAGTTTCCGTTTGCGGTGGGCCACAACGCCCTTGTGAACGTTCTTTTCGTTGTAGTGGTATATGTCTCTTTTGAAAACGGAAAACACAACGTCAAACGTCTTGTCTCTAGGCTTAAGAGTCCGGGCAATGTTCGATGCTGGGGACACAATGGCGGCAAGAAGCTCGGTGATGAACTTGACGGGAACATACCGCTTGGGAAAATTCTCGTCGATCTTGTAGATAAAGTTCTCCAAGAGCATGGGGTCCACTACTGAAGGTTCGTGGGGCGCCGTCAAGTCCTGTTTCTCACTTTTGGAGAGTTTTGTGAACTCTCCGCCGTCTTGCGTTGGGGTTTCATCGCCCACGAGGCACTCCTTGATGTCGAACTTGCCCTTCTCATTCTTGACCCTGGTCAAGTCGGGATACTGAGATTTGGGCAATGCTCCACACACCAAGCCGTCCCCAAGAGCTTTTTTCAAATCAGTTCGACTCACGTAGATACCACCCCATTTCGTCAAAACGTACCACATGGCAAGGTAGAACTCTTTCACTGCACCGATCTTCAACAACGAGTCTGTGGTATGTCCCACCAAGAAAGCGTTGATACCCAAGCCCTTTTCCAAGGAAATGTGCACCAGCAGTGGGAGCTTCTTGCCGAATTTTCCCTCGGACTTGACCCATGTCTGGTGCTGGGCAAGTCTCTTTACGTCAGCGAACCGAGGACGGGAAAAGTCGACCAAACGCTTCTTTTTGTCGGAGAAAATGGCTCTTGTTTTGTTTGTGGAGAACAAGGGAGGCGGAAAGACCACCAATGGATTGATTTCATCCTGTGAAAGCGGCTTTACATGCGCTTCTGGGAGGTCCCTTTCTTCCACACCAGCATCCTCGATTCTCTCGTCCGTACGCCTTTTCACATCCTCTGAAGGCGCCAAAACCTTGCTTTCGTCGTTCTCCTTAGCAAAATGCAATATCAGCTCCACCTCAGGACACCACAAACGGAGATAATCGAGACCTTGGAGCATGTACTGATAATGAGAGCCCGAGTTGGGCGTTACCGAGGTTCCTGCGAAGTTGTTAATGTAGCACAGTACGAAAGTGGAGGCAAAAACGGGGTCAATGTCCATAAGAACACCTTGGATATCTTCTCTGTATTTCTTGAGCACCTCTGGATCTGCCTCGGCTTCCTCTTTGGTAGGCGGTTTAGGAGGAATCGCCAGCTCCATGATCTTCTTGTATACGTTTTCAGCAGTTTCAACGAGCTCGGCCTGGAGCGCAAAAAGCTGTCTGGTTCTCTTTGCTGCGGGAATGTCCGAAGCAGCTTTGACCTTGCTGACCTCCTCTTGAATATAGCGTTTGCGACCGTTCAAAAAAATGGTGAATGTTTGGCAGTCAGGCCGGACTTTGGCATCTTCTAGCCACTCAAAAAGCTCCATAGCGTGCTTCTGGTTGCCGTGGAAGCTCTTCAAGAGCACCAGCAAACAGGCATTGAACACACTGACCAGGGGCCGGTTTAACCGTTGGAACTGGCTATAAAGGTCATCCGCCATGTTCCTGGTTAGCGCACCCCAGCCGAAATGGCGGGCCAACCCGTCGTAATACAAAACATACGTTTGTTCGTTAGTGGGAATCATCCACCGTTTTCGGTCGTGCAATGCTTTCATTCCCATCTGGACCTTGCCGTGATCGAGGCACCACTGGATGCACGCATTCAGTGCCACCACAGCGTTGCACCGAGCCATATGGCAGAGCTCCATAGCCCTGGTGGTGTTCTGATCGGCCTCTAGAAGCTTTAGAGTGGCTTCGGTGACTTTATACGGATCTAGAAGCGTTTCGGGCCCGACGCCGCACAAGAATAGCATAAGTTTCGGCGGGATCTTCTTCTTGCCCACGCGTTTGATCTCCATGAGGTTTTCAAACACCGCAAGCAGCTTGGGCAGCGAAACGTGGAGATCAGCAGGAGTGATTTTGTCCAAATCCTGGACCTCCTGTTTCAGGCGGCGGCGAAGAAGCGCAGCGTCGAACTTCAGGCGGATCAAAAGAAGCGCTTTCTGCGCACTGAGCTCGTTTTTCGCCGCCTGCTGGACCACACGGCGGTTCTTTCTTTGGAGATTGGCTGCTGCCTGAGCTTGCAGAAGCGGCTGGATCTCGCCGTTTTCCACAAACCACTGGAGCTTCGCCTTCACATGCGAAACGGCCGGTTTCGGTACTGCAGGCACTGCGCGGGTCAGAAAACAGCGTAGTATCATGGCTGCCTGTTTCAAAAGTGTTGATGTTGTATCTGATGCTCTTCGCATTGACTATGCACTACTCCAGCATCACTACTACTACCCACTGATTCTTGCTATGGACCAAAGGAAGCTGTGGCTCGAGCTACGCAGGGCCATAGGAAAGCACGTGGCACGTGTCAATAAAAGCAACGTCCACCACGTTTCGGTGAAGCTTTTTGAGACGAATTGCGTCCGTGGAAGAGGCATATTGGCTCGAGCAGTACTAGCAAACGTGCTAACCGAGCCCGACAAACACGCTGTTTTCGCTCTGTTGGTGGCCGTGTTGAACCTGAAGATCCCGCAAATCGGCGAGCTTGTTGCCGCTCGAACAGTGGCTCTCTGGAAGCAGCTATACATGAAAAACGACTGCACCAGGATCTATCGAGTGTTGCTCTTTCTCTGCGAATTGGTGAAGCAGAAGGTCGTGGAGGACGTGGTGGTGTTGCAAATCTTACAGCTTTTGATCGAGGAGGCGCCCACGGACGACGCTGTGCACTTGGCTTCGTACGCTTTGGAAAACATCCTGGCCTACTTGGAAATCAATGCCCGCTCTTCCGCCAACTCCATCTACGACCAGCTCCGGGGCATGCTTCAGGAAGGCAATGTGCCCGAGAAAAGGCGCTCAGACATACAGTTTTTGCTTGAACACCGCCGAAAACGCCCCAAGTACTTAATCGATCCTGAGCTTGATTTAGTGGCAGGCTCCGACAAAGCCACGCACTATGTGGACCTCACAGACCTCCAGGAGCCCGACACAGACCTAAACTACTTCCAGGAGGACCCCGAGTTTGAGGTTGCGGAGGCCACATACAGCCAGTTGCAGAGGCAGATTCTATCGGAAGAAATCAGACACGAACGGACAAATGAAAAGGTCGAGCACCCGCAGAAAGTCACCGATATGACCGACAAGGCGCTTCTCCAGCACCAGAAAACCATCTATTTGACCGTGATGTCGTCCATGTCGGCCGACGAAGCTGTCCATAAGCTTCTCCGGGTCAGACACAAGCAAAAGCTCGAGCAGGCCGTTTTGGTAGACATGATTGTCAAGTGCTGTGCCCAGGAGAAAACCTACTCGAAGTACTTTGGCGTCATTGGCGAGAAAATGAGCGGCATGAGCCAGGAGTGGAACGATACCTTCACGAAGGAGTTCCAACAAAAGTACGACACCTGCTACCAGTACGAGGGCTCCCAGCTCCGTAACATGGGCAAGTTCTTCGGCCACATGATTGCCTCGGATAACTTGCGGCCCCAGGAGACGCTTGGCCATGTCGAATTGACCGAAACAGCCACCAACAGTGCCTCGCGAGTTTTCATCAAATTCCTTTTCCAGGAGCTTGTGGAGGAGATGGGCGTTGGCGAGGTGAAGCGGCTCATCCAGGACCCGGAGGTGAAACCTGCTCTTCGTGGCATGTTTCCTGTAGTGCTGGTGGATGGCCTGGACCGAGGCCATATCATGTTTTCCATCAACTTCTTCACGGCGATCGGTTTGGGTGTTTTGACCGAGGAAATGAGACTGGTGCTCAAGAACTTGCCTGAGTCGAGAGGCCGCAGCTCGTCATCCGGCTCTTACACGGACCTGGGGTCATATAGCCGGTCTGAATCGTATTCGAGAAGCCCCTCGAGGAGTCGAAGTGGCTCTAGACGCAGTGGCTCGAGGTCACGGAGCTGGTCAAGGAGTCCGTCCAGGACGCCATCTAGAGAGGCAGAGACGCAGAGCCACGAGAAATAAAGCTTTCGGCTGAAGAAGAGCATTGGAATTACAACTGAGATCCAAGGTTGGTAAATGTTGTGGAAGCTAGAATGTATAGAAATCAAAATGTCTGTTTCTGATGATTGCATTTCAGTCAATTGAGGGAAGAATGTTTGTTGGTTTAGATTGGCCATTTGTGGACAATCCAGTTTACTGATGTTGGCTTGAAAAAGAAAAAGAGCCCGTGTTGGGCATACTCCTCTGTAAATGCTATATTCCAAAGTTTATGAAATCTTTAGACTGATTTTAGAGACACTGTGGTGAGAGGGGACTATTGGGATTTCATACGGTAAGAGCTGCATTGGGCAAATGATATATATGGCGAGTTGCCATAGTTTCTACAGGATGTTATATGATCCTTTTTCCACTTCATCACAGAAGTACTCCCTAGATGCTGTGGCTGGTAAAAAGGCCAGTGTCGTCTAATATGAGACCAATTCCTCCAAAAACACCGACCCGATGTTTACTTAGCCTAATTTGTACAGTCTTTTGATGGACTATATAGTTTTGTAAATCAGAACCTCACCTCAATGAATACCATCACAGACTCATTGTAACATATGATGATTGACACCAAAGACACGGATAAAGATCAATAATACTACAAGACCAGATTCTCTCGTCAGAACACTGATGTGCTCTTGGGTACACATATCAAACCAAGGTATCCCTGGCACTTCAAGAGCCAATATTCTCCCAGAGATCCTGAATCAAAAGAAAACTCTAAACAAAGTAAACCAATCTCCTTGATCTACCGCACAAGCTCCTAAACCATCCGTCTAATAGACACCAATAGACCAATACACATAACCCACTAATATCCACAAATAGATAAACAATCCACACCAATAGCCACAATTGCAATTCCGTCATTCTACAAAAACACAAATTCCCAATTCGGCACCAGCGGCACTGTTTGGGCCGAACCACGCCTAGCAACTTTCTTGCTTGCTAGATTGCAGCCATTCAGGGTCCAGAAGAGACGCAGCAACACAAGCCAGAAAACACAGCAGCCCACTGACGCACGACGCAAGGAAGATGAGGAGAAGATAACAAGCTAAAAAAAAGAAGAGTAGCAAATCGGCAAGATAAGATCATGGAAGGTGCGTTGCGGTCATAGCAGTGGCATAATCAGCAAGTCGCAGCCAGAGAGAAGATCGAAGATCCAGAGAACAGCCATAGATCCAAACCAAAGAATGAAGAGATGGAAAAGTAATCGAAAAAAATTGATTGAATAAATTTCTTTTCGTTCACCTGAGACATGCCAAGTCAGGCTGAGACAGAAATACCGGTCACGTGTGGCATTATTCTTCCGCAAGGCCGTTCCGATATTTCCCGTGCCGGATCGCTGGCTTTTGCAGCCAATGGGCAGACGGGTATAAAAAGAACAGGCGCTGTGCAGGAAAAGCTTCGACACGAGGGCTCTGGCGGCGGCCTCTGGACGCCCAGCACGAACGAAAACTGAAAAAGACCAGGCACCGGAAGAATACAGCCGTTTTCTGGGGACGCGTCACGTGCACACAAGCGAAGAGCAGTTTTTCCGGCCAATGGCAGTGCGCGGAAAATCAGCTTCCTGCTTATTGGCCTTGTCACCATGGCAATAAAGAAAAAACACCTCTTCCCTATATATAGAGGCAACGCTCACGCTCGTTTTTTTTTTTCTGTACTTCCACAAACACACATATTTAAAAATGCCAGCTAAGTTCGAAAAGGGCTCTGAGAAGAAGGGTGCCAACCTCTTCAAAACTAGATGTCTCCAATGCCACACCACCGAAAAGGGCGGTCCCAACAAGGTCGGTCCTAACTTGCACGGTGTTTTCGGCAGACAGTCTGGTCAGGCCGAGGGCTTCTCCTACACCGACGCCAACAAGAAGAAGGGTGTCACTTGGACCGAGCAGACCATGTCTGACTACCTTGAAAACCCCAAGAAGTACATCCCAGGTACCAAGATGGCCTTCGGTGGTTTGAAGAAGCCTAAGGACAGAAACGATTTGATCACATACTTGACCAAGGTCTGCAAAGACTAGGACTCTCGCATTGCCTAGACGCTGGCGCCGTTCCTTCATTGTAAATAATATTATTGCATTTGTTTTGATTTGAAGCGATGTAGACTACATGGCCCGGGGCCTATGGAGCTGACGAGCTTTCAATTGAGCAATCAACGGTGCTGGTTGCGTTATCTACTGGGGTTTAAGGTGTTGTTGGAGGCACCAGTATGCACTGGGTGATGCACCAGATGCACTGAGCAATGCACCGTGACTCCATCAGTTTGTGGGTTGTGTTTATTACTAGACCGGCGTCTCTCTGAAGGCCATTTGCTGTCTCGCTTTTGTTAGCTTATCTGTAAAGCGGTGACCCATCGGTTTTTAGCCTCGGCTGGTAATGATATTTTTCACCCACCGCCTTCCTTTGTTACTTACCTGTAGGAATCGGCAATAGTATATGCAGCCAACGCTTAATTTCTGTAGCGTCAACATCGAAGATCTTTCGTAGCAGCATCCAGGATCAGTTCCAAGGGATTAGAAGTTTCTCCTTCAAGCTGAGAAACTTCAGCAGCCCTCAAAAGATTCCTCGACTGCTTAGCATGGTTTTTCAGAATACTTCATTTCCTCTATCTTCATCTCCACGAGCTTCCAAACATTTCGTCCTCGGCTCATCTTGTCTCTCCATTTAAACTTCCCAGCGGCTCATGTTCACATTGGCCCACCTTTTCCCTTACGTCCTTTGAATGTCAAACTCCACCTCGGTCACACTCACCTCCTCACCCTGCTTATCGTCGTAATCGTACCACTCCTTGTCCTCCAAATCAACCTCCTCGAACTTCGTGCCCAGCTCCTCACCCACACACTGCCAGCGGCCCTCGGGGACAAACTCAATGAAATCCACTCCTCTGGCATCAATCTCTAGCACTTTGGCCCATCCGCTATTTCCAGCATCCAACGTTTCTTTGGTTCGTTCGATCAGCGCCAGGTGCTCGTGCTTGCATCCTTTGCAGCGGAAGACAAAACTGGCTTCGCCACGAGATCCGGAAATCTCGTGTTTTTCAAATCGGTTGATGCTGACTGGCTTCTCGTGGACTTGTCTGCACTTTGTGCACTCAATTCGGAAGATGTACTCGTAGTGCGCCTCAGGCGTATCCACCGGCTCGAGACCTGTGACTCCTTGGAGTTCGGCTTTGACTTTGAGGAAAAATTTGACCATTTGGTGGAGATGGTTTGATCTGAGATGTGCTATCTCGAGATAATGAGTAAGTGGTGCACGGGTGTGTTAAGACACTGATTCAGTCTTCACTTATGACCTAGGATTGGCCCCCCGGGTTCTATTTATGTTCGATTTTATGGTATTTTGTGAGCAGATGTCTTAGTTATATGCCCATAGTTCCCCAGGATTCCGATCGACATGCTTAGCTCATTGAGCATAAACCATCGTCTGTGTTTAAGTAGACATGGAGCAGGCAAATCTAGTTCTTGGTTCATCCCATTCACTTTGTAATTTGATGATTTTAGCAGCGTAATTATAGTGGGTAATGGGGTTCACCCGTGATATCGAAAAGAGGCTCGCAAATATCCCCAAAGAGAATGGGCATCGGAGGGTAATGTAGTGATGATGATTTTTCCATTTACAGCCTATCTAATTGAAATTTAATTCCAGTTGAATTCGATATTACCGTTGGGCCAAAGACATTAACATGGGGAGCTTATGGTGAACAGATTTGTAAGAAGGATATTCTCCTGAAAGCCAGAATAACAACTGTTCAAATAAATGGGAGTATTAACAGCGAAAATCTTTCAAAACAACAAAAAATGGAAAGATGCATTGTCGACCAGAAGCGACGAATCATGCTTCACCGAATCACACCTCATGGTCACTAAAATGCCTGATTACGATGACAACACCCAAATCTCACCAGATATCAAAAAGACAGTTTTTTTTATCTGGTTCATGGATTTTGGAATTTGGAATTGGGACTCAATGACGACTTCCCGAATTACCTTTTTGATTATGTGTGACACTACACTCTAGATTGCTCGAGGCTTACCAAAAAAAAGTAGTGAAAGCGATGAAATCATCAATTTCAATTGCATTATCTCCACACAAGCCTTTTTCAGGCTCAAAATCGGCAATTTAATTGTCATATTAATCGACCTTGGTTCTGGCTTATACCAGGCACTGTGTATAAGAGATCCAACCTACACAAAAATTGAGCACATGACACATATCACGTGAACAGATCAATAGAGCTTTGAAGACTCGAACACTTCAACCAACTACCATGAGTTTAAACGACATACAGGTGCCTGTGGAGGTCGATCCCAATGAAGACACAGAATGGAACGACATTCTTCGTGCTAAGGGAGTTATTCCAGAGAGGCCAAAGTCTCCAACTGAGGAGCTAGAAGAAGCATTGGAACAGGCAGTTAAAGCCCAGCATGAGAACCGTCTTGAAACGAAGAACTTGGGCGAGCTTGAGGAGCTTGAAGACGAGGAAGACGAAGAATTTTTGGAAGTCTACAAACATAAGCGTTTCCAGGAGCTCCAGGAACTTCAGAAGAAACTGAAGTTTGGATCTGTTCAGCATGTCACCAAACCAGAGTATGCTGACGAGGTGACCAAGGCGTCTGACTCCTGTTTTGTTTTTCTCCACATGCTGGCCCAACTGGCCGTGCAGTCACGTCTTCTTGGGCTGCACACCATCACGTTGGCTCGGAAATTTCCAGAAATCAAGTTCTGCGAGATTCCCGCCAACAGATGTGTCGAGAATTACCCAGAGGCAAATTGCCCTACATTAATTGTTTACCACAAGCAGCAGATCGCCAAGCAGTACGTGACCTTGACGGAATTGGGCGGCAGCGACTGCAAATTGAAGGACTTGGAGAAGGTGCTTGTGGATGTTGGAGCGGTGAAGGACTCAGACGAGCGTTTGGAGATCAACCAAAATGACGAGGATTTGGAGGAGAGCAGGCGTACGCGGTTTGTGCAAAAGGGAATCCGGGGTCCTGCGCTTCATGCCAATGATGACGATGACGACGATTTTTACGATTAGGAAAGTATAGACAGTCGATGGACGAGCTTTTTCTGGTAGGGGTAGCTTGAGAGATTTGCTAGGTGACAGATGGGAGATTGTGGGAGGGATTGTGTGGCCTTTGCAATTTTGATGGAAAATGGCGGTATAGATGCCATTGGTCTAGAGCGGCTGCAAACGAGAGAGTTCGACAAGGCAAAAACGTCTAGGACCCGATAAAGGCGACAAAGAAGGAGAGGGTTTCGATCTTTAATATTTGGCGTCTGTGTTTTCGAAGAAAGCTCAATTCTCGTCAGAGCATATGTCTCATACTCGGACTTCAAGAGGACAACATGCTGCTGCTTCGGAAATAGTATATAATCAGCAAACTTGCGAATAAGGAGGAAGCGGAAACGTGATCTGTGTATCCTGACGATAATGCTACAAAGGTGTCCGATTTGTGTCCGATTTCGCTGACCTCCATGGCTAGACAATTGATTTAAACTATGCTAGCCCACCTCTAAGTAAAAAAATCTCAGAATTCAAGGTTGACAAAAGTTGGAGAATTCTGGAGAATCTAGATCTTGGAGAATAATGAGATTAAGCAGACATAAAATGGGGTAATTCAGCAAAGTGGTGGAACTAGGACTCTTAGGAACAAAAATAACCAGAGGAGCCCGAGACTCTAGAGATTGGCGAACTCATAGAACTGGCGATATTAAAATATTTTTAAAAAAAGAGGACACCGGCGATTTCAACCTTGTTATCTACCGGGCTTTCGAGATAGGTAGGACCCACGATGAGCGCCAACCAAAGCAACAGGAAGACATCCAATCGTCCGAAGTTAAATATAGATCTCTTGATAGTACCTCAAATTAAGGTATGTCTCAGAATGTCACACCACTATCCCTCGTATCAGTCTCCTTTCTGAGAAGAGACAGGGTAACCCAAGTCCTACAATTGACTAAATGGCAATTTTCTACGAACGCCCAATCAGTGAAATAAATTAAAAAGAAACACACAATGTCAATCATCCCTTTTTGGCCCTGGATTCTGCCATCCTCTGTTTCCCTGTCCACTCTTCCTTCGCTTCCCAACGGAGCCAGATCTCCTACCAGAAAAAAACAACGATCTTTCATAATTCTAATTCACTTCGGGCCCTTAATATCTCCCAGATAGTTCCCAATCCAATATCCACTGTAATCAGCAAATTGTCACCGACCGTTTCTTTTCCGGTGTTCCTCACTCTCAACCTGAGACAACAGCCGATGTCACCAACTCCACACTTTTCTCCACAAAATCCCAAAACTCTTAAACCCCCAAAAAACTTCTCTTAACTAAAAATCCCCAAACCTCATTTCCCGAAGTACCGGCCTCCCACGGACCATCTTCCGGCCCGCCTCCTCACGACAGGAAACGACCTGGTCACCGAAATCAGCCGGATTCACCCACGTTTCGAAATCCCCAAATATTTGCCCCCACGCCGCCCC
>PPOB02000017.1:0-240741 GCA_003708405.2 Candidozyma heveicola
TTTTTTTTTTTCTTGTTTGTTTTAAGCGCTGTTAGTTCTTGAATCTTAAAAAACGGAGAATTCTGATTCGTCTGTTCAAACCATGAGTTGTTGCTGGTGGTACACTTTACTTCACTGATCGAACCACAAGCCCAGAAAGAGACAACAAATTCAATCTTTTGAAACCCCAAGTATCGCCGACTATCACCATTGAACCTATTCAGCCTGCTGTGCCTAATGAAACATGATAGAATTGTCCGCAAAACGGCCCCATTCGTTCCACTGCTCTACATCCAAAATGCCTACAAATGGACCTTCCTAGAACCCTTAAAACTCATACCTTCCTTTATCTATGATACAAAGAGCTCGCGGGTGTGCTCGGCAAACTCTGGGGTGGCCTTGATGGTCTCTGCCTTGGTAGCCTCCAAGGCTCTAGCGGCAGCCTCGTCTCTGGCCTGTTTCTTTTTTAGCTTTTCGGCTTTTCTGTCATATCTGGTATCCTTGGGGTTGAAACCGCCCTCCTCAGCGCCCCAGACAGCCCAGGCTGGGGTCTCACAAATATAATCCAAATCACAGAATTCCTGGCCGCTTTCAAGCAACTCAAAGAAGCGTGGGTAGTCAATGTGGGTGTGCCACACATCGTTGATCTTGAATTTAGTGTGGGCAATCAAAATACAGCACGAGTGGGAGTGTTCGGCAGCAAGTTCGTATTGGAGACCTCTTCTCTGAAGTTCAGCAGTGATTTGACGACAGAAGTCTCTGCACTCTTCCAAGAACGGAATATTCTGCATTGTGAGTGGGTTGCCGTTGGCTGTAGAGCTTCCACAGAAAGTGGCGCCCTTGACTTCGATTTGTGAAGGCATGGCCCGCTCGACCATATCAGCGTAGCTTTCGACCTCAGTCATGTTGAATCCTTTCACCAAGGTGAGCCTGAAGACGGTACGCTGGTGGCTCTGGATAGTACGAACAATGTCCAAGCACGCCATGAGACGCTCCCAGAAGTCAGAGTTGAGCGGACGGTCCACCTTCTTGAGGTCTGTTTTCGTAGGAGCATCGATACTCACATACAACTGGGTCACTTTAGCGAGATTGGCCAACGGATCGGGGTGCTGGGCGTTGCACACCAAAAACGACGAGATGTGCTGTTCATGAAGCATACCCACGAACTCGTTGATGTGGGGGTAGAAGATCGGTTCACCGACCAACGAAAGTGCACAATGTCTGACCCGGAAGGCTTCCTGGAAACGGTCAATCTGGATACCAGGAACACCTCTCATTTGCTTGATTTTCTTGTAGTGGCCTTCGAGAGCTCCGTTGAACACGACTTCTGGTGGGTCCACCTCCCAACGCCAGTTCAGCTTAGCCACTGGGTTGGTGCCGTGTCTCCAGCAAAAGACACATTTATTGGAACAGGCAAGCGAAGGCGTGGTTTCCATACACAAGTGGGAACGGATACCGTAAAAGGCGAACTTATAACACAGGCCTCTTCCACGCATAGCAGATTTGGTCCAGCGGCAGATTTTCACTCCCAGATGGGACCCCACAATGGTGTATCCCTGCTTGGTGAGCGATTTATACGTGGGCGAGTCCTGGGCGACCATTTGCTTGGGTTCGACAATTTCCTTGTTTTTCAGAGCTCTGATTATAGCGCCCATATCTTCCACATCCACCACGTCCTTTTCGTCCTCGATCTCAGCCTCCTCTGCACTAGCGTCGCTATCGAAAGCAGCTGGATCGTCGTCAAACAAAAATGGCTGATCGTCGACCAAAAGCTCGGCAAACCCGTTGATCCAGTCCTGACTCTTAGGCTCACCTTCGTGTTTCATACAAACCTCTCCCACAGGGAAAAGCCTTCTGGCACCCAACTTGCCGAGCCACTTATCGGCAGCCTTGGCCTGGTAGCAGAATTGAGAGCCGCCCCACGACTCCAGGTCGCCCAAGCCAAGTACGGCAAATCCTGCCAATCCACGCAATGGGTACTTATCCACACGGAAGTCCTGGTACGTTTCGGTAAGGTGCTCCAAGAAGTAGTCGATAGGCAGGTCTGTTTCGTACGACGGGAGCACCAAGAGGTAAACCGGCGGGTTTTCAGATTTGGGGGTTCTCAAGAAGTACTCTTCCAAATCGTCCACATCGTCGTCTAGCGAAAGCAAGCGGGGCGGCACCTCCACGCCGTCGATGTTGGAAATCTTAGCATGCAACGCTTTGGCAACCCGGAGCGACAGCCCCGTCAAGGTGGTGTAGAAGATGTAGATGGGTGACTTTTCAAGGTGCACTGAAGAAGTTGTGAGGTGGGAGACCCTGGTTTCCTTCTTCTTGAAGACTTTAGCGGTTCTCGTGGCTCTTGTCTTGCGTGTTCTCTTTTTCAAAGGCACGGCCGGGGGAAATTCGGTTTTGGTGGCTGGGAAGGCGTTGGTGAAGTCCACCTCCATAATGCGAGATGACTTTGTGGGTTCTGTGATTGGCACTTTGGGTGTTTTGTTTCTGGAGATGAAAAAGGCAAACCACGCCGCCGCCAAGAGCGTGGTACGGCCGCCGGAGAACCAGAAGCACAACAGGCACACCGCTAGAAGCGTACTTTCGGAGCCCATTGGAAAAAGCAGTAGTAATAGTCTTTGATTTTTTCGCGATTGGTCCATTGTAGAGTCTTTCGGGTCTGGTCTCCAATCTGGCCTTCGCTTTTTTTGATTTATTTAGGTTTTTTTTGGGATTCGGTTAGGGAAGAGTTTTGAAAATTTGGCTTTTGATTTTGGAAGGGTCCGTTTGGAGGTGGGATTGGTGGTTGAGGACCCGCAGTTATCCTGTAATGTGGGGGAGATGAGGTAGATGTGATGGGGGAGGATTGGGTAATTCTGGATTTCTATTTAGCTGCTTTTGTTTTGCTGATTTTTAATATTTTCATGTGGGCATGGGTTTGCTTCTCTGGCTTGCGCTAACAACAGTTCATTGTGTGGTTGCTTGGGTGCAAAATGTGGAGGTTCTGGTTTCTGGGCAGTTTAGAAGATGAGTGATCTACGTGGTGAACAGAAATGCTCAAAATAGGTAGTGTGCTTGAATTTGGAATCTATTGATACTCTCGTTGTGCTAGCTGGGGTCTTAAGTTCATCAAGACATCGGATGTATGAAGCAGTACAGGTCCATAGTATCTGGTTGCTGATTATCCGTTACTTCTTCTCTCAACGGTTACTTTAAAAAAACGCAGCATTTGCTTGGGAGGAATGATCAACAGCACCTGGTTCTGTCAATTTACTCAAAATACGAACTTATTCTGTTCCTATGTGAGAGTTTCAACGGTGGTGATGTTGATGGTATTGCGTTTTTCAAATATTACACTCCGCCTAGCAAAATTATCTGTTGAATTTTAGTAAATAGACCAAGTTAGCGTTAAAGTTACAAAAATAGAAAAGCAAGCTCTATCAAAAAATCGAAAGACTTGTCTAGTTGGAACTGCCAGCCAGTGGATCAAACCTAAGAATCTACTATGGTTTCTTCACTAGTATTAAAAGATATCCATGCACTAACTTCATACCACAAAGCAGCAGCAGGTGCAATCGAGGCCTTTTTGTTTCTGTCTTTTATATATCGACGAGAAGACGAAGTTTTGTAGATCTCTCTTTCCAATACTTGGTTTACGAAAACAATCTCAGTAGAACAACCAAATCGATTAGATTTATGACAAGTAAGCTCATTAGATTATCCTAAAATAGAAAATAACCCCTCGTCATCGCCTCATTAGCATATCCTCTCAAGAAAAGACCTACATGATCTTCAAAAACGAAAGTATTCTAAAACGTGTTCTAAAAAACCTACTCAAGACTTCCAACGATCTCTACTTCCAAACTTTCTACTCCTGGACAGCCTGGATAAACTCGTAGAAGAAGGCAGTGAGCTGCAAGTGGCTGCTGAGGTCAAGCTTTTCGTCCACACTGTGAATATTGGTGTCCTTGATGAAGTCACCAATATACATGGGACTGTATCTGTAGATGTGGTCAGTCAAGGACCAGTAGTGTCTGGTGTCGGTGTTACCAGTCATGATACTTGGAGCAACAACCAATGGCTCTTCAAGATCGGTGAACACAAAATCCTCGATGATGTGTCTGGTGACACCAGCCAAAAGCTTCCAGAGCTTGTCGCCTGTAGGAGTGACTGGGGCGGTTTGGGTGAATTTACCGTCAACCTTGACCTCGATAATACCATTGCCTGTAGCTTCAATCAACTCCTTGCCAAACGCACGAAGACCAAGGCCATGGCTCTTGGCCACTCCCTCCACTCTCTGCACGAATCTGGCCTGTACCTCTTCAATGGAAGTTTCCACAGCGACTCTGTGGTTGACCAACAACTTGACGTTTTCGGGCAAAGCGTTGTTCTTCTCACCACCCTTGACGATGTCCAAGGCCTGAGAGGTCTGGATCAAGTAACGGCTGATCAAGTTCTGAGACAAGGCCTTGGTGACAAGGGCGTTAGCTACCTTATCGTAGCCAGCACGCAAGATCAGCTTCTTGAACAACTTGGGCAATTTACCCTTGTGGTCGTGAATAGCACAGCACTGGAAGAACTCCAACGAGGGGTTTTGCTTGGTGAGAATAGGCTCAAATGGGTCTCCCTCGATCTTGGTAGCCAACTCCGACATGATTCCAATGGAGGTATGGTCTGGAGGAATCGAGGAGTGTCCACCGGGCGTGGTGAGCTCCACTTCCACATCGATATAGCCCTTTTCGCCCGTGCCAGGCAAGGCCACAAGGGTATCGGTAATGGGGTTTTTGGTCACTCCAGCACCTTCGTCCACAATGGCATACAAAGAGTCTTTACCGAATCTCTTTTCCAAGTAGTCGTTGATCTTCGAGGCGCCGTGCCATCCAGAAACCTCCTCGTCCATGCCAAAAGCAGCAATGATGCCTCTTTCAGGCTGGAAGCCCTGGTTCACCAAAAGCTCCAAGGACTCCATGATAGAGGTAAGCACATTCTTACAGTCGGCAGCACCACGGCCATACAATTTCTCACCGTCAAAGTGGCCCTCGAAGGGAGGATAAGACCAGTCTTTGAGCGTGTCTTGCTGGACGGGAACCACGTCCTGGTGGCCTGCCAACATCAATGGTTTGAGGTCGGGGTTGGAGCCTTTCCAGAAGTACACCAAACCGTAGGTGTTGACCTTGGTCAACTCGAGGTGCTTGTGCACGGCAGGGTACGCCTCCTCGAGGTACTCGTGGAACTTGACAAATTTGGTCCAGTACTCTGGGTCCTCCTCCACACCTGGAGGGTTATCGTAGATCTGGGTGTCCACCTGAACAGCCTTGGACCACTTCTTCACCGCTGCCTTCTTGAACTCGTCGCCGAACAAAATATCCACAACGGTGGAATTGTCCTTGTAGAACGCCTGCGGTCTGTAGATGTCCACAATAGGGCAGGACTTGGAGTCAATGGAGGTGGCTGCAATTCTCAAGTAGGAGAAGAGATTGGTGCAGAAGAGCCCCACCGCCAAAATGACGGCCACCACGGCGACAATGCCGTAGCGCTTGGTGGGTTTCTTGGTTTCATCTGGAAGACCCAACATTATCGAAAATTGGGGAAGGTTGGAGGAAAAAGTGAGAACCGGTGCTCCTTATATACTTCACCAATTCCGCACCTTCGGCTAGAATACCGAGCCGTACGGACCAGCCGAAATGGGGTCTCCGAGTCCGAGCGGCTCGGCGTTAAGATATTAGCGGGTTCTGGTTAGTTTAAAGTGGAAAATGAAAAAGCCAATTTCTTAAAGTTTGATCCGAAACCCGAACGGTCGCTTATCTATACCTCTGAAAAATACGGTATTTCGCTGCGTATTCCACATTTCGTATCTCCTTATGTAGAATTGAAGCCTTTTGAGCGATGAAGTTTCAATGATGGATTCAAACCGGCTGGACTGGGACCGATTCCGTGCTATCTCCGGGATCTGGGAGTATGCGGCTGTTTAGCCGCCTATCAGGATCGCTTTTGTGTGCTTATGGTTTTATGGGTTTTGGTTCTGGAGTCTCGAAAACGGAAGTGGATAGTTTAAGGGAGTTTTTGGATCGGGGCAGAATACAAAAAAAGAATAATTGGGCCTCAATTGCTGATCTAACGAGTCTAATGGTACTTGGCATTTGAAGCTTATCTATATAGTCTCGGGATACAGGAAGGGCGTTCCGAGTGGACTGTGAATACCAAACAAAACCAGGTTTTTTAAATTGAATAAGTGTCTCTGCATCTTTATCTGAAAAAGTGGGCCATAGACGATTGACAGGCGGGAAGTAATAGGGGAGAAGATTCGACGGTTTCGAAATCAGGTGAAAAATGTTCAAGATCTTCAATAAACCCTAAATCGATCTCCTATTGATTTCCTAATATGTCAAGAAATACGAGACGGTAATACTATTCTCGGTTTTTAGACGTTTAGTTGATTTCTTTGAGCAGGCTCTCGAAATAGGCCTATAATTGAACTCGATTGCACCAACACCTTGTAAGCGTCTCTTCATAGCCAATGTTGAACTTCTAACTCTACAAACTGATTTCCATTGGACCCATTGATTCCTGGTCCGTATCATTTCTCATTATCTATATCACTCGCTCAAGATGCCATTGACCTTGGCGAGCAAATCATTATACTGCTCCTCGGTGCCGCTGAGGATGTTGCTACCCATTAGCTTTATATTAAGAAGCGTCAACCGCTTCATCAAGCTGGTCATCTTGGCCTTGTACTGCGTGGGGCTCTGGGAGCTATTAAGCAAGTACTTAAGGAGGTTGATGATCAACTGCAAATTGCCGTTGAAGTCGCTGAGACGAAGGCTCACGTCGCTCCGGGGAATCTCCTTGTCATTCAACGTTTTCAAGAAAGATTGCAAGTTGTAGTCAATCACCTTGAAGAATTTCAGAAACCAGAAGAACGAGTAGAGCGAGATGCCCGTCACATCTTTGTTGCTAGCCAGCTCATTGAGCAACAAGCTGAACGAGTTGGAAAGAAACTGAAGCGTGAACTGGAACGACTCTGTCGACGAAAGCTGATCAATCTCAATGAGCAAGTAGTAGTAGTCCAAGTGGACCACACCAATAACCCTAGTGAGCAACGGCAGATCGGCGTACTCATTGTGAACCACCAGCAGGACGGAAATTCGCCAGGATTCGAGATCCGACGAAAGCTGTCGAAGTACGTCCTTTTCGTTTTTTTGTAAACCGAGTTTGAGCGATAACACACGGTCTTGGAGTTTATGGAGCTCCACAGCCTTGGTCATGAGAGCCGCCAAATTCTCATCACTCTCGAAATCAGAGAAGTTCGTGCTCTGCGTGATGATTGCAACAGGCACAAACTGGCTGGGCTTGTTGAGCATCAAGCTGAATTCTCTGTCGAGGTTGTGGACGGCCCAATACACGTTTTTGTGGAAAAGCGACGAGCTGCCGAGAAAGTCGGTTTTGTAGATGATGCTGCGGTTGAGGAAGCCCAAGATGCTCCAGGCCAAGTCTCTGTTGCTGGCGTTGATGGCGTAGATGCAGAGAAGCACTAGTAGAATGGCCAGCTGCGTGTCGATTTCCGGGTCGTATGGAATGATATCCACGATGGACTCGATCATCTTGTCGCTGAAGATCGTGTTGTAGTGAGAGGTACCATGGTTGCAGTCAAAAACGATGCAACCCACGGCCATCACCAAGTACACTTGTAGCGGCACCAACGTCTCTGTGCTGAAGGAGATGGCCTCAAACGACTTGTTGAATGCCCGCTGGTCCACAACGGGGTATCGCCACGAGTAGCTGGCGAAATATGCCCGCACAAACGCCAGCGGAAGCAGTTCGTCTTCAATCGGCTTCACCACCAAAAACTCGTCCAGCAAGTTGGGAGCCGACGCCGAGGGTTGCCTTGCAATAGCCCGATTATTGATTTTCTTGGCTATGGCGCTCTTAGAGGCCAGTTTGTCCGTTGGCGGGAGCTCGATGTTCTCGAACGGTTCCTCGGTTTCTTCAGAATGCACCAACGACGCTATGGAGACCAGCTTAGGCACCACGGCCTTTTCCAAGCACGGCTTTTTGACCTTGCGGTCGATGTACTCACATTCTGAGCCGGCTTTGGCGCAGTACAGACATGAAGGGTATGTTCTGGAGCACTTTTTCTTGAGTTTGTAGCAGCGGACGCAGTTGGACGGATGGTGTGTGGCTCCGTTTTCCACAGGGGCCATTTTGGCAGCGGCAAAACGGGGAGTTTCGTCTGGCGTGCTGTTTATACGGAACTTGGACGTGACGGTCCCGTTTCCCATCAGACGGCGGTAGTAGTAGTCCATGGTGAATAGGGATAGTAATAGCGAGGGAAGCTGGATCTAGCAGTTCAGAGCTTCAGTACTTTTAGCAAGAGCTTCAGTGGCTTTAGCAAGAGCTTGATTTAGCAAGACCTCCAGCGACCGCCCAATAGAACTCCTGGTTTCTTGTGATGAGTGGAACCTGATCACTGATGAGTCGGGTGCCGTTTGAATACTGCTTCTTGGACTGGCAGCTTCTTATAGCAAAATGGAGTCGAAATTTGAAAAAACCACCGAGTCAAAAACGCTTTTTCAAATTCGAAAATGTCAAAAGTCTTGTGTCGTTTTCCGCAATTCGTTTTTCTGTCACCTTTCTTCGCAGCGCCTTATATATAAAATGGGAAAAAAGTGCGGCGGCGGCCCCGAGCGGACGCTAGCGGAGGTCACCTGATTAGGTAACTGGGCGCCCGGTGCTGCAGCGGAACAATGACGGCTGGTGCAAGGGTTTTTGTGTTTTTTCGAAAACACCCTTCATTTTGGGCGTTTGCCGTCGAGGAGCGTCGATTTGGAGAGTTTCAGCTTCCTCAGCGGCCCCATTTGCCCCAGGGGCGGCGGCTCGGTGCTTTGCGTCTGGCCGCTGTGGTGTCCGCCACAGTTACTTCTGGTTGCGAAAAATGGCCCGAACGGTGGCTCACTGTGGCAGGGCAGGAAAGTCGAGAAAGAAAAAAGAAAAAGAGAAGAAGGAAAAAGAGTTGTTTGTGTTTTGTGTTCTGTTGTTGTATCGAAAATTGCAGCTTCGCTGGAGTCTCCACGTATGGCACTCACTGTGGAGCGGGTCGGTGGTTCCTCAATTTATGCATTTGGTGTGGTTTCTTTGTTTACGTGAGACCAATTACAGCCTTCTGATTCGGCGTTTGATGTTTGTGGCTACGTTGAAAAGCGGTATTTTGGATCCACCGTATTGGAAAGAAGTTCGGTCAATTGTAGAAATATGAACTGTTTGGAGACTTCGATGTAAGCCGGCAGAGTGGAAGTTTAGGTTTGAGTTATCTTGGTGGGAGAGATACCGGAGAAGGTAGATTGAGGTTGGCCAGTCGATCGATGAATTCATCCTCCTCGATGAGTTCTTGAGTTCAATAAATCGGCCCATGTGCTTCCGTAATAAGTGAGTAGTAGTCTACGCTTCAAGATCCGTGCAGAATGATCTTTTGAAGTTGAATAGCCGTTTTTGAAACTTTTTTCTCGAATATGTATCTCCTGAATAATTGTCTCTTGAAAAATTGTCCCTATTGAATGTCTTCAGTGAGCGTCTTTCAAGGCTACATCTTGAATAGTGTCTCCAGCGAATGCCTCTTGAATGCTGTATCTTGAACATTAATTTTATGAATCGTCTTCATGAACTTAATGTATGCTGATAGAACCCGGTATGTGAAGACCTCCGGATAACGTTACCCATTCAGGTAAGGTTTCCCTCCCTCTAATGTGCAACACAAAAATTCAACCGATTTATTATAGGCCATTCAATCAGTCGCCTCTATGTTTTGGGGACTCAAGAAATGATGAATATCAATTTTTAACGCCCCATAAATATAAAGAAGGGCTTTTCCGTCACTATCAACCCTCTTGATTTTGTAAGTATTGGACTAGTCTTTACACATCGGGCCTCTTCATTTAAAACCTCCAATTGATATCAATCTAGTCATTTCTATGCTTTAGGAAAAGCCGATAATTAGGGTTCCTGGACTGAAGTCAAAAAATGGCTGTACCATGCCAAAACAGATCAATCAGCATAAACCACTTGAAGAACAAAACGCCTCCTTCTTATTCGAAGCATTTCCACAGTAAAATTTTTAACCTAGCTTCTTTTCAAGTCATCTTCCTATTGTCTGAAACATTAAACAATTCCAGCAACACATTGACTGCAACTCATCACGTTCTGTTATTTTAACCGTTAGACAAATCCCACCACTTTTAAGAAAGCCTCACCCTCAGCTTGATCGTCGCCTTTCTACCTGCTTAGCCTTTCAATTTAGTCTGCACCTATTAATTGCACCCTTTTATTTGCTTGGTTCCACCTCTACTGCTTACTCTTCAAAAGGTGGGACTAAAAGCGCCTTCATCAACCGTATCCCTTAACAAAATCCAACGCCGTCCACCTACACATTCTTCTCGATGCTGGTCTTCCTATATTTACAAGTCTATGCTGCGGCCTCAGCCTGGGCCTCGGGGGCCTCGCTGGCCTCGGCCTTCCTCAACTCCTTAACAAAGTCAAGCCCCTTCTTTCTCATCTCGTCAAGCACGACGCTCTGGAACTTGGGCGTGAACGCAGGCAAGGTTTCGTGCTCGATCAAGTCCATTCTCCAGTGGGAATCGTCACCCTTTCTCCACACATTCTCCCAGGCGATTTTGGTGTTTTCTAACTCGAATTCGTCAATAACGTGTGCCAAGTCGGCAGCTGCTTCCTGTTGATGGGTGGGTCTGTACTGGCCAGAATACCATGTGTTTCCATCGTCGTTCTTCCTTCTCATCAGCTTGGCCTCGCTGGCCTGGTGGATATCTCTTACTTGTCTCAATTTTAGCAAGCCGTTGTAGGCGGCGACGGCGTATTCATAGCTTGAAAAAGAAGCTACTGCCATGAGTCTCCAGTGATCGTTTCTTCTGGCGGGCCTTCTGTTTTCCCAGTTGGGCCTTGTGAACAGCGCATTGATCTGGTCCTGGTGGTATGCTGGAACCTGTGAGTACATGACCTGGCCCAGGAAGAGGTTCTTGAACAAGAATACCTGGGGAGCCATGTTCAAGTCTTGTAAGTCCTTCTTGGTTTTGTAACCTTGAGCGATGCGGGCACCGAGAACCTTACGAGCCTTGAGCTGCTCGAGGAGGTGCTTCCTCATTCTCTTTTCGGCACTAAGACGCATTTGCGGCATTTTGGGCTAAGTTTTTTTTAAGAATTGAAAGTGAAGAGAAAGCTCTAGGATTTTTCGCTTTTCGTTGATGTCGCGGTGTGCAGGACATTTTGGGGAGAGTCAGAGGAGGTTTTAGGTGGAGCTAGTATTTCAAGAGACAGGTCGGATTTGGTGAGAAAAGGCTAGTGGCTAGGTCTAGTGCGTAGCTGTAAGACAACGAATCTTTTTTTCTCTGGAAATTATTGCGGGTTGGCGGTGACATGGGAGATTCTGGTTTCGCAGCCATTACCACTGAAGACCGGTTTTTCTGTGGATCCCATGAGCTAGGGGAATAGAAGGTTTATTCAGCTTTTTCTAATTGTTTCAATGTCTACGAAGTGAAAGGCGTCTCATCCCTCGGCTGCAAGCGTTACGCTGATTGTATTGGTAGACGATTCCCCTTACACTGGGGCAGTTAGAAGTGTGTTGTCGCCAGGTCAGAATCCTCGAACTCAGAATAATCCTCTAGCTTTTGTAGAGTAGAAAGATTGTTTGTTGCTCAGAAAATGATCCCATTCAGCTTCTCACTTACAGAGTCTTCAAGCTGGGGATAATAACTGACACTGATTGACAATTTGGGAGATTTCCCTGAAAGAAATTTCTGTCGTAGCAATGTCAAATCAAACTCAAAGCAAGTCCAAATCGCCACAAAGAATAACCTTTTCTGGTGCAACGATACACCGACCTCACGAGATTCGAAGTGGCTGCAAAAATGTCGTCGCCGCCTCGCACAACTGTTCATGTTTCTCCACCAATAGTTGTCAAACCCTCTCCAAATTTGGTGTGGTCATTATAAAGCTCTGTTTATTTTATTATGCAAATTTTCAGCCTGATAAACTACAGTTTGGCCGAAAACACTCGAGCCCTGCTGAGGCAGCGACGACATTGTCGCGCCCTATTCAACCACTAGCACCTGGTGGTATACGATCCACAATACCATGGATAAATTGAACATTTTTTAATTGGTCCTGAATCTAAGGACGGGAATCTTTCCCTTCTCTGTATTTCTCACATAACAGCCAAACGGCGTTGTGTCCTCCACGAATCAGCCGATCTTAAATCCTCCTCTGGAGAACTTCCAGCCAGAAAACGCCGGAACAGTGCCTTATTCAATTGTATCATATAACAAGTATCATATCCATATCAGGATCTACTTCACCAAGTAAACACTGAAATCTGCCTCCAAAACACCTCGTTCTACTTCTTCCTCAACCCCACATCCACTGCCTGGCAAACCCCAATCCACCCAAAAAAAAACCCAATTCATACAAAACACAAAACTCTCTATCATCCCACCAAATTAACCCCACCACATCCGCCGACAAATGTTCCCCTTAAGGGTCCAACCCCAGGCAGCCTGCACACATTATCAACATCGACACATACCACTGCCTCTTCAACCACCATGTCCACAATCCTTGGGGTTTTCGAGTTGGCCCCCTTTGGTATAGCTCTACCGGTGCTTTCGGCCTGGATCTACAAATTCATTTTCAACCACGAGCTCATCCGCAACTCCCACCTCAATCTGTACAAGAACAAGGCTCGGATCAACGAGAAGATCGAGAAGGTTAACTACAAATACGGCTGCAAGCTTCTAAGCGTGGACGTGGACGATGAAGACAGTGAAGTCTACACACACAAGAACGACGCTTTCGCTCGCCAGAAGTACGTTCACAGAACAGCAGGGTTCCTCTTTTCAGTGGTGATCGCTATTTCGCTAGAACTCACGTTTGCACTCATGGTGCAGATGACGGGGTTTATTGATTTGGATCCGATGTTGTTCCAGTGGTCCATTCGTGTGCTTGTGGTGCTTGTGGCGGTGGTGCAGCCGGTGCTTATTATAAGTCTCTATGTGACCCAGGATCTCTCACCCCCATTGGACACAAGCAAGCCCGGGGCGTTGATCAAATGGGGCGTCACTGTGCTCCTCTGTGCGGCCTGGTTTATGATCTTGGGCCGTGTGGGTTCTTTGGCCCATGCTCTTGAAGAACCGGGGTACAAGGACCTGAGGTCTTTTTTGCAACACATCACCAACGACATTGTTCTCGCTGGAGTTACCTTTACTGCGGTGCTTTCGGGAGTGGGAAGTACCCTGACGCCGTTCCGGTGGTTCTGGGAACGGGCCAGGCAGAGAAAGTCCGAGAGAAAGGTGATAAACGAGGTTTCCGTGAACGACCACATTCAGTCGTACAACAACATGAAAATGCTTCTTCGGAAGCGCCAGCAGGAGCTCGAGAATGTCCTCTCCAAGAACAGCGGCTCCGTCTACAATGAGCCCGAACCCCAAGGCGTTCGTCTGTTGAAAGGGCTCGGTAGATCTGGCAAGAAGCTCTTCAACAAGGTGCTGAGTTTCGCCACGCTCTCGGCGTTCTCCCGTCAAATGCCTGAAGACCAAGAGTTGACGCTTGAGATCGACTCGCTCAAGCTGCTCAAGGAGCTGGTCTACGACGATGTAGCCAAAAACGTGGAGAAATTCGTGCGGACAAAGGAAAAAGCGCCGCTCCAACGAGGCATCGAGAAAGTTGTATCTATCGGGCTGCTTCTTTTCGCCTTCTACTGTGTCTACCGTGTCCTCAGCGTGCTTTTCATACGAATTCCTTCTCGGTACTTCTGGCACCTGGAGAGCATGAAGACTAAGGATGCCTTGGCTATCACCATCGCCAAGCTAATCCAGACAACACTAACGCATTATCCTATTCCTGAAGAGCAGCTCGTCAACCAGGTGAGTTTTATGTTATCTGGGTCGCTCTTTGCCTGCTCATTTCAGAATGTCTTGGTGACAGTGAAAACACTCACCAGAGTGTTGCCAGCAGCCAGTACAAACTTGACAGCGCAAACCAAAACCTGGCTTAAACACTTGCTTGTGAGTGAGTTTTTCGCCATATATATCGTGGCGACGGCGCAGATGATAAAGTCCAATCTTCCACCTGAGCTCAACCGGCAGATGAATAAGCTTTTGTCCTTGACACCGCAAAACGAGGCCGATACCGAAACGGAGTTTCTCGATATGTGGTTTGACCGGATATTTGGAATTACGTGTGTGGTGACGTTGGTGATTTTGGCAGCCAAGTACTTTGTGGAGGCAGAGGACGAGAACGATTATGACGAAGAGCTGGTGCTTGAAGACACGAAGTTGAGTTAGGAAGAGTGGTCAAACAAGCAATGGTCGGCTTTGCTTACTCTAACAAAATGGCTGACCGACGGCTACAGCTACTTAGAACCTGAAAACCTCCAACATCAAAGAGAGATGTCAACCCATCTCAAAAAGAGCCTTATCATTTAGAAAGCGCAATGCGACCCTACAGGACGTTTCCGAACGATGCATGGACAGATTGGCGAAGTACAAATAAATCGGCTACCGACAAAATTGGTCCCTTTTCAACAACTCCTTTCGTCGAATTCTCTCAATCCCATTTCTGCAATTTCCACCCTATCAGCCACCGCGAGTTTGAAATTCGGAAAAAAGAAAAAATGGTAACCAAGGAAGGACCAGGAGGACCCAGCTCCGTGCAGAGAAGGCTTGTCTAATATCCGGCAAGCTGGTCGGTTTACGGGCACTAAGTACAGGGCAGACGTAACGGGGCATTTCTTACGCAGATCTAACGGGTGAGCCCCAAGCGGGGCAGGCCAAAGAGGGTAATTTTCCAGTGCATTTGGCGATGTGGTGAACTTGATATTCGCTTATTATTTGGCTGCGAAAATAAAGAACAGTGTTCCTAGCCAGCGCAGGTTTTAGAAACGCAGAGAAAAGGAGCCCTGGTCGATTCATGGAGTAATTTCAGTTCAAAGTCCATGCCTCAGTTTCCAGTTTCACCTCTCACCTCCAACCGCCTCAATCTCAATCTCACTCTCACCCACTTCCAAATTCACTCGATATCCAGGCGTCTCCGACTTTCAGCCTCCTGCTTTTCACCATGCAAGCCCTGGTGCAAATGTGGTTCGAGCTGGTAACTAGCAGGTTATCTCCGGGATGCATCCTAAAAAGCAAAGATCTGCGCGATGAAACTGCCATAAAAGCCGCTGCCGAGAACGTGATAATTCCCCACTCGTTTTCAACGTTCTGCGAGCTGGTAAAAATTGAAAGTTCCATCAATCCGCTTTTCCATGGGTCCAGGACGAAAAACGGCCATCGGGTGATTTCCCCGAAGTTTACCCCGACCCCGAAACCTGCCGCTTATTTACCTTTACGAGACGATCTCCTGGTTGTCTCTGAGATTACCCATGCCCCACACTATTCCTACATGTGGTTGTCAGTTGTCGCGCTGTCAGACCCACTACCTTTCCCTCTTTGCATCTGTTTTCATGTGCAACTGGCTCGGAGCTATATATCTGGCGTGATTTCGTTGGAATCCGTTTATCAGCTTTTTTTGACAATGTCGCTTTTACACATTCCTCGTCACAGTCACGAAGACCCAGACGCCTACAGGGCCAAGTTCGAGGACACCAACCAGGTGTTGGGTCCCGACGTGAATTTCTACCAGGACTCCTCCAAACCGGTGCAACGCTCCTCTTCGAAGGTTGGCATTATCGGTGCCGGTTTCGGTGGAATTGCCGCCTCTTTGATGTGCAAAAACAAGTGGAAGACTGACGATTTCGCTGTTTTTGACAAACACGAAGAGTGGGGTGGAACCTGGTGGGCCAACACGTACCCTGGCTGTGCTTCGGATATCCCCACATTGTGGTACTCGGTCTTTGCCGAGCTCAACGACAACTGGTCCACCTTGAGACCTCCTCAGTATGAGGTGGAGGAGTACCTTTTGAGCATCGTCAAGAAGTACGACCTCAGGAAGCACTCCAAGTTGGGTGTGGTTGTCCACGAAGCTAACTGGCAGGAGGAGAGCGGTACCTGGTTACTTAAGGGCTCCCACATCAAATCGGGCCAAATGTTCGAACACACTTGCCAGATTTTGCTCGGGTGCAGCGGCGGTTTGGTCTACCCTAACCAGCTCAAGGCTCCTGGCTTGGACAAGTTCAAGGGTCACTACATGCACTCGGCTCTCTGGGACCATTCCGTGGACATCAAGGGCAAGAACGTGGTTGTCGTTGGAAACGGCTCTTCTGCTGCCCAAGTTGTGCCTGCCTTGATTGACCAATGTGAGGCTGCCACTGTGACACAGGTATTCAGATCCAAGCACTGGATCTCGCCTCCTCCTCCACCATTCCTTCACACTTTCTACAATTTGCTTAGCCGCTCCAGAATTGGTCTTATTTTGTTGCGTTGGTTCGTTGCTGTTGTCGCTGAAATGAGGTACCCATTGTTCCAGGGTGACGGCTTCGTCGCCAGAATCCTCAGATCGTTGAATCAGAAACAGTGCGAGCGCTACGTGCTTAAGTACGCGCCCGAGTATTACGACAAGATTATTCCTGACTTCAAGCTTGGCTGCAAACGACTCATTTTTGACTACAAGTACATTCCGCTGCTCAAAGACCCGAGGATCGATCTTAACGACTCTGGTATCGACTACATCACCGAGGACACTGTTTATTTCAAGGACGGCAAATCGGCCAAGGCCGATGTCATTGTGGCATGTACAGGCTACTCCGTGCCCAAGTCTTTCTATGACGGTGTCAGTGTGACAGGTAGAAACGGCATCAACGTCCAGGCTCTCTGGAGAAAGGAGGGTGTCACCGCATACAAGACCCACATGGTGAGAGACCAGCCCAACTTCTTTTTCTTTGCAGGACCCAACTCGGCTACAGGCCACTCTTCGGTGGTTTCTGCCATTGAAAATGCTGCTGCTTGGGTTGGAAAAGTCGCTAAGCCAATTGTCGATGGTAAGGCCAAGGCTGTGACTTGCAGCCGTTCAGCTTACTACGACTGGTTCGAGAAGACACAGAAGTCGCTTTCCACTGCCGTGTTTGGGTCTCCTTTCGGTGGATGCTCCTCGTGGTACACCGACGGTGGCCAGAACCCCACGACCTATCCATTTTCGCAAGTGCATTACTTTGTTAAGTCGAGAATTTTCGGCACCGGCGACTTGACATACGAGCCCGTTGAAAGCAAGAAGACAGTTTAGGGTGATGGACTGATGTAGCAATACCCTGGCGTTATTGACTATCAGACCGCTGAACTGATCTTGAGGATGGATATCTTAGTTTCGGAGACGGAATTAGGAGACCGACGATGGAACTTGGTGACAGGACTCATAACCTTACGCAAAGCAAGATCTCGGTGGGATATATTTATTCAGGAGAGTAGTCCAGAGCATTTCTTAAATTGAAAAAAAAAATAAAATGACAAAAAAAAAATGAGATAGTCGGTTTAATACTGTAGTTCTAAAACCTGGCCCGAATAGGTATACCTATCTTCGGTTCTGTTTTTCAGGTTGGTATCGTTTTTTCATGCCGTCTCTAGATAGGATCAAAGCGTCTGAGTCCCGCTGAGTGCCATTTTTTTAGTAGATTTATGGATTTTCAAGATCCTGACTAGTAATAGAGTATTAATTGTTGCTTTTTGTTTTTTTCTGTTTATTTTTGAGAATGAACGGGTGTTGTTGATTCCATGGTTTTTGTGGTTTTAGCGCAAGGAATTGAAGAATAGAGGAAAACGTAAAGAAACACATTTTGCCAAGCTGAACGAAAGTTACAAACAATGGCATTTTTGAAAGACGTTTTGAAAACGAATAGAAAGAATAAAAAATCCGAAGACTTGAAATGATTGTGCAAAGAAAAAAAAAAAAAGTGCCAAAGAAAGATGACAAGGAACAGAACCGGACCTTTTTTGGCTGCGAGGGCGATGACAGAAGAAACCTGGTGCTAAACCAAAGAAGACTAGAATAGACCGGTGAAGTTTCGAAGAGGGCGGACTGGAAGGAGAATAAGCTTTTCGACTCACAGGAGGCCCCCAATGGAGACTTGCAACTTGGTTTAGTCTCATTTAGTTTGACGAACTATGGTAGATTAATCTTCCTTCACTGGAAGCTCGTAAGGAGCGGTTTTCTAAAGAGAAAGCTTAATTTGATATTTGATAAAAGAAAAGAGTAAAAAGAGAATATTACTTCACTGGCTTTTGTAGAACTGTTTGGCACTGGGTATGCGCTCTCTTTTGTCTACTGAGGTATCAACCTAAAAAAAAAAAAAATTCAACAGGGCCTCAATTGACATGAAAGAGAGCAAAGGTATCGGCCTTGATTCACTACTCTGGATGTGTGTTCCACTAGGTCTCCAGTATGATTCATTCGAGACTGTGAGGAGAGTAAAGGTAAGCAAGCTAGATAATGACAACGACAAACACTGCCTTTTTTCATGAAGAATCCTTTTCAAAAAATTCCTTATCCAAAGTATTCCCCATCCAAAGTATTTTTTACCAGAAATGAAAAAGTCACCATCACCTTGGAAGCCATGTCCACGCATGCACCATACCTACAAGACCCCCTGCTCATAACAAAGCTGTCTCGACTAAAACGCAGATAATATTGCAAATCTTCAGGAAATTAAAACTCTTCAATGACTCAGAATCCAGTGGAACTCATGTCAATCACTGACGCATACCTTGATTTGCACCCAATGCACCATAACCCATCCAAGAAACTTCCACCCGCCTTCAAACTTTCTCAATCATTTTACAATCAATACGTCTCATCCCCCCATGACTCAACACAACTATTACACCACTTCATGACTCAATTCTTCTCTACTCCACTTTCAATCACAGGTGCAGGCAATTCCACCATACCACAAATCTTGTTCTCAGTCTTCGGTGAAAAGCCAGAAACCCAGAGAACCCTCTCTATATACCGCTCAGGACCCAGAGTCCCGAAACACTACGTCCTGAATTCGGCACTTTTCTGAAACTCAGGAACTGAAATACCAGAGAAACCTGCATATAAGTAAATATCACCATAAGGTCTCACGTGACCCGACCTCTAAAGATTTAAAATTTCGAACCCTCCCTCTACAACCATCCTGCCCATCAAACATATAATTCAGCGAGCAGCCATGGCAAGCAAAGCGGCTGTGCCTTTTTCTAGAGACGCCCTTGAGCAGGTGTTGAAAAGACGTTTCTTTTTCGCCCCCGCCTTCGAGATCTACGGCGGTGTAAGTGGTCTTTATGACTACGGTCCTCCAGGCTGTGGATTCCAGGCCAATGTTGTTGACACGTGGAGAAAGCACTTTATCCTCGAGGAGGACATGTTGGAGGTCGACACGACCATGTTGACGCCGTACGAGGTGTTGAAGACCTCCGGCCATGTGGACAAGTTTACCGACTGGATGTGCAAGGACCAGAAGACCGGAGAGATCTTCAGAGCTGACCACTTGGTGGAGGAGGTCTTGGAGGCCCGTTTGAAGGGAGACAAGGCCGCTCGTGGCCAGCTGGTCGAGGAGAAGGACGAAGACGACAAGAAGAGAAAAAAGAAGGTCAAGGAGATCAAGAACATCAAGTTGGAGGACTCCGTTGTGGCCGAGTACGAGTCTGTGTTGAACCAGATCGACGGCTACTCCGGTGAGGAGTTGGGCGAGTTGATCACCAAGTACGAGATCAACAACCCAGCCACTGGCGGCAAGTTGCAGCCTCCTGTGGAGTTCAACCTTATGTTCGAGACCGCCATTGGTCCCTCTGGCCAGTTGAAGGGCTACCTCCGTCCCGAGACCGCCCAGGGCCAGTTCTTGAACTTTGCCAAGTTGTTGGAGTTCAACAACGAGAAGATGCCTTTTGCTTCTGCTGCCATTGGTAAGTCCTTCCGTAACGAGATCTCTCCCCGTGCTGGTTTGTTGAGAGTCAGAGAGTTCTTGATGGCCGAAATCGAGCATTTCGTCGACCCCGAGGACAAGAGCCACCCTCGTTTTGCCGAGGTCAAGGACTTGAAATTGAAGTTCTTGCCTAAGGATGTCCAGGAGTCTGGCTCCAACAAGTTGGTTGAAAAGACCATTGGTGAGGCTGTCTCCACCGGCATGGTCGACAACGAGACCTTGGGTTACTTCATTGCTAGAATCTACCAGTTCCTCGTCAAGATCGGTGTGGACGAGAACAGATGCAGATTTAGACAGCACTTGCTGAACGAAATGGCCCACTACGCCTCCGACTGTTGGGATGCCGAGTTGGAGACCTCCTACGGCTGGGTCGAGTGTGTTGGTTGTGCCGACCGTTCTGCCTACGACTTGTCTGTGCATTCTGCTAGAACCAACGAAAAGCTCGTGGTCAGAAAGCCATTGGACCAGCCCCGTAAGGTGAACAACTTTGAGGTGGACATCGACAAGAAGAAGTTCGGCCCCAAGTTCAGAAAAGACGCTGGCGCTGTGACCAAGTTCTTGACTGAGAGAACCCAGTGTGAGTTGGAGGACTTGGCCAAGGAGTTGGCTGATTCTGGCAAGATTGTTGCCCAGGTTCCCGGTGTTGGTGAGGTGGAGATTCCTGCCGAACTCGTCAAAATCGCCAGAGTGGAGAGAACAGAGCACATTCGTGAGTTCACCCCCAACGTCATCGAGCCCTCTTTCGGTCTTGGCCGTATCATCTACTCCATCTTTGAGCACAGCTTCTGGGCCAGACCCGAGGACAAGGACAGATCCGTTTTGTCTTTGCCTCCATTGGTCGCTCCTACCAAGGTGTTGGTGGTGCCATTGTCGTCTCACTCTGACTTGACTCCACTTGTGTCCAAGATCACCTCCGCTTTGAGAAAAGCCCAGGTGCCATTCAAGGTGGACGATTCTTCTGCCTCTATTGGTAAGAGATACGCCAGAAACGACGAGTTGGGTACGCCTTTCGGTATCACCATCGACTTTGACACTGTCAAGGACGGCTCGGTCACTTTGAGAGAGAGAGACTCCACCAAGCAGGTGAGAGGCTCGCTTGAGGACATTGTGAACGCCGTCAAGGCCATCACCTACGATGGTGTTTCGTGGGCCCAGGGTACTTCCCTGCTCACTCCTTTTGAGACTGTGACCGAGGAGAAATAATGAATTCTGTCCGTAGTTGTAATTAGCGAATTCAGCATCTAAAAAGAAGCAGGTTGAGTAGAAAAGGTAGACGGTGAAGAGTTGAATTATGAAGTGCTCACACATAAAAGAAGAAGGAGAGAAGAATATCACGACCCCTTTTAAAGTTGCACGGCCTCAAATCAATCGTACTTTTACTATACTATCAGGCGGAACCCAAGATCTCGGTCATAAAGGCCTCCGAGTTGGGCTCTCTGCCAAGCAACTCCTTCAAAATATCCAACACTTCCTTGGACCCACCGTTCTTGAGGATGGTGTCTCTGTACTGTAATCCTCTTTCCACGTTCATGGGGTCCGACTTGAAGTGAGTGTAATAGATGTCGGTTGCAAAAACCTGCGAATACAAGTAGCCGTAGTAGCCACTTTCGTATCCGCCGGCAATATGGCCAAATGTGGCGTAGCCTCTGCTTGTAAGGCCTCCTCCACTCATAAAGGTGAGCTGCTCTCTCAATTCGTTCCACAACTTGTCGAGGTCCACAGCTTCAATGCCCTTTTCATCGGCAATTGTGTGGAGGTTCATGTCAAAGAGGGCAAAGTGCAACTGGCGCAAATTGGCCAATCCAGTGTTGACGTGCTTGGACTTGATCAACTTGTCGAGGAGATCCTCGGCAAGAGGCTCCTTGGTTTTGTAGTGGGCCGACAAAGTCTTGAGCTCGTTAGGAGACCAGGTCCAGAACTCAAGCATTTGGGAAGGACACTCCACAAAGTCTCTGGGCACGTGTGTGCCGTGGAAACGAACGTGCTTGGTTTTGGACAAAAGCGAATGGACGCCGTGGCCCAACTCGTGGAAAAAGGTGGTCACCTCGTCGTGCTTCAACAAAGAGGGCTTTTCCTTCTGGGGCTTCGTGAAGTTGCAGACCAAGGAGCAGAAGGGCGTTTGTCTGGAACCGTCGTATTTTTCGTAGCCGGCTTCAAGCTCAAACTCAGCAGCATGGGTGTACTTGCCTTCTCTAGGGTGGAGGTCAAAGAAGATCCAGCCTCTGAATTCATTCTTGGGCTCATTGTACTTGATGTTGGAAAACAAAGCGAACTTACGGACGTCCTCGTGCCACACGGTCAGTTTGTCCAGATTATCCACACTGACAAACTTCACATCGAACAAGGTTTCGTAGAACCCAAGCATCTTCTCGATGGTCTGGTCCAAGGGGAAGTACTCGGAGATCTTCTGGTGGTCGACCTGGTGCTCCTGCTCCAAAAGCAAATTGTTGTAGAAGCTGTGGTCCCAGGCGTAGTATTCGTCCTGAGGAGCCAAGCCCTGAGCGTCCAACTGCTGGGCTTTGAAGGATTTCATCTTCTGGAGCTCTTTCTCGCCCAAGGGGCTCAATTTCTCCTTCAAGTCGTCCAAGAACGAGAGAACCGTTTTCTGGTTCTTGGCCAATCTCTCCTCAAGCACAAACTCCGAGTAAGTTTCATAGCCCAAGAGTTTGGCGAGCTTGAAACGGATCTCGATGATTTCACGCAAGATTGGGGCGTTTTCAGGCACCTTGTTCTGGTTTTCAATGTAGGCCAACTTTCTTGTCTCCTCCTTTCTGGCGTACTTCAACACAGGCAAGATATCTGGGTACTTGAAGGTGACCTTGTACTTTTCGACGCCGTCCTCGGTAGTTTTCTCAAACTGGTCCATGACCGACGCAGGCACGCCCTCGAGCTGTTCCTGAGTAAAAGCCAAATGGCCGTTTTCCTCGTTCGTGTTTTTGGAGAACTTTGTCTGGAGATCAGCCAATCTCAACTTGAGCTTCTTGACCTCCTCTCTCTTCTCCTCAGGCAAGCCCAAGCCATTGCGCTTGAAGTACTTGACGGTTTTCTCCAAGAACTTCAACGTTTCCGCATCCACAACATCAGTATCCTTGATCTGCTCCCACAATTTGTTGTAGACCCTGAACACCTCGATTCTCAGGTTCTGCTCAATTGAGTTCTGGTCCAACAAGTTTTCCGCCTCTGTGGACGCGTCACGGACAGCTTTGTCGGGAGAAACGTACTGGTAAAACGTGAGTTTGTTCACCGGGAAGTAGGCGGAGTTTTCGTAGTGGGTGGTAGGAATCAAGCAGTTCTCCACTGTGGGTTCTTCAATGGCGGCTATTTTATCGTAGAACGCCACGTCTTCGGCGATAAACGCCTTGGCCTCCTTGAGGATCTCCTCCGGAGTTTGGGTCCATTTTGGCAAGGGCAACTTGGCGGCCACTTCGGCGAGGTTTGTCATTTTTGGGTAGTTGGAATGTCTGGGGAAACTGGCACTTATATAGTGCGACTGGTGATGCCGAGGGGGCGGGGCGGCGGCGGTTTTTCTGCGGAAAAAAAGAACCATAGGGTAAAAAGGGGCGCCAATTCCATATATACAGGTTCCCAGCGCCCACAGGCCCCAAAAACGCCGGTTTTTACTACGGTAGTTTAAACCTGTACTGCACACAGGCATGCCTCCCACACAGACGGCACCGTGCCGTTCGCTGCACACCAGCCTAACCGGCTTTAGCGAGAATTCTGTGCACCCTGGCACATTTTGGCAGGGAAAGAACGAGCGATGAAAAGGTCTTTTTTATTTTTTATTTGAAAATAAGATTGATAAAATGAGAGAGTTTATTTAAGAATTTAAGAATTGAGTGATTCACTTTGGTCACAACCCTCTGAGGATATCTATCTATCGGAGAAACTCCGAGTGGTAGCAGCTTACTTATTCATTTCGTACTTTAGGTAATACTGACTCCGAGATGTATTCGGAATTGTTGACTTTGTTTAAAGCTCATCCGTTACTCCTCATTGTAGCCCGCCAAAAGCTACTGAAAATTGCTTTTGGAAGAGAACAGGCGAGGGCTGTATAAACAAGTGAAGGATTCTTGGTCTTGATGAATTTTTTGTTTCTTTCGTTTTTGACAGAAAAACTCTTTTAACTGGTATCTCTTTTCTAGAGTGTGAAACTAAATTTCTATATAAACTATTTCCAATAAGATCTTCATAATCAATTTCACGAGACCCTCAAAGAAATGTAGAAACCTTGATTTTGGGCTTTAGAACCTCAATGATTGCATAGTCAGCTTAATAAAAAAACCTAATATTCGAAGGGTCTTTCTCGAATCTCTAATTTGGCCTTCTATAAAGATTTACCGATATTTAGCCTTCTGCTTTATGGAAGCTTTTTTTAGGCCAATTCCGCGGTAAATCGACAAATGAAGCCCTGGAAGTAATTAAGATGCCCTTGAAGTTCAAGAATGAAAAGTATTGAATATATAATCCTAAAGACCGATTTTGCAAACTACAACTTAACAAATGAACCCCCCTTAAAATTCCAATAAGGGCGTGTGGTCTAGTGGTATGATTCTCGCTTTGGGCGAAGACCTGATTCATCAGATCGACATACAAACATGCGAGAGGCCCTGGGTTCAATTCCCAGCTCGCCCCCTTCTTTTTGATTTTTTTAAAGTTAGGTATTCTCTTCTAAAATGTTCTATTAATCCGATGAGGTCTCCAGTATAGGTTTTGGAAACGGGCAGCCTCTCTTCTACCAACCACACAGCCAAATACATATTGCAAGGAAAATCAACTCACATATCAAGGACACTTGAATTTCTTTTTGTTTGATTTAAAGTCTATAATCTATGTAATCTACCAAATATGATTCTGTCATTGCGCCCAGTAAACATTATTGGTTATGTTCTCTGCAAATTGTGTCCATCACTGGACTTCAACCTTCTACGTATTTTACCATCGCTTCAGCTAGAAAGCCAATTCAAACTAAGTTATGTCTTTGCCGCTTGCACCAAATCACCATTAGTCTGCCTTGGACTTGACGCTGGACCCTTTTCTGGCTACCAAAGTCCAAATTCCCAGAACCTGCGACCTTCATTCTTGAAAAGCTTTGCAATCTTAGACCCCATTTTCACCTTTATTCTCACCAAAGTCTCCATCACTGACAATGGCTGCAAATCAGAACAGGAACTCCCAAGTGACTTAAACGGCACAAAAGCTTGTCTGACAAAAAGTAACATGAAAACTCCGTGTACATGCAATGGTGAAGGGAGATTCTCTAACGATGGTCATTTAAATGCTATCAAGAAAGTTTGTGGCTTCAATGATATCTGGTAGTGGTTTCCAAAAATTTATCTGGATCAATAGCGTCGATGTTGTTTGATTCACCAATGGTTTCTAAACTAATTGGTATACCCACTGCTCACGGGGAGCCAAACATTCAATATTGGTTCGGAGGTAGCAAAATTAGAGTCGGGAAATCAAAAGCATCATTTGGAACGAGTCGAAAGTGGGAATAATCTATTTTCCTTCATTCTGTGAGATGCTTGCCCTAAGCTTGTCCAAAACCCCCCAACTATCCTCGCCATTCAATTCCCTCATCACGTCACAAACACCTCCATGAGCTTGCCAAAGTCGATACCGTCACCTGTGTTGATATCGAAGATCTTAAGACCCTGAAGGTTGAACACGCCCTTTGAAATGCCAATAACGTCAAACTCAGACTCAAAAACGGCGTTGGGCTCCACAGGCCCAAGACGAACGTCGTTAGTCAAGATTATCACTCCACATGTTTCAAGCTTATTTTGATGATACTGATTGTAGAGTTGCTGGCGGTTGTGGACTAGCACTTTTTGCAGATTTGAATCCTTATGCCCCAAAACGTTTGACGACGAAATGCTGCTGGTAGCTCCAGCGCTAGAATACACTGGGTTCATTTTAAGCGGGTTTTTGACTATCAACAGAAGGTGCAACGTCCGCAGAGAGGTGTTGACAGCCTGGATGCTCAAAGTGACGATCTTTCCGAGTTCCAAACTGAGTTTCCCGAGGAATGTGAGCCGCAAGCCCGAAAGCGATGTGTTGTTAGTGGTGGTAAGATTCACTGTGACCGCTGAAGACGATAGTGGAGGTTGGGCCAAAAACGAGCGGAAACCTCTTTTCGAAGCCTTCAAATTGGGCTGGCTCTGGGGAACCTGAGAGATAGAATTGGCCAGTTGAGCTCTTCCTGGAGCTGGATGGGGCAGTTTGACCCGAGGTGGAATGGCAAACGACAGTTTGGCGTTAGGGGTTCCTGGAAAGTTGATATATGGTACACTGGGCAGCGTATTGAACGTTGGTGTGCTTAAGTAAGATTTTTTTTGGAGATTCTGGGACGAACGCAGACGCAGTGGAGGCTTAAACTGACTTTGCATTTGAGAGTGTGAATTGCTGGACGATGACTTAAGCGAGCTGCTGATAGGCGGCGCCATAAGGCTGAAATCAAGAATCGGCGTCCACAGGCTGGAGATGCGGTAGCCGGACTCGGCACTTCCATGCTTGATTTCAGTTTCAAGCGCAATATGCAAAGGCTGGGTGTTTTCTGGCTGCTCGTTCTTGAGCAAATTGTCAATGCTGTTGACAAGGCGGTAGGTGATGCAGGTGATGTCATGGAGTCCAAAGCTGGCCGGGGTTTCCATGGACGAGAGCTTGGTGACTGTTCCATTAGGTAAGTGCACCGAGAGACTCAAGATGGTGAACAGCAAATCGGAGAGATTGCGCTCGATAGCGAAATTGAGCAAGTCCTCCGACGCCTCGATGCTAAGGGAGCTGAGAAGAATATCGTTTCGGCCTCCTGGCTTTGTAGATTTGAGTTTCATCATAAGTGCCAATTGTACAGTTAACGTTTCAGATGTCGAGAGCGTGCTCGAGCCGTACGCGTCCTTGTGCTCTTCAATGTCCTCATGAGGCGTCTTTTCCGTTTTGGAGTCCACGGAGATCTCAGAATCGGTCTTAACATGGCCGTTAGTTGGAACAGAGGGATCGATGATTGATGCCGTAAACGTCACTGATTTGTCGAGTTTCAGCCGGGGACTCGCAACTGTGGTGGAGAATTTCCAGATCGTTATGCTCTCCTGCTTCTCTCCATTTGTAGTGGTTTGGCCTACCAATTCAGCTCTCACTTCGGTGACTTCGTCTGGATCAACAAGCTCCGGTTTGAGTCCTGAATCCGCCAACTTTTCAGAAGAATACGCCAAATGCACGTTCTTCGGCACCAGGACTTCAGCTGACCGAAATACCACGTATCCTTCAACGTGTTCTCCAGAAAAGAGTGTTGTTCTTCGACGGCACTTTCCGAGAGCACTATGAAGCGGCTTGAGCTCAGATTTGGGATTTAGCGCCGTGAAGGGCACTATTATGGATAATGACATTTGCAGGGCAATTGGACCGGATTTGGGTGTATCGGACCGGATGAGTTGGTGTTGATATTTCTGAGTAGTATGTTTCTGGGCCGGTGTGTCACGTGAGGCGGTTGGTTACTTTGGGATTGGCGCTAGAAAACCGGCGAAAACGCTATGTAGAGGAGGCTGACGATTGTTGCTGTTTCGAGAAGATTGGCTATACTGGGAAGCCGGTAAGAAGGAATGTGTGGAGACTCCAAAGCCACTTCGTTGTTGGTGATGGTCGTGCGTGGCACATAACGACTGCCGCAAACTTTTGCCGGTCCAGGTAGTTTCACGGGTTTCCCCTTTTTGACCTTTTGGGGTAGTTTTTCAGGCGTGATTGATAATGAATTGATCTCTTCTGAGTTTGTGGCTTTGGTTTGGGGCAATTCTGAGACTTTTGGCAAGAGTTCTGCCATTTTATGGTTGCTCTTATTGCCAGACTTTCTGGGCACCTGGATCCAAACTTCATTTGGGCTTTTTGACATTGGCAGCACTTTGGTGGAATAACTCTCATTATAAGTGGAAATTGAAGGGAAGGAGGTTACATTACCCCGAGTACTGGATGGCTTCGGCTTCTTTTTACCGGCCTTTGCGCTGGTCTTAGTGGATTTTGCAGCCATTTCAAGCAGAACAGAATCCCGAGTTTTCTGGGGCCCAGGCAGTTTTTTTGAAGAAGTCGACAGCGACATCCTTTGATTTATTTTAACTTCTCCATTTGTTTTATCTTTATAGCGTCTTAGCACCTGGGCCATCTTGGGCTTCTCTTTCTCGATATCTGATCCACACAAATTCTCCGTCTCTGATCCACAAATTATGGGATATCCGAGAATTTCACAGAGCTCCTGCTTAGTTTCGGGAGTGAGACAGTGGACATTCAATTTTTCGTTGTAAATGGCGTTTTCTTGGAGACGATTATGGTGGGTTTGAACTGACTCTTTTCGAAAAGGTGGACAGACTATTGCGAAATCCGATTCGCCATCTTCATCGGAATAGTCCCACTGAAGTGCTAGACGAGATTGTGGAGGAGAAATGGACAACATTGGCGGAACCGGTTCTTCTTTTACAGTTTTGGTGAAAGGTGCGTATCTACAACAAACTAGTCAATGCGGTTTATGCTATTAGGAGGCTGAAGAGCTCTCAATTTTTGGAGGTCAATTAGAAGGACCGCTGAAGCCTCTTCCAGCAACTTGCAGCACCTGTAGTGTAGACATCAGTTTGGCATCTATTATTGTTATCGATGCTGGATGCTGTTTTATGATGTGCTGGATTTTTGTCGTAAGTGGGCGATACTCAATTCTTATAGCCCGTTTATGCCTTTGTTTTGTCGTATCTTCATCAAACTTCCTCTTTGCAAGCATCCCGGGATGGAGCCGTCAACATTTGAATGCCACGAACAACCACGCCAAAAAGACACCCGATGGTAATACACAAGAGGACCACGGAGTAGATTGCCGAAATGTACCGAAATGCTCGCATGCCATTGAACAACCGCCAGAGCTCCACGTTAGCCTGGGCCATAGTGCCCAAAGGGAAAGTCATGGACCAAAAGCCTCTGTTGAAGCGGAGCAAGCCGTCGAAATACTGCAACGCTGGCGAGCTGCTGCCACGGACAAATTGGAGGTTGGGCTTTTTTGCAAAAGGCCAGGATTTGGATAATATGGAGGCCACAGCGAGAAACGTTGCAAAGTAGCCAAAAGCAATGAGGAACATGGCCACGGCCGTGGTGCACACCATGATGGAAACGGCCAACATCGTGGCGAAGTGGCCGATGTCATCGATGTTCTTGGCGCTTTTGTGGATAAATGTGGTGTATGGCAGGCTGAGCACCAGATCGTGGTTATCCATAATCAAGGAGACGCAGTTTTTGCCGAAAACAAGAATACCATAAGCACCCTGGCCTAGGAAACCAATAGGGAGAAATAACGTAAACACAGCGGCCGTTCCTGGAAGTCTATGTGTGAAAAGCCGCCAGTATACGACCGTGGTGATGATAGATGCAAAAAAAACGGCAATGGACCACATCAAAAAGGAAACCACCGCCGTGATGATCTTGGCCTGTGTGCTGGGCAAGTCTTCAGCGACGTTTCCGCCCATCAGAGCCGCCACAGTGAGTGTGACCACGGGTAAAAGATAAGTGAATGAGATGTCTGTATAGTCGACAGGATCACGTTGGTTTCGGTGTTTGGCCAAAAGCGAAAGGAAAACGGTCACAAAGGCCGAGTATACGGAGAGTGCCGTGGCGATCCACCAGAGCACCCAAAGCGCCCAGGCCCAGGATTCTCTAGTAATAGAATGGAGAAACATCATCAAAGCGGTGTATCCCATAACCATGCACCCCACGAAAGGGGCCGTTTTGGGATCTCTGTGAAGCCGCTGCCAGAGGCCGTTTCTTTGAAAAAGAGCCAAAATGAACAGAAGGCATCCGGATATGAAAATGATAAGTGAGATGGTTCCCATGATATAGGCACAGATCTGGAGCCAGCGAGCCGGGAAAGCAAAGGAGTATAGGATATTTGCTGAGATGGCGGTGCCCATAACGGGGGCAAAGAAAACCGGGTGGAATCCATCCACTAGAAAGGTTTTGGCGTTTTGGATAAAGTGTCGAAGTCTGCTTCTTTGGAAGTCCTTTTTGCGATTTTCAGTGTAGGTGCTTTCTGAAGAGGATCCTTCCATAGTTACGGAGGGTCGATGAGGAGGTAAGGGTTCAGTCATTTTGAATATTGACGTCAGCTTATGGTTTGGGCATCGTACGAGGAGTATTTAAAGGATGACTAACAGAGTCAAAATGTTTCAGTGCGAGAAGAGGCGTGACGCCACACAATGTGGAGGCCCGCCCGCGCCTGCCTATTCGGGAAGGTGCCGCTGGCATTGTCCGAGGATCGTTGGGACCAGGCGTTATATGCAGGTTTCTGCCCAATTCAGGAAGTCCCGTCCGGGCCCCGCTCTCCGCCGTATCTGTGGCGGGGTCTGACAGCAGGAGACCGGGGGTGCAGACGTACGTATACTTAGACCAGCAGCCTGCAGCAGGCGCCTTGCTTTACATTGATGCGTTGTGGGAATGCAGCACGGTCAGAGTCAGCAATTGTCAGGGATGCTGGAGAAGTGTGGATCGATTTAGACGGGGCTGTGGCAGGATATATTTGGGTAGGATTCTCGTGGGGCATAGAAAATAACGGTTTTGGATTATAAAGGGCTTTTATTGGCGGTGTAAATGGAATATCCGTTTGTTGGTTTATCACTGGATTACCGCTCGGCCTGGCTTATCTCTTCTTGATTGAGCGCAATTATGGTTGCAAAAAAAGATAAGGCCATGTAAGTAGTAAGGGGCAACGCGGAGATGCTGGGATGTTGACGTGGCACAATGTCGTAGCCCTGGATTTCTGGAATTAGCAAGTGAGAAAGTTGTCTAGCCAATTTGCAAAAGGAATGGGAATGTCGTGGGGCTCTTTTCGTGAAACCAATTCAGTCTTTTTGTAGAGATGTTTCTTAGATGGTGTTAGCGAGTAGACCACACTATCGTAGCCGTCTGACATAGTTCCTCTGTTTTAATTATTTGGTGGAGTTATTGGGCTCAAGTAGAAACTCTGTGAGGTCTGGACGAGACCAACCCACAAACCTGTTCAGGTACCGTATCTCTGTTTTAGAAACAATTGTCGAAGTGAACACATGGAAAAGGTTAGACAGCTAAACAACGCCCGCTTTATAGACTGAAATGAGACATGGAGTTGCTACTTTGGCGTGTTGAGTCTGCTTCCTTCAACCATACAAAGATAAAGGAGAGCCATAGAAATTGAATTTCTGTCTAGGACCTCCTACGACCATCATATATCGTTGACAAAGTCTAGATACAAAAGGCGGTAGCTACCGCTTAGCACTATTTTAGAAACGGCGCTTTATCAGTAGCCAGCTCCGTTACAACAAGGGAACGAGTGCATAATTCTGCTTTAGAGGCTATTGAAATGCACTAGCTAGTACCTAAGCTGCCGAGCATTGAATAGTATGGGACGATTTTGAGTTGCTGTTGCAACAAACACCATACGATATTGACTTTCAACAAACTCAAAGAACAACGGGAAAACATGACAAAAGCCAATCCGTCTATGATTTACCCACCCAGCTTTACTTCACTGGTGACTTTAATCAATGTAGTTCACTCGGAAAGCTTAAGTTACATCCTAAAATAGAACATAGCAATGGGCAGGCTGAACTCGAGAGTGACCGGTGGAGAATGTCATTAAATCCAGATCAAGCTAGCCATTTGTAATATCTGGCGGAAGGATACGTCGTTGGTCGTTTACCAGTGGGGCTGATCTGTTCAAAAAGGGCGATCGGAGCTTCGGAAACTTTTACCGTCGTGAATGCTCGAGTTCGGGAAATTCGGGGCCGGCATTCTCGCCGATGGAAGGAGAATCTGAAATTAACTTGACATGGTCTGGCGTGCACCATCCAATATAATCATTCGAGGAAGAAGAGAATCCAAGTTTCCTTCATTCCACAAGTATCGTCCGTCCACGCCGCCAAATTTTCAATAGACCACCTGAAAGCAGACTTTTCCTGAATTTCCAGCCGCTGATTTCCAGCCTTTAATTTTTCCAACATTCTGATCACTCTAGTTGCCAAGAACCCCGCATCTCTACAAATTCACTCTTGACCTCCTGCCACCGCCCAATACCAACTCATCGTCGATGCCCATCAGCTAAAACTTCACAGCGACAAGAAAAGCGCAAACGCTGATCGACAAAACCACGGTAACCCAAGAACCAGACCCGGCAATATTAACCAATAAAAGCGAGGATCGCATAAGCGCCCTGAATTATACATGAGGATTGGTAGTAGTACATTAGCCGAGTTTTAGAAAATGGCTTAGAAAAGCTTTCACAGAACCATCAAAATGTTTACAGAATAGTTCAATACTAGAGAAGTCCACTCCAACACTAGCCACTCTTATCAACACAGCCGCAAATGATAATCTCGCTTGACGCGATACATAAAAAATTTTGCCAGCGGGGCGGTCGGGCGGAGCAGCGGCCGGCTTCCTATTCGGGCAGGTGCCGATCGGCCGACATTCTTTCATAGTGGGAAAACGCGACATTGCGCTTGTCGCACCGCGCCCAAAACGGAAACCGCCGACCTGTGACCGCTGCGGTCGCAAGCGGAGCCGCTTGTGTGCAGTACACATTCCTATAGCGGCAGGTCAGCGGCCCTGGACCTATCAGAGCTAATCTGGCGTATGCTAGTCGATGCATGAGAGGTACAATACATGAACGTGCTTTTGTGACAGCTTGGCCCAGAATCACCATATAAATAGGAGCCTCCCCCCACCTCAAAAAACATCCACATTTTCTCATATCCAGCCACACAATGCTCAGCGTCAACATCACTCCATCGCCTCTGCCCCTCCTCCACAAACCCGTGCCCACGTTCGGCAACAAAGAAGAAGAAGGCGAAGACAACTTGATTCTTGAAAACGAATTCGGTGACCTTATAGCCGACCTCAGAGCCGTGCTAGGCACCTCCAAGGGTCTAGCCCTGGAAGACATCGACGTCAACCAAATCAAGGCCCTCATGGAAAACTACCAGTCCAGAGAGGCCCACTGGGGCAAGTACGCTCTTAGTGACGCCACCAAGGGATACACCAGAAACGGCATTGTGAATATCAACGGCAACGCCAATCTTCTTATTTTGGTGTGGTCGCCAGGCAAAGGAAGCGCTATCCACGACCACGCCAATGCCCACTGTTGTATGAAGATCCTCAAGGGCGAATTGACCGAGTCCTTGTACGACGTTCCTGACCACGAGGCCGAGATGAAGCCCAAACTGGTAAGCAAACTAAGCCGCGATGAGGTGGGCTACATTTCCGACGACATCGGGCTCCACAAGATCTCGAACGAAACGAGCGATTTTGCCGTAAGTCTACACCTCTACACGCCGCCATACGCCAGTTTGTACGGCTGTCTGATGTACGAGAGTGGCACGGCGAGGAAGCACCATGTGAACATGAGCAAGTACTACAGTTGGCAGGGTGTTTTGGTGAACTCGAAGCTGTCGGAGTGTTAGGCCAAGTAGCTTTTGTTTCTGGTTTGGCAATTGATAGGCGAAGCTGGCTTGCTCCGGGTATTGGTAGGCGAAAGCTGGCTTTCAGCTCCTACTTCTGCCCGACTGTCATCAGTCTCCACGCCTGGTGCCCTCACCAATTCTTTCATTCACTTCCTTGCGTTCATCCCGCTGGATCAGCGGCGGCCCCATCGACTGGGTCTCATCTGGCTGTGTCCTCACAGCTGTGCATTCAATATGATCATCGTTGAGAAAAGTTGTAGAGTAGAGAATGTAGATGGAATATGGCAGGTGTGCGATAGTCTTGCTTTGCATTTGAATAGCTGCTTTATGTACATTATGGCTCCATGCCAGGCGTCTTGTTTCCGAGCCAATCTCACCGGGTCAGTCTGAATACTGGTGGTTTTGCCTGGGAAGTCACAAATGGATGAGTTTTTCCTTGGATTCGGTATCAAGTGGGGCCGAAGCATCAACACACCGCAATTGGCTTCTCCGGTGATTTTGGGCTTTTCATGGGTTGGGCAATCGTCGCTGTAAAGATGCTGCCTTTCCTTGAACAACCCCAGGTGATTAAGCACCTTCTGCTGTTGGATGCTGCCAACATGGATATAGTGTGTTAACAATGGATCTGGCTAATTTGCAGAAAGCCACAAAGTATCGACAGTCCCTAAAGGAGTCTCGTCAGACACATCACGAAGCACTTTGCATATTCTGGATCGTCAGACAGATTCAGCCGTTGTCAATGAAGGCCCACCCTCGACAGCCCTCAACATCAACACACCCCTTCACTCATTTCAATCTCCAGTTCCACCAATTCAGTCACTGCCAAACACAGCACCCAATCTCTCTATCTCAAATCACCACTTTATCCCAAACCACTTCATGTTGGCTTCCACCTCGTGGGCCTCGAGTGGTCGAGCTGGGCCTCTCCTGACTCTCTCCCTATGAGCTCTTCTCCCACGCCTTGGTAAAAAACACCGCCCTTTCCCCCCGCTTCATCTTCATCGTCCACTTTCAAATCACGCTCCTTCCTGGCCCTTTCACGCTGCTTCCAGGCTTCAAACTCGCCTTCCGGATCAATGTCGTCGGTATCGTCGACTCCGTCGAAACTCTGAACTTTGGCTTCCTTCGACTCGAGGTTCTGCTGGAATTCCGCTTTCGCAAGGACGTTTCCAGTCTTCGACGATGGGGCGGTGTTTTTCTGGTTTTTCTTCACGAAAACGGGCTTCGCAAGAATGGGAGACTCGTTCTCTGACTCCGACGAGCTGCCTGACTCGGAACTCAGCCCAGACCCGCTGGTTTCGCTGCCACTGGCTGAAGACATCGGTGTTGATATTCCTGCACCAGGCACCACCATGGAGTTGGAAGTAAGAGGGGACTGGATTGTGGAGAAAGGGTATTTTTTAGGAGATTTAAGAAAAATACAGCTTATTTCGATGATGCATGAATTTGCTGGTGAATCTTTTTTGCATCAGAGTTGCCTCAGCAAGATCAGTGAAGGTCGCATCAGTATATGGCGACCTGTTCTGGCAGCTAGAAATATTTTTAGTGGGAATCCGGCCTTTGAAATAGGGCTGGTCAGCTGGCAGTGACCTAGCTGGACTAGGGTCTTGAAAGCGGTTTGGGCTTATACCGCTTCTAATACTAAAAAAGGCGGTGAAAGATAATTGCAACATTCCTGCGGACTCCAGCTTGGTGATTCTCCGGAACTGGCTCTGCCCTGCCGAAAGCCAATAGCTTTTAAATCGTAAAAACCCTTGGTGGGTAATGAAACTTGCGGCCCGTTTGCGCTCTATTAGTAAACTGAGCAAGATTCCGCCCTGAATTCTTTCCATCCTGACCCTCATCGAGCCATAATCTTGTACTCGATACTTCTTGTCGTTTTCCTTTTTTTTTTTTCTTCTTTGAGCCTTCAAACCAAGTCTAATTCAAGCCTTACATTCGATGCCATTTCTCTAGTGGTTATTCCTCAATCGGTACAATCAACCTCAGTAATTCCATCAAAAGGCACAATTTCAAAAGCCACCAAGAACCAAAATGCATCTCAGACCCAGCTCATTGAAAAATGTTCTCTTCCAAGGAAATAAAAAGTGACTGCCCAAGCGGAAAAGATGTCCAACCAATGGGACCAGTCCAAATCTTTCAGCATGAAAGGCAGCCAAATTCACCTCCTCAAAACCACAGAATAGCACAGTCTAAATTATATACTGGCCTCAGCGGCTCCATCCAAATCCTCCCTTACAGCAAAATACTCCTCAATAACCAATCACCACACATACAATCACTTTTCGCAGCCATTTCTCTTGGACACTTTGACCCCACACAATGCCCAAAAGGCCCATATTTCTCTATCAAACAAACGAGTTCGAACTCTCCTCCCAAACCATCATATTCCAAAAAAAAAAAAAAAAAAAAAAAAAAAAAAGAAAAAAAACGTCTCTGCTTTTCTGGTTTCGGCCAATCCCATAGAACCACCTCGGGCAAATCCGACCCAACCAGAATCCAAACCACCAAACCAACCTCAAATCCAATCAAACAAAGCTTTATCACTTTCCCCTTCTACTCCTCACTCCTCCTCCTTTCCTTCCGGCCCATCCCACTTTCACCAGATTCACCCGCTCCTGCACCCACCCAACTATCAACTACTTATCAACTACTACTCATCTCCATGTCCCTAGTCTACTACGGCCCGCGGCCGCTCCAGCCGCTTAATAGCAAAATGCGCCATGGTTTCGATGAGGACTACAATCTGGAGCAGTTTCTCCTGCTGCTTGCCAACACCTTCTACATCTACTTCGACGATAAGAGACACAACACCAACGGCAACCCGGTGACCGACGCCATGAAGCGGCTTCCGGCGTATGCAAAGAACCACCAGCCCATACGCGACTGGAAAGTCATGAAGGAGCGGCAGAAGACTATCAGTGCTGTTTTGGTGCTCTGCTTGAACTTGGGGGTGGATCCTCCAGATATCATGAAAACGTACCCCTGTGCCAAGCTCGAGGCCTGGTGTGACCCCTCTGCGTTTCCAGATACGAAGAAGGCCATTGAGGCGATCGGCAAGAATTTGCAGAGCCAGTACGAGACGCTCTCGTTGCGTACTCGGTATAAGCAGCTGTTGGATCCTTGTGTTGAGGACGTCAAGCGTTTTTGCAACACGCTAAGACGAAACGCCAAGGATGAGCGGATCCTCTTTCACTACAACGGCCACGGTGTGCCCCAGCCCACAGCTAGCGGCGAAATCTGGGTCTTTAACCGTGGATACACCCAGTACATTCCGATCTCCTTGTACGATCTCCAGACATGGCTTGGAGCGCCGGTCATTTTCGTCTACGACTGCAACTCTGCGGGCAACATCGTGCACAATTTCAAGAAGTTCGTGCAAAAACGTATCGACGACGATAACGAGGGAAACCACGACCTCAGTGCTCCTTCGCCCACCTCAGCATACCTCGATTCTATCCAGTTAGCCGCGTGCAAGTCTAACGAAACGCTTCCTATGAGCCCCGAGTTGCCGGCTGACTTGTTCACAGGCTGCTTGACTTGCCCAATCGACATCTCCATCAAATGGTTCGTCATGCAGCTGCCGCTCAAGGACTCGTACTACCTGATGCTTCCTCGAAACAGCACCGGCAATGTCATCATTCCTGGAAAGCTCACCGACAGAAGAACGCCCTTGGGTGAGCTAAACTGGATCTTCACCGCCATCACAGATACTATCGCATGGACCTCGCTTTCGAGGCCGATTTTCAAGAAGCTCTTCCGCCAGGACCTCATGGTGGCGGCGCTTTTCCGAAACTTCCTTTTGGCAAAACGTGTGATGCCTCATTTCAACTGTAACCCAATCAGTGATCCGCCCTTACCTGAATCGGTGCGTTTCCACCTGATGTGGAATTCCTGGGACTTGGCGATCGACCAGGTTTTCGCCCAGTTGATCAAGAATAACAATCCTGATCCTTACTCATACACGGTGCCAGGGGCAGCACCAGCGGCACCAACTCAGAATAATCAGCCTCCTCAGAACGGAACTTCCAACGGCAGCCGTGCCAGTATTTCCTTATCTCAGCAGCAAAACCAGCAGCAGCCATTTCCAAACCAGCGCCAGATGCTCACCAACTACCAACACTCGACGTTTTTCGAACAACAACTCACTGCATTCGACATCTGGTTAAAGTACGAGGGTCCATCCACGAAAAACCCGCCAGAGCAGCTTCCCATCGTTTTGCAAGTTTTGCTCTCGCAAGTCCACCGTTTGCGGGCTCTCATTTTGCTATCCAAGTTCCTTGATCTAGGTCCCTGGGCAGTGTACTTGTCTCTTTCCATCGGAATATTCCCATATGTGCTCAAATTGCTCCAGAGTCCAGCCCAGGAACTCAAGCCTGTGCTTATCTTCATCTGGACAAGAATCATGGCAATCGACTACAAGAACACACAGCAGGAACTTTGCAAGGACAAGGGCTACAACTACTTCTACCTCATCCTCAATTCCAGCCCCCAGAATTCTATTGGTGCTCCTGGAGCCCCTGGAGGTAATATGAATGGATCAAACGGCGGCGCTACCTCTGTAATGGTTAACGACGACCACAAGGCAATGAGCGCCTTCATATTGACGCTTTTCATTAAGGACTTCAGAAACGGTCAGCGTTTGTGTTTCTCCGTGGAGCTTGTCAGTAACTGTCTCAAGTTTTTACAGCTGAGCGAGAACCCATTGCTTAGACAATGGTGCAGTTTGCTTCTTTCTCAGCTCTGGTACAAGTACAAGGATGGTAGGTGGATCATCTACAAAGACGGGTACCTTGCTAAGTTCCTCACCCTTATCAACGACCCCATTCCTGAGGTGAGAACCTCCATCATCATTGCATTGACCACCTTCTTGACCGACCCTAATGACCTGGGCACAGAACTGCCCAAGAAGAATGGCAACCAGAGCAACGGCATGAATGCTGATTTGAGACTGGACGAGTTGAGACAGCAGGATCTCAAATTAGCCAATGTCATTCTTCGCCTTATGGGAGACGGGCTGACTATCGTGCGTAAGGAAATTGTCTTTTTTATCAACAGATTCATCAAGGTCTACTCCAAATTTTTCATGGTCGTGGCCTTTAACCAGCTCGAAGAGGAAATTGTGCTTATCGACAACCCCAATAATTTGCACGAATTCCGCAAAAAATCCCCCGCCTATGGTTCCATTTTCAGCTCCATCTGGAAGGCTCTTTTGATTTTGTCCGAGGATCCCCATCTTGAAGTGAAGCAGCTTGCTGAGACTCTCATTGACTCCGTCATGGTGAAGCTTGGTGAGAGCGAGCTCAGTGAGCTTGTCAAAGAGATGCAAGATTACTTATTAAGTAAGTCCACAATCAGCATCTCCGATAACTTGAAGCCTGTGCAGCCCATTGTCAACCGTACGCCTATGATCTTACAAGGCAGCGATGGCGTTCGGAGACAGGCTTCCAGTGGCTCTGTTTTGAACAGAAAGAACGCATTGACTATTGATGGCTCCTCTTTGAAAACGAGAGCGGCATCGCATGGAAACATGAACCGAGGTGCCAATGCTGATGATGCCCTGGAGACATCGTCCATCTCTTCCAAGCTCAAGAATTTGAGTATTTCAAGATTGTTCAAGAGCTTCCACATCAACGACGATGCTGAGCTCAACAACTTCACTCGTATCTTGAAATCCGGTCCCGTCACCAGTCAGTATGGCTCGGAATACAGGCCCAAGACGCCGAGGTACGTGGAGAGAGATTTGGAGAGTGAGCCAGAGCTTTCGGATGAATCTGGTTTTTTCGAGTACAGTTGTGAATACTTCCAGGAACCGCAGATGTCGAAGACGGAGATCGACGAACCAGGTTCTAAGGAGTATATGAAGAGGCTCTGGAGAAGAAACAGAAACGAGAGTACCATCCAGGAAACTCAACCTCAAAAGAAGATGGCCATTCGTGGTGACTGGAACCGAGAACTCACAGTGTTGAATAACAAGACACAGCCCAAGCTCATCAAGTTCATGCAATTCGAGAAACTACTCGTTGCCTCGGATGAAAAAGATAATGTTTCTGTCTGGAACTGGGAGAACAAGGAGGTCGTCACTAAGTTCTCCAACAGCAACCCGTTCGGCACAAAAATCACAGATATCAAGTTCATCAACGAGGACGACGAGCCCTTGGTAATGACAGGTTCTTCCGACGGTGTCATCAAAATGTACAAGAACTTCCATCTAGATGAAGAGGCCCGAGACGTAGAGCTTGTGACAGCCTGGCGAGCTTTGACAGATCTTCTTTTGACCTCTAAGAGCTCTGGTTTGATCAGCGACTGGCAGCAGTCCAGAGGCTCCCTTTTGGTTAGTGGAGATGTCAAAATCATCCGTGTGTGGGACGCTCCAAGAGAACTTTGCACTATTGACATTCCAGCCAGATCTTCGTCGTCGATTACATCCCTCACTTCGGATCAAGTTGCAGGCAACATATTCGTCGCAGGGTTCGATGACGGCAGTTTGAGAGTATACGATAGAAGGCTCGATGCCAGAGAGTCTATGGTCAAGGTCTGGCAAAACGGCAGGGGAGGAATCAAAGAAATGGGTCGTGGGTCCATTCGTAACGTGCACATGCAAAGAGGTGGATTCAGAGAGCTTGTGAGTGGATCTTCTGACGGTTATGTGAATCTCTTTGACATTCGCTTATCAGAGCCAGTACTGACATTTACCAGTGACGAACGCAACATCAGAAGCATGGATGTGCACGAACATGCTCCCATTATCACCACAGCATCGAAGCTGGTGGACATTTGGACCACTAGCGGTGACATGATACACACACTCAAGAATCCCCATGACCACTACTTGGCCAACCGGACGCTGAACTATCTCTCCAGTGTTGCATTCCATCCTCACAGAATGATGGTCGCTACGAACTACAATCAGGATGGTCATATCAATGTGTACCAGTGCAGCGACATTGTGGAGGAGTATTAGAGTGATATGGCTTGAAAGGCCAAGTTGTGGTGTTAAATTGGTCATTCTAAGGTAAAGATAATATCGAGTCATAAGTTGCTTCTCCCATCTAAGTGAGACCTGGGTAACGATCCTTTCCTACGTTAAGTTCAACAGCCATAATATGTGTTTAATTTTAGGGGCATGCGGCTCAGACACTAAATAATACAACCCCATAATTTCGTTCTCGTGAAATATGCCCTTTTGGTGGATTACCTTGTCCTCGTTACGTCATAACCCTCCGATTTAACGGTCTAGATAAGGTTGGAGCAGTCAGTTTTGCGGAACAGAGTCGGAATTGTCCGAGCAAGATATTTCGCGATACCTAAAACCGCAAAAGCCCTCACCCATCATCGAATTTCAGGGCTACTCTTTTTCCCTAATGACGGCTCCTACACAGACTTCTTGTGTCAGCCTGGAGGTGGCCAGATCTGCAAATTAGTCCGATTCGCACAATTGCAAAACGTGATGTGGCTTGATGACAATTTCCCAAAACGGACCGAACTCCGAAGATCCAAGCTGCTCTTATTAATGCTGCCACTCCCAGACCGCAGATCCCCGCCAGTGAGTCACTAATCCCGGATTTCGACGGTCATAAAGGCGGTTGCTTCTGAAGCTGTCAAGTCCTGTATGCAGTACCGACCCAATCTCACGCTTGAAAAAGTAACACCTGCTTGTCTTAATACCAGCCTGTCTTGCCACTTCTGTGTCCATGTCGCTATCTCTGGAACTAGCGGCCGCTATCGAAGAGGAAGACTTGAAGATCCGCTCGCCCGGGGTGCTTCCGAAATCCTTGGGACCCTCGCAAACCGGCGATATCACAGCTGTCCAGCGAATGCTATCAGCATGTCTGGGCTCATTCATCACGTCTCTTGTGGTGACACCTTTTGATGTTGTGAGAATCCGTGTCCAGCAGCAAGAGGTGATGCAGGGATTTCTGTGCTGTGGGCAAAACGGCTCCCCGGTGACGTCGTCCAAACCACCTTCGTCGTTATCTAAAGCATCTTTCAGCTCTGCTGCCTCCACGCTATCACGAACAGCCGCTGCACTCCAACCGCCTGGCGTTTTCTGGGTGACTAAACACTACTGTGACTTGGCAGAACTGTGTCCTCGAATCACCTCCACTTTCCAGGGCATGTCGGTGATCAGCAGAAACGAAGGCATCACCACCCTCTGGCGAGGTCTCAGCTTGACGCTCTTCATGGCCATTCCTTCCAACATCATATACTTCACCGGCTACGAGTACATCCGGGACCGACTGCCGCTCAAGGGCGAAATGTTGAATCCGCTTCTATGTGGGTCATTTGCAAGAACCATGGCTGCTACTGTGGTGGCGCCTGTGGAATTGCTCAAAACCAGGCTTCAATCCATTCCTCACGAGGTCCGTGACGACCAGCCCAGGTCTCAGATTCTCCGTAATTTGCTTAAAGACCTCCGGCTGTCATTCAAGACTCGAGGCGTCGGCTCCATGTTCACCGGTTTGAAAATCACTCTTTGGCGTGACGTTCCATTTTCAGGCATCTACTGGCTGTGCTACGAGCTCTTCAAAGACCGTATCGGCGGCGCCATGAAGGTGGATTTTGCTGCTTCTCACCAGGAAGACTGGAAGGTCTTCACCACGAGTTTCCTCCTGGGGTCCATGGGCGGTGTGGTAGCAGCTGCTTTCACCAACCCATTTGATGTGGGCAAGACACGTCTTCAGATTGCCACGGAACAGAAACCGCTGGCCAAGCCGCTGATGTTCCTGTTTCTCCGGCAAATCTACCAAAATGAGGGCATGGGTGCCTTGTACAGTGGTTTTGGCCCTAGGGTGATGAAGATTGCTCCGCTGTGTGCCATCATGATCTCGTCCTACGAAATCGGTAAGAAGATCTTCAAGGACCTGATGTAACGGTGCCGACGATAACCTGGACGCCAAGCCACCACAGGTCAACCTAATGGAGATGCAACCTGCCAAACTCATCAAAAGCCGTCTTCAGAAAGCCTGACCAACAGCCGCCTTATAGCCATCCCGTGGAATGGGACTAACGTTGGGTCCTGCGAGGCCTGATATAAATTGCATGTATTATAGACGAATTCCTACCATCCGGTCCACACACGGTGGGCCGTGCCGCCACGAGGGGCTTTCTGGTCGATGTCGTCGACAGACGCCCACTCGCTGTGTAGCTCTGTTTTGTTGATCTGCTCTGCCTCTAACCGAGAAGCCGTGGGGTGCAACTTTTTCCTTCTTTCCAACGCCTGCTGGCGCAACTGGGCTTTTATTTCTCGTTGGTCAGAGCCATCGATATTTTCGTGGATTTGCCCGATTGGCGTTTTATCGGGCCGGGCCTCCTTCCTTCTCTTTCCAACGATACTCAGTGCTTTGGCGAACATCGACGGCATTCTCGCCCACGGCTGGTCCAAGGCGTTTTTCAGAGCAACAAAAGGAATCTTCTGGGGCGTTCCGGGAAACCCGTCTTTTTCGGCGGTGTCGATTCCGTCCTTTTCGTCTCTTTCTCGGGGTTCTTCCATTTTCTCAGACTCGTCATGAACATCCAACTTTTGGAAGAACTCGCCCAATCGGGCGCCTTCAGCTTCAAGGAGCCTTGCCGCCTGCTCCACACGCAGCAAATTCTCCATTACAGAACCCAGAAAATCCCCTAAGGCTCCTCGCAAACCAACCCCAAGTGCATCTGCCAATTGCTGGCGAACCAAGGCCATTTTGAGCTGATTTTCCTGGAGTTCGTCCGCCAAACTCACCGCCAGCGTGCTATGTGACCCGTACTTTGCCGCCAGGTGTGCTCTGGCTTTGGCCAACTTCTTTTCCTGTGCCAAAAGCTCCTCCATTTTCGTCTCTTTGACTCCCACAATCTCCATGGCCTCTAAGGGTCCTACGACGCCAATTTCGCCAAGCTGCTCTATAAGAGCCACAAAGTGAAAAACCATGTTTCTGTTTTGCCCGCCTAGGCCCGCTCCCCAGGCCTGGAGGGCAGCTTTTTGCTTGTTCAATGCTCCACTGAGCTTTAAAGAGCGTTTTCTGGTTTTAGCCATGGCTCGGGCCACATCGGCAGCAGAGGTCCGCCGGCGCCACGGTAGCTTGAAAGACCAGCCTGACGAAGGCGGGAAGTTTTCATCCATGGTCTTTGTGGAATGAGGTTTGTGGATGGAGTAGTGAATGGCTGCAAATGCGAGTGAGGATTTGGTTCACTGGGAAGTTCAAGTAACTTTTAATTTCTTGAGAGACGAAGCTGGAACGTTCTTGAAAGCAACAAAAGATTAAAGAGTCGACGGCGTTTACAAAAGCCAATGGGTTCTTGACAGGTAAGATACTTGCGGTTCCTCGGCTATTATTCTGCCGGTGACTAGGGCAAGATTGTCTTTTTTTTTTTCTTCTTTGACGAGGAAACCTATTACAATTACTTGAGGTTCACAGAAGAGATCACTTTCTTTATTGGGAATCAGACAAAAGGAAAGCTAAACGAGGGGACTTGATAGGCTCCCTTAGTGAGAGGTGGATTTGCCCACCGTATATCAAAGGGCGTATCTAAACAAACGTAGATGATCTAGAGAGCAAATTAAAAACTACAGAAGGACTATTTTGGGTTACAGTTGATTAGGATAATTAGACACATGTCATACTTCGCTGGGCCAATATTCATTTTTAAGCAGTCTTTCAAAAAAAGCCGTTCGACAAATTGTTTCTGCCGCAGATTTGCTGATCTGTTTAGTTTAGAAAATAAAAGCTTTAAAGAACTTCAGAGCGTCTTTGTGGTGCTGTGCTTGAATAACCTCTATAGTCCAGATCATATACAGAGTGTTGTCAATGTCTTCCTCTACGACACATTGATTTTCACTTCAAAGAATCTTTCATATTAAAGACTCAAAAATCATTAATGCTGGCAAACGGCCGGTTCAGAAGGTCCCAGTCCATTTCAACCCACACTACCTCAACCAATTTGCTCAATCAAATTACCTTAACCAAATTACCTAATCTGATTTGCTAAATCAAAAATGATGGACGTAATCAGTTCGTAGTACGCTACGTAGAATTCATCGATTCGAAACCAAATCGTTCCGGACAATGCTACCTTGAGCATTGCCAACTCGAGCCATTCCACTATGGCAATGCAAACATCGAGTTTTCAGATAACACGGCCTCTGATTCTACATTACCCTCATCACATCCCATGAGCACCACATCAGCACTACAATCGTATTTCCTTCGTTTTATTGGCCTGTGGCCGTGTATGTTCGTTTTGTTCTCTTCTGAAGCGGCCCTAGACAAACGGTAGTGATCGAGCAATTCTCTGCCCTACTCAAGGCCAGCTTTGCTCGCGTCGTTGTCTAATCCATTTGTCCGCTTCCTCCACTCACCATTCCTCCACATCCCTCTAGCGACTCTTCTCCTATAGATTCCTAATTCCGCTGCACCTTGGTCACTTCCTGGTCGAGCTCGAGCCCAGCGGCAGACGCCAAGCGTCTCTTGGCCGAATCCACGCCGCTCGAGAGCTTCTCCAGCCCCAGAACAGCGGACTTCTCGGCATTCTTCACCCAGTCATTGGCCTTGTTGTACGCCAGCGCCTGGTGCTGGGCCAATTCGGGCACCGTGCACTGCTCGACACGCCAGAGCAACCCCACGGTGTTGTTGAACGTGTGGGGGAGGAAATACTTGAAAGAGAGCAAACCAAGGGTAGCAGGCACGAACGTTCTGGTCAAGATGCCTCTGTTGCGGGCGAAGATGTTTCCCGACAACACGGCCACGGCGACGTAGATCGAGTCGGGAAGAAGGTCCTCCCTTTTGTCGTGCAAGCTGGAAAGTGTGTTGGTCACCGACCGCTCCAGCTCGATGTACTTAGTCTTGCTGGAATTGAGCCACGATTCCACACAGTTGAAAGTGCCGACCACGGACTCTCTGGCGGACTGGATCACGCTCTGGATGCTTCCGGTGGTCCGCACGGTCATGCCGTCCAACACGAACTGCTGGCTGAGTTTGCTGAGTTTCTCTGGTTCAGCGGTTGTGATGGTGCCGGGAAGCGGGTACGACTCGTTGTCATTTTCGTAGAACGAGCGTTTTGTGTCGTTAAGAATTGCCGGTTTTGCAGCGTATGCAGCGGCGACGGCCGTTATGACACCAATTGCACGAGACATGGAGTAGTAGTTAAAGGTGAGTGTTGATTTTTGCGCGCCAATGATAGTAGTAGATTGGACTGGTGGATTTGGGCTGGTGGGTTTGGACTGATGTGGCAGTGGAAAAGAGCTTTGGGGGATTTGAAAAATTGTAGGGAAGCCTTTGGAATTATATTTCGCCGACTTTGAGGTTATGTAGAGTGTAGAGGTTTTGTCTGGTTATTGTGATTGTGTGCTCCGCTATGGCTGCGAAAGAAGCCAATAGGATGTGTTGGTGCGGCATCCAGAGCCAGACCTTGTTGTGGTGGTCAGGGATAAATTTAATCTTTTTGAAAGGAAATAAGAAAGAGGATGGTGGGTGGGCCCCGTGGGTGGTGGTGGGTCGGAGAGAACCTGGCGAATCTCTTCTCAAACTGAATATCTTGAATCGATTGCGGGACTCTGGTGGTTTTGAGAGTTTCAATTCTCTTTGAAGTGAGCTTCCTCTTCTTCTTCTTCTTCTTCTTCTTCTTCCTCTTCTTCTTCCTCTTCTTCTTATGTTGCAATGGCCCAGTACCAAGGTTGATTGGTCTACTGAGTCTGCTTAACTATCTTCTTTGGGCAGTGGGAAGCAAAGGACGACATCATTTCTGGTCGAATCGCTTCTGCAAATTGTTTTCAATAATACGACTTCTTAATTTTTAACCCTGTTTATCTAAGAAAATCATTCAATATCTAATGAAAATTCATATATTGATTGATATTTACTCTATGAAAATCTATATAAGCATAGGGTGTAGCTTCAATTTTATTTGCTATATCGTCTTGCCTTTTGACATGGAAATGTGTTTATTCGTGTGAATTGTCATGGTTTCAGTACCTAAAAAGGGCCGGAGAGCCCTGACAGAGGCATCAATAATAATCGTGGCACTTCATTCTTGAATGTACCTATTAGCACCATCAAACTTACATTTAAAGAAGCCCCCAACAGATCTACTCTAAAGCCGCTAATACAGCTCGTCTTTGATGCTTGTTCACCATTGAATTCCTTCCATCTGATGCGATAAGCCATAAGTCCGAGTGTTGAGTCAATTCCCCCGTAGCTGCTTCACTCGTGGTTTGTTGGTTTCAAAAAGGCAGACTAATTCATCAGCCTTCACAATGTTGAAACCGAACCATAGATACCGATTGTGACTTGAGGGTCCATTGACCTTACCAGCTCTTGACGAGAAGTCGGAAATTTCTTGCTAGATGCCCAAACTCAATTGAAATCAGCGAATCTTAATGCTTTAAGTAAATGGTACTTTTACCAGAAAATGAGTGGTGTATCGGACTTGAGTCCTATCTCACTCTCCAATATTAGATACTTTCAATTAAACTCTCCAATACTTGGCAACTTCTAAGAAACTTTCCAACGCATAGCTACTTAAAGGAAAGGGATAGATTGGAGCGCTGCCAAATCGAGAATCTTTTCCTTTTTCCCCAATTATTCGTCTATTACTGGGCCCATTCTCACCCAATCTCCAGTACAACTGCGTAATAACCATTTGGCTGCGAAAACCACAAAACTTCAACCTTCAACACCCCACTCACCCATAACCCCGATTTTCAAAAAAGACGACAAAACCACAAAACCACGACCCTCCACCGCTCAATCGCCAAAATTAACGCCCCTGAGTTGACAAACCACTTCCTTCTGATAGGCCAGAAGATCGTATATTACACGTGACCTGCATCACGAGCGCCATCTCCATCTTCACCAACTACTCCTCCACCAACGTCACCAATACTACTCCATATGCTTTTTCGCCGTGCGGCTCCGTCTTTAAGGCGACCATGTCTTAGCCGCTTTAAGCATTCAGGAGTTCTGGACCTCCACGATGGAAGTTTCAACCTTCTGTCCATCTCATCGCAAGAACACCTGATACTCCCATTCAACCAGAAACGCCACAGCGAGCTGTTTGGCCAGGTGGTGAGGCTGGAGCCACGAAAGGAGGAAGGTGAAATCGTTGATGTGCATTCCGACTTTGTTCGCCACCTTCACGATCCTCCAACCTCAGACTATAGAAACCCAGATGGAAGCTACATCAGAGGCAAAAACGCCGAAGAGGCACGTCTACATCCCCTCACGCTACAGGGCAGGGCTGACCATTCCGTGGTACAGCTCCCACGTGAAATTGCAAAGGCAATCAACAACAACATCTTGAGTTTAAGGGTACCCTCCTTGATTAGAGAACGAGCATCAGAAATATACCAGGCCTTGGACAAGGAACAGATCCAGCGGGCGCCTGTTTCGGGGCTTGATAGTGATGCCTACATCGCTGCGCTTTTTCTTCAGGACTACGCCAACGTAAGGAAAGTGCTCGTGGAGCTCCAAAAGAGGGTTCCCACATTCAAGCCTGATCTGGTCTTGGACATTGGCTATGGGCCTGCCACAGGTATGGTGGCCCTCAACGAGCTTATGGGAGGCGATTTTAAGCCCGCTGTCAAGGACGCCTATATTGTGGGCCGTCGTAACACAGAAATGAAAAAGAGAGCAAAGATCATATTATCCAGGCAGTTCAGCGAAGTACCCGAAGGTCAAGCCACTTCGAACAAAAAAAGCAAAGATTTCGTGGGCGCCGTGGATACCCGCAAGATCGACATCAAAACCAAAATCAGGGACTCGCTTTCCTCGGAAAGCAGGTACGACTTGATCATCGTCAACCAGGCGCTTCTCACCCGTGAACACAGCTTTCCTCGTGACGTCGATGTGAACATAGAAATGGTGTTGGCTTTGCTTAATCCTGGCGGTCACCTCGTGCTTGTGGAGAGAGGCAACCCGCTTGGATTCGAGATTATCGCCAGAGCCAGACAGGTAATGCTTCGTCCAGAGAACTACACAAACGAGAAGGGGAAAATCCCCAGGCCGTACATTCGTGGATCTAAAGCGAAGCCGCAAAAGCTCAGAGCGGAGGACCAGCTCATCACTGAGGAACACATCAAAATGGAAGAGGAGCTCCTCAGAAAAGTCCAGGCAGAAGAAGGCCTTTTTGACGACGAGGAGTTCGAGCAGCATTTGAACAGCAAATACGGCGAGCTCAGCGAAGACGGCCTCAAGTTTGAGGACGAAGAAGATGTGGATGTTATGGACCCGAGCGATACACCAAAACCCAGCTACGATGGTGTGGACTACCACTTGAGCGTAGTGGCGCCTTGTCCACATCACGGAAAATGCCCTCTTCAGTTGGGAGACCCGTACTTGTACAAGGTCCGCAACCACAAGCATCGCTTCTCGTTCTGTTCGTTCAACAACGTCGTGGAGAGACCCAAGTTCACCATGGAGTTGAAGAAAGGCAAGACATTGGCTTCGCTGTGGGACAAGGCCAAATTGCTGAAAACAGAGCGGAAAGCCATGGAAGGAGGAGGCAGGCCAGGCGGAAATAACACCGAGCTGGCTGACTACTCGTACCTCATCATGCAGCGTTCTCTCAATGACGAGGCTACCATAAAGAAAATCGAGTCTGACAGAGAACATTCCGTTACTGTGGAAGAGGGTCCCTCGACCTGGCCCCGTATAATTGGGTTCCCAAGCAAAATCAAGAAAAACGTCAAACTCGACGTTTGTGCTCCTTCGGGTAACATCGAAACCTGGCAGATTCCAAAGAGCTTAGGCAAGCAAACGTACCACGACGCACGTAAAGCACGCCAGGGCGATTTGTGGCCATTAGGCAAGAAAACTGTCAGTGTCAAGTCGAGGTTTTCCGAAGAAGGCATGGCTCGTTTGAAGTCAATGGCCAAGCTGCAACGGAACATCGTGTTGAAAGAAAAGAGGAAGAAGGAGTGGAAGAAGATGACGGTCAAGGACCCTGCGCTTCTCGAGGACGACAGTGAAATTGATCCAGCGACGCTTAACAACATCTACGCTTCCAAGTTCACCTCGACCAAGAAGTATCGGCAACAGACCAAGCGCCATGACTTCGACAAATAAGCGCATATTGCATTCTGTAAATATCTGTAAATAGAAGGGATAGGGATACATTCATATGGGTAGAGTGCTTTTAAAGGATTACATGAAGCATCGAAGATTTAGTTCTTGAGCTCATACGTGTAGATGGTATTTCAGTGGATTTCATAAATAGAATAGTTAGGGGGAGGTGTTATCAAAATGGAGGAGGCTTGAATACATATGGTATTACATGACTCAGAACATTGTGGTTTTCTTATCTTGCAAGTTTGTTGAGACTAGACTCAAAGAATAGAGAGAAGTAAAGGAATAAAACGCTTGAAAGAGTACAGGCGAGGCAAAGTGGTCTATAACCGTGGACCCGTGATAGCTGTAATTCAGTGGATGTTAGATAGGAGGGTTAGGGATGACCTGAAAGAAAGGAGAGATTCATGGCTTCGCAAGCTCTCGAGAGGACCCTAAGACATACAATTCTTTTAAGTCTTGAACGCTCATGTTCCTTCGACTTTTGTATTTTTCTACTTATCCCTCAATGGGTGGCCAGGGAGAAGTCCATAAGGGATGACATCGTGCCAAAGGAAGTTTAAACCACGTCGAATAGTACTTTTCTATGATATTTCGTGAAATGATTCGGCAGACATTTAGAAGCTCCAGATCCCACTGAAGGAAATATGGCAATTTCTCTTAAGGATATGGCAGTTGGGGCATGGATATGGTACCCCAGATATCCAAGATCCTCAACACTTCGAGCCAGCGTGCTAGCAATTAGGCGGTTCCCGCCTCTACAGTCTCGTCCTTGTAACGTATATGAAGTAAACTATACAGCCTGCCGCCTGGCGGCTCCCTCTATTGTACAATGCTAACTTTGATAGCGCTTACTTTCTCCTGAAAGAACAGCCGTCGGTCAACTTGGCCTTACCACCGGTAGGAGTACACAACACAGAGGAGCAGCCGTCACAGGTGACAGCAGTCTGGGCGTGGGAGAAAACAGTGGTGATGTTCAAGCATCCGGGACACTTGACATCCATGAAAAACGATCTGGGGCCCTGAACAAGCGTCTTCTTCTTATGCTTGTGAGCCTCGGTGGCTGGGTTTGGGTGCAACAAGTCCTGAACTAAAACCATGGTGGATGCTGTAAACTGGTGTGGGTTCTAGTATTTAAGGAATCCGCTTTTTTTTTTTTCATTATCTCTTCCTTGGACTTGGATGCCGCACGACCGGTGGTGCGGACTTCCATACAAATGGCTGCAAAATCGGCTTTTTTGCAGAATGGTCCAGAGAGTTCGAATCGGGGCTAGAAGGGGATTTTGTGAAATGTGTGACCAAATGTAGGGTTTTTTTGAGAATGCTGTGTTCTGATTGGACGGAGCGGGGAAGTGTATGGGACTTGCAGGACGCTAAGACAGACGGAAGATGCCAGTGAGTTCCAGGCTGCTCCATAGAATGTTCGAGGGGGAGGAAAGTTTAAGAAGAATCTTCTGGAAATTCGAGAATGTTTGTGAAAGTAGAAACGAAGTAGTCGGTCATCTATCGGAGGTTATTGGGTGCAGAGAGTTTGAGAAGCTATGTAAATGAGGGAGTTGGAAGTCCCTAATTTGGGGTCCAAAATTTTTCTGAAGCTTTTCGTGATTGGAAGAGGGGTATGGTGAAGAAATCTTTTCAGTAATACCCTGGAAGGGCGCTTAAATTGTGGGACCTTTGGTGGGCCCTGAGTACTGAGGTTCATATTGCCAGCGGTTCACCAATGAGGTTTTCTTTGAATTTCTTAGATTACCATTTCTTTTGACGTTTTTCTTTTCAAAAAGTAATCATACTTGCAGCCTGGTTGAAAATTCAATTCCCTGGCATCCGTCATTGTCTTGGAAGTCCGCTTGAAAGGTCAATACACGTTTAGTCTCCCAGCTGATGACATCTCCAAAACCAGACTTTTGGATGACGTTTTTCAATGCAAATGGGCCCTTTCACATTGCAGCTGAACTGATTTGTGTTCTTTCAGCCAATCGAATCCTTTGAAAGGCCCTCAAATCTGTGATCTGGAAAATTCAAGGGATCGTGGTTTTAATACTAATCTTTCAAAAGTGTATACTTAATGGTAGTCAAATCTAAACCCTATTGAAATTTAGAAGGGACGCTGCCCTATCTCGTAGTCTGTCGGCTTCGGAGCTCCAGAAACATGTAGACCCGCCAAAAGAAACGATCCAAAACAAGACACGCAGAATGTTTCTCTTTTCAGTGCCGAGCATGCAAAAATATGATACACAAAACGGGCCTGATACAGCGTCATAGCGACGAAGACGTCTTTCGCTTGAAGAAGAGAAAGAGAGTGGCCTAAGAATGGGAAAGGACTAGGGGAGAAAAAAGAACAGTGGGAGACAATTTCGAATTAGAGTAGAGGCGCCAGAAGGTCGTGAATATTGATTGTCATGCATCGTAAGGAAGGCCTTGGATGTAAAGACAAGGCATCAAAACATGTAGCGTAGAGAACAAAGAAGAAAATGAATCAGTTGAAGGAAGATATGGTCCGCCAAATCACCACTGAGTCGATGCAAGACCGTTGACAGCTCTTAGCTCATTTCAATCACCCTAGGCATTGATGCTGAAGATTTGGTTCAAAACAAAGCTAATCCCAAATGTGCCATTGGTTTGAGGCTAAACTCACACCAGAATCAAGGAAAAGTTTTCCCAGACTCGACGCTAGTTTAACCACAAATTTGATGAAAATTTCTTCATAGATTGATGCTAAAACTTTCTATAGCCTTGATGTTAATGTTTTCACCGACTGGATGCTACTTCAGACTTGAACTAGTTTAACCCCAGCATTGATGCTAAGTCAAATTTGAAGCTAAGTTAGACTCGATAATAAGTTAGACTCGATAATAACGTAGACTCGATACTAACGTAGACCCGATGCTGATTTGGAATTGATGATAATTTGTCACGAGCTCGGTACTGGATCAGCCACAGATCGATTCCGAGCTCAACCACAGATCGATGCCGATCTTTTACCACTAATTCAACGCTAGGTATCAGCAGACTTGATGCTGATGAGACTTGATGCAAATGTGCACCATATATCTGATGCCGACTTGCTGACTGAGATTTGATGCTGCTTTCATCCATGGCATGATGCTGGTTTACTTTCCGACTTGAGTAAATTCATCAGAAGGCCCTGCTTAATTTGGTCCAGACTTGATGTTAAATTTCTCCACTACGCTAAGCTAGACTTTGCGAGGTTATGATATTGATGCTGATTTACCGCAGACGCATAGCCAATATTAGTCTATTCACCCTTGATACTAAATTGATCCATAGACATAATGCTCAGTTGGACTCAGTGCTGAGTTATTTAATGCTCGGTTTATCCATAGAATTGATGCCAGTTTATCCATAGCAGTGATGCCAGTTTATCCATAGCATTGATGCCAGTTTGTCCAGACTCGACGCTGGCTAGAACTTCATGCTGGGCTTCCCTCGTTTTGATTCGTTACACGCAAATCACCCATCCACCTCTTCCTCCGACTTTGACCGCCATTGGCTCATTACGCCGTGCCAATGTCTCGGACTGACGGGGCTCCGAATCCTGAAGACCGTGCGTCAATTCACCAATTAACACAAACACGCTGGATCGGGCTTCTCAAACCTTATTTTCTTTAGTCGGGGATTTCAAACCTTATTTGCTTACCGCAGCTTTTCCTTTTGCTTCCCCGATTCCTAATTCCCACGATCGGTGAACCAGACTCACGGATACGGCCAAAAACACGCTTTCAGAAACAGCAGTTCCTGATTCAGCCGGCGCGGCGTCCAGGCGTGGAGCCATCGGGAGATGAAAGAGAGCTATGAAAAATGGAACAACAAAGCAAAGAAAAGAAAAAAACAAAGCAAAAACAAAGCAAAAACAAAGCAAAAACAAAGCAAAAACGGCTGAAAACACCACTTCAATGTCGTCTTCCCTCTAGCTCTGCGTATACTTCCAGGCTTTTGACACTTCATTCGCAGCCATTTGGTCCGGCCAGATCAGGCGTGAAAAATAATTCCACCTTGCACAGCCGAAAAACAGGATCCACAGGATCCACGGCATGTGTTTTTCCCGAGAAAAGGCTGTTTTGATAAAATTGATCTTTCATTTCTGCCTGCTTCAGCTTTTGCGTAGACCATTACGGCCAGGCTTTGTTCAGCTCCAGTCTGGGGCTGCCGCATATTGAAAACAATGCGAATAAATACGATCTGCTGAGGCTGAAGCGAGAATACGGCCACAACCGCATGGTTGTTTTTGAAAGAGTTGTTTTTTGAAAGAGTTCCTTTTTTTCTTTTTTGGAAGAACAAAGTTAACGACGTTGCTAAACTTCTTGAAATACTGCTTGTTTTACCTCTCCTTATTTCTCCTTCTCCTTCTCCTTCTCCCCTCCCTGTCCACCTGCCTATCCGCTTTTTTTTCAGACTGCGAATCACTGGCCTCGGCTGCAAAACACCGTAAGGGGTATTTCGGGCTACAGAAACGCTGTGTACACGAAAATTACATTGCCATAACCGCAGCGACACGGAGAACACGCCTATATTAACCATTTTTCCATTGGGTGTATTCCCTCGCGCATTGGCCTGGCCAGACCTCCTGCGGCGGGCCCTGCAATTCTCAGATCTTCGCCAAGGGCGCCCTGCAGCAGCGCCGCAGACTATAAGACCCCGATTCCCTGCTCCCTGATCCGGGCCATTGGTGTTTTTCTTCTTTCTGTGGAGGCTGTTTTTTGGAAGTTTTTATAGCTCGAAGTTGAATCTCACTGGTTGGAAATTTTGAGGCTGCTGTTTTTGAACTCGCTGATTTAGAGTCTCTGGTTTTGAAACTTCGTCGCCGGTTCTAGAGCTTTGTCACTGATTCTGAAGCTTTGAAGGCCTGGCTGTCTCGGAAAAGCCCTGATATTCACCAACAACGAGACTTGCCAGAAGCTTTGGTTTCGACTCACCTCGTTGGCTAATCCGATCAAAGGGGTCTCCAATTCGCTGTCTTTAAGCCTAAGACTATCCAGAACCAAAGACCACTCTCCACGCTCCCTACCAACTAACCTTCCCAGTTCCCACCAGAGGAGCCAAATCCAGAGAAATCCCCAACCCCATCCCCATTTGCCGCTCCTCTTCCCCGGCATTCCACACATTCCACCTCCCCTGATTTCCAATGCCCCCCTCTTCCATGGCCGACTACGGCTCAGAGGAGCTGTTCATGGACATGCTTCTGCATAATTTCCCCAAAACAAAACACCCCTACGACACAATCACCATGGGCATGATTCTAGCGCCTTCTTTTGCCTCCATCATCTGCTGTGAAAAGATTCATGTTCCCACGCTACTTTCTGATCTCGTCACGATGATGCTTGTTTCGTGGGTCGTTCGCTTTTTCTCTAATTGGCCCGAACGCTGGGTCAAACACTTGAAGCAGGTGAGAACGAGCTTGTTGAACTTCGTCAACCTGGTCAAAATAGAAATAGGCCTGTCCTTCTACCTACCTGAAATGGCCCTCAACAGAAGAATTTTTATCAGCAACCTTGTGGTGGCCCAAAAGCTCATGAGGCTCGAACAGATCGCCTGGCTCGGTGGTATTGGTGGTACCCTAGCCGGCGCTGCTTTGATGTTGATAACTAGGAAGTACTTGATCTCCGCAGACATACACCGTTCAGAGGTGTTCCTGAACTCGACAATTCTTCTATACGTGGTCTGGAGCTTCTTCAAGCTTGCACTGCAATATTTGGATGCACTTAAAGCCTCCATCACTTTCGCTAAAACAACAACCGCAGAAAGTTGTATCACTGAAAACAACCTTTCCTACTACATCGAGATGTTTGCCCGGGACTCGCCTATCGAACTCCCCACAATGAGTCCCAAGAAGCCGAAGGAGGAGCCTCTCCACGTCGAACAGCCCTTCACACCAAAAAAGCTTAACATGAAACCCAAACCAACAGTCGTCAAGGCCGCTTTGAAGCCTGCGACAAAACCTAAAAAACCATCGAGGTTGGTATTGGCACCCGAGGCCCTGACCATAAAGCCCAAGTCCTGTTTCAGCGACTCCAAGGAATCCTCCCGGCTGGATAATCCGAAATCCGTTTCTTTTACTCCCTTTCCATTAACAGGCACAAGTTTCAGGAAGAGAGATGACTCGGATGGTATCTTGTCGCCCATTGTTGAAGACTATGAAAACTCAAAAGATTTGGCTGGTGAGGTCACCCCTACACGGCCACCAGTAAAGGAGTTGAAATTGCCTGAGAAGCCCAAACTAAAAGCAGAAGTAAGGCAGGAAATGTCCTTGGAGAGGGTTCCAGAAGAGCCATATATTGAACCTTCGAAGGAGGAGCGTCATTCAGGTAGGATCAGCTTAACTGGGGTCACCATTCCCGAATCTAATCCATCTTTCGCCCGCCAGCAGTTCCGTGAATTGCATCTCAGGGATATGAGCACTCCCTCGCCGCTGTCCTCCCCTTCCCTGCCGATGCTGCCCGTCAAAGTTTACAGGTCAGAAGGTTCCGATAGTCCTGTTGTTCGTATGAACAAAATCTCTGACCTTCGAAAGCAGAAGACCCACGACGACTGGACCGAGGTGCGTTCAAGGCTCACTCAATTCAAGGAGAACTGGTACGAGTCAGCATGGCAATATGCTGATACAGCTTGGAATATGGATACTCTGGAGCTTTTCACTTTTTGGTTCTTTGCAAGTGTGTTTATTTTCACACCCTTGCAGTTTGCATTCAGAATGTTTGTTTTCTTCTTCAAGCTCCCTCTTATGGCGGTTCGGCTCTACACGTCCATCACGCTTTTCATTCCCATGTTGTTGTTCAAGCTCACCATTGTGGCACCGGCAAGATTCCTTGTTAAATTTATGGAAGATGCGAGCTACAAGAACATCAGTCTCTACGAGTATCGCATACTCCGTTCGCTACCGCTTCTCAGGGACCGTGTGACCCTGAAAGTACTTCGGAAGTTTTTGATGCTTCTTCAGGTAGAGATTGATGAGTCGGGTCGGTCACATCCCACCCAAGTGGAGGGGCCCTTAGATGGAAGTGCCTTTTAATTTACTAATCTGCTGAAGCAGAACCTAATCAGATAACAGCTAGGAAGCAAGTTTGCAAATTAATATATGAGTAATACGCGGGACTAGGAGGCATTGGCACCAGTAGGTAATCTCAGGGATAGCTAACATTTTTCCTTGGACCATTGTTGACAGTTTAAGGATTTCTCTTTATTGTGAAACCTCAACTAAGAGAGAATACAGAACTCTTGGCTCAAGCTGAACAATGGATTTCAGGGCTCAGAATTCATTTGTATGAGTGAGATTCATCTGACCTTTTCAGAAGTTGATGGTGTAATTTTTTTGAATTAGTCTTGCCCTCGAATTAACTGTTAGTTTTAATTCATAGAACTTGGGTGTTGTATTTCTTTGATCCATGATGCACGAAGAAAACTTCCATACATAAGCGAGGGCCATCTACAGTAAGCCCCACTCTTAACCACCACAGAAATGTGCACTTGAATTCTTCACTTTTTTGATGATAAAATTTTACACAGATTCAATGTGAAGAAGATTCAAAGAAGAACAGAGTCTCTGCGGATGAACTAATTACAGGCAGAATACGGTGGTAACGAGAATATGGCACAATAAGTCGAAACATCACAATTTTATTCTCATGAGTCTGTTCAATTTCATCGTGCTTTGGCCTTAATCTATTTGCTTTACACATTCGCTCAATGGGCTGTAGAAGTAGCCGGTTTCGTAACAGCGACTTTGAAAGGCGGGTTCTTCCAAATAACTCTAAAAGCTAGGGCAATTAGAATTCTGAGATCGCTTTGTGAATCTGAACTAATTTTTTAAGTGGTTATCTACGGCAAGAAGTGCTTCAATCCACAATCCAAGTTGACAGCAATCACCAAAATTGACCACACAACAGATTGGCCTATTTATTGAGAGGTCAACTTGGCCAAAATGGTTGCAAAAGGTAACTTAATCTCGATACTTATTCAAACTATTCGTGTTAACAGTGGCAAAGCATATTTGTTTCTTTTTCAGGCCACAAATCTTCGATAGCCAAAAACGTCTTCAAATGCACAATTTCCAAAAAGTTTTTCAAGTTCCGACTTACTTGCTTGTGGATGAACACCTGCTAGGTTTAAACCATAAACCGAGCCGGCCCTCCAATTGATACTTCAATAAGCATATTTAAATTTGCCGATCTAATAAAAAGACTAATTTTTTTTTTTTTTTAAAAAAAGTACCTCTTCCAAGTTCTTCCAAATCGCACTTCGGTCCGGTGGTTTGCAGCTAAGGGATATCATAAGTAATTCATAGTACTTATCCACATGGCACTTCTCAGCCCCCGGGACCCAAAAATACCCATCCACCTCCCAAATTCATCACGGTTTTCTTCTCCAAACCTCAATTAATACTTTCCAATCAAAAACACAAAAAAAGAAGCACAAAACCCCGAGACCTCTTCTGGTCATCCAGCAGCCGCAACATCACTAATCATCTCATCTGCTACTACTCATCATCAACGATCTACACCCACCAAGCTCCTTCAACACCGTGCCTGTACTCCCCGCACTCGCCAAACCAACTATAAATACCTCCGGCCCCCCAGCCTTTTCTTTCCACCCCTAGGGGCCGTTTGCAGCCGTGTTAACCGGCATCACACCGACCTTCACATACCGGTGCCATGGCCAACAAGCGGAGGGCAAAGCAGATGCGCCCACCGTACCGCAAGTACGTGTATCGGCTGAGCTTCACTAAAGCAGAGTCCGAGGATGAGGAGGACGAGACGCCCACACCCAGTGGGCATTCGCTGGGGCTGGATTTCCTGAAGAACGGCAACATCACCGAGGTGTTCGTTTTGACCGACGATAAGCGGCCTCAGGGCAAAGTGTGGCCCCAGCTGCAGTTTGAGAAAGTGGACGTTTTGTTCTGGTGCTTGTACGGCAACTCCGAGGAGCACAAGAAGGCTGTTGTGGAGGCTGAAATAAAGAAACAGCAGACTCGCCCCACGGGCTTCTCGTTTCCCGTGGAGATCATCGTCCACATATTGGAGATTCTACTTTACCAGAACAGGCTAAAGCCTCGCTTTCTCCGCCTCCTGAAGCTTTTCTATGCCATCACCTTGCCCTTGGTCTATAGGAGACCTAAGCTCAATGGAAACAACTTTTTTCAGTTTGTTGACACCATCTCGGGCAAAAACACCATCGGTACATATATCCGTGACTTGGACTTATCCTCGGTGAACCAGCTGGGCAAAAATGCGTTTGTTGCTAAGCTTTTGAAGCGTTCCCGGCCCTTTCTTGAGGCATTCACGGCGCCACAGACCAGTTTTGGCTTCGGCCCGCTTTTGGCGCTTCGAAGCTGTGAAAACCTACGCATCTTGGACCTTCGCTTGGTCTCCGAAACACTCAATCTCGAGGAGCTCTTCCACTCGATCCGAGACCTCAAGCAGCTCACACACCTTCTGTTTCCTCGATCTTCCTTGGAAATTGCAAACTACTCCAGCATCAATTGGCCACCGAAACTCGAATTCTTGCGGGTTTCCGGTGGCATCTCAGACGACTTTCTCATCCAGTCCGACTTCCCTCTGTCCATCAAACACATGGAATTCGCCCACTGCCCAAAAGTAGCCCACCTGGGCTTCCAGCACCTTCTCATGAAACTCGGCGGCAATCTCAAGTCGCTCCGTGTCCAGTTTCCCATGCCCGGACTCCAGGCCAATTCACTTGACACTGTATTTATTTATTGCCCCAATTTGCAGACCCTCGAGGTCACCGTGGACTATCTCCTGCGGAGCTTCTTCGACGACGAGCTCCTACCACCGCTTTTATTCAAAAGACCACTTAGGCGCCTTTTCATCAGCAGTAGCGGTATGCTAGGCACCAACGATAAGGTGGACCCTGTGGACTTGGCGTTGGCGCTATCTGAAGAGCGCTTGCCCCATCTACGATTTGTAAGGTGCACAGCCAAGCTTGGCTGGGACCCCAATTCCGACTGTGTTTCTTATATAGCACAGGAGCTCGAGGACCGCCTGGGCGGACTCTACATAGGTTATTAACAAATTGGGATATATGTGTAGGAGAGGAGTATCCGTCAAGAGAAGTTGTTTTGACAGGGACATCGTTAAAAGTAAATGGTGGATGTCTCGATTAACTAGGAATGATGTTTGGATGCAAAAGTCCTGCCTTGATGGGCCTTCAGTGGTGGCATATACATTTCGCTGGGGACTTCTAAGAAGATGCTATAATAACAGTTATGCTTGGATAGCTTTGTTTGCTGCTCCAAGCTAACTGGGTTGGCCTTGATTTAGACTTTAAAGATGGGTCCAGAAAAACGAGTCTCAGACAAATGTCTAAGCTTCCCCAAGTGCCTCAAGTATACTGCTCAAATTGCATTGCATGAACAAATAGCAAGGCCTATCCTAGTTGCTTGCGGATAGAATGTATATTTTTATAAATTGCCGAGCATTTTTAAACATATAGATACTCTTTCGAATTACTTCCCTCATTGGGAGGTGGACTGAGCACTGAACAAAAGCTAGTTACAATTAGCCGATACCAAACTATTCATGGCAATAGAAAGTCAATTTCGTTCATGAATTGCAAAAAATCTCCCCAAATCCAAATTCACAAAGATACCAGAACTCTCATTATACGATACCTATCGTGATCCCCTGTCACTATTTATACACCTTTCAGAAGTACCAAAATTCTTCCAACAAAATTTTAAACCCAAACCAACCTAATCTACCCAGAGCCACAAGTATCAACTAAACCCATAATCCCCAAACCCTACCCCACTACATACTCTCTTGGTGATATTCCTGCACTGCCTGGGTACACCGCACTTGAATCCTCCAAACCCAAATCCTCCACTTCAATTGAAAGAAGCAACAGGCCATGCAGGAAAAAGTCCCTCTCGGCTACAAGCCCGGCAGAACCCGGCTCTTCTACTCCTCGGCTGTGTCTGAACAAGTGCTTGTTTTGGTGAAAAGCTCCAAACTCGACCATTTTTTCGTGTTTCTTATCGCTGCCTTGGCGTTTGTCTTGCGCTTCTACAAGCTTCCAGCTCCCGCTCAGGTTGTTTTTGACGAGGTCCACTTTGGCAGATTTGCACAGAATTACTTCAACGGAGAGTTCTTCGTGGATGTGCACCCGCCTCTTGGAAAACTCGTCTTCTATGCTGTGGCCGTTTTGTTCAATTGGAATGGCGAGTTCGACTTTGCCAATATTGGCGACCATTTTGACGACAATGTGCCTTTTGTGGCCATGAGAGCTGTCTCTGCTGCTGCTGGAATCGCCACCGTGGTGCTTGTCTACCTTATTTTGAGATCTACCAGTTGTAGACCATTTGTGGCGCTTTTTGGAGCTTTTTTGGTTCTCGTCGAGAACTCGTTGGCTACTCAGGCTCGCTACATTATGCTAGACAGCCAGCTTGTGGCGTTTGTCGCTGCAGCAGTCTACTCGTATAAGCTGTTTGAGGTCTCTGTGCCTTTTACGAAAAACTGGTACAGATACTTGTTCCTCACGGGATTGCTGCTTGGACTTGCTACTTCTGTGAAGCTTACAGGTCTTTTCACGCTAGCGTGGGTCGGTATCTTGTCGGTTTACCAGATATACCTCATTGCAGGTGATCTTGAGGTCTCAGCGAAACAGTTCATCAAACACATCGTGAGCCGCCTCGTGGCCTTCTTGCTTGTGCCTTTGACCGTTTACTGCGGTATTTTTGCTGTCCACTTTATTTTGTTGCCCAGAAGCGGCGCTGACGCTGGTTTGGTCAGTCCTCGCTTCAAAGCGCTGTTTATCGATTCCAGCCAAATGAAGGAAACCGCCGTGGAAGTCTCGTATGGCAGTACCATCACACTCAAGCACCATCGCCTCGGTCTGTACTTGCACTCCCACGATTTCGTCTATAAAAGTGGCACCGGAGAGCAGCAAGTCACTATGTATGATTATGACACTGATGCTAACAACGAGTGGGTTATCGAGACAACAGGCACCAACTACGACGGCAAGTTCGACACAAAGTTCCGTCCAATCAAAGACGGCGACACCGTCAAGTTGTACCACAAGTTCACCCACAAATACTTGCGTGCTAACGATATGAGACCTCCAAACTCTGAGCATGACTACTCGAACGAGGTTTCATGTAAAGGCAACAGAACCGACACTCAGGAAAGCAGCTACGAGTGGAGAGTCAAGATTGTGGGCCGTAAGCCACACGCTGAGAACCAATTGCCCAACATCAAATTGAGGGCCACTGAGTCTGTGTTCCAGCTTATTCACAGAGGCACAAACTGCGTGCTTATGGGACACGACACAAGGCTTCCAGACTGGGCCTTCCATCAGTACCAGGTGTTCTGCGTGAAAGAGCCCACAATGCCAAATACCCTTTGGTACATCGAATACAACAACCACCCTGTTCTCGACAAGGACCTTGAAACCCATCCTCGTGTGAAGCTTCCCAGAATGCTGCTTTTCGAGAAAATGCTCGAGTACCACCAGGCTATGTGGAGACTCAATAAGGCGTTTGTCAAGCCTCACAAGTATGCTACTCTTCCTTATGAGTGGCCTTTTGTCACTAAGGGTATCGCTTATTTCACCAGTGGCAGTTCTGACAAGACATTATCTGATGAACCAGGCAGCAACGTCTACGCCATTGGCAACATCGCCATTCACTACGTGGGTATCTTCTTGGTGATGTCGTTTTCTATAAAATTTGGACTCTACGTGCTCAAGCACTTGAATCCTTTCCATATTCCTGTGGAGTCTCTACCAACGACGGTGTACTATTACTCCACAGCCAGCTTCATTCTTGGCTGGACGTTGAACTATTTTCCATTTTTCTACATGGACAGGCAGTTGTTCAGCCACCACTACCTCACAAGTGTGTTTTTCGTGATCTTGGCGATTGCCCAGTTTGTGGAGTTCCAAATGAGCAAGAATCTGGCCGGCGGCGTGGTCCTCTTGACTGCGGTAGCTGGCGCAGCGCTTTACTGTTTCGTGTATTTCGCTCCCTTGATCTATGGTTCGAACTGGACCAGGGCACAATGCGAGGAAGCTAAGTGGTTTCATGGATGGGACTTTGATTGCACGGCATACCAAGCTTGAGCCTCTTCTTGAAAATGCATTATCCATTCACGTTCTCGTCTTGTAAATGCCATGGGACACATCCACTATGAGCTCCTCGCACCACTTGAGCAATTCGTCCTTTTCCTTGATCTTGGCTTCCCGCTCCTTTTCCACCTCATCAAGTTCATCGACCAAGTCTCCAATGGTTTTGAGCTGTGTTTCCGGAAGCGTGCCAATGCCCGGTAGCGAGTCTATGAGCATGCTTATTTGGCGGGATTTGAGGATGATGTCTGTGGACAATTCGTTGATGACGCTGTCGAAAGATGGCTTTGGACGCGAAGTAGCACCGCTGGCCTCCGAGTTTACTCCGTGACTGGGCTGTTCTGTCGCTGCTTCCTTCTTTGCTCCTGGAAGTGGGGCATTGGCTGCCAAGTTGATGACAGAAGACTTGTCTTCATCAAGCGGCGCCAAGTCGCCCTGTGTGTTGACGTAATTCACGGTGGCGTTGAACTGTGCCACAAGCTGATCTAGACATATCTGGAGCTGTGTTAGACGGTCCGACATCTAGATAAGTGGCTGGTGTTTTTTGGTTTCTGCTCGTTTGGTGTGTTGGTGCACATGCAGGTCGCTTTGCCGGTTGCAAATGGATCTTGCAGTCTACGCTTTGTGGAGAAATCAGGAAAACAGGAAAGGGAACGAAAAAAGAAAAGTATGGTTTTGCTATGGAATGGGGTTGATAATAGGGTGTCTTCGAGGCTCTCTCATCGGTGTCGTTATGCATGGAATGAGATTCTATAAAGACAGTTTGGGTTCCTTGATCAAGCTCAACTGTCTTCCCAAGGGTGCTCTTGGCTCTATCGCATATGTTGGTCATAAATATAAAGCTCAAAGAAGGGCTCAGAATTTCATAAGTTGTGGTGTAGTTGAAGAACATGGATTGCAGTAATTGCAGCATTTTTACTTATTCCTAGTATTAGTCCAAGCGAACCTCCTATTCGGTCACACTTCCGCCGAAGCTTCGTAGAAGGAAGTGGTTTGTCTCTGTTCGCAACAGTTCCAGTTTTTCTATTTTACAGCTTGTAGCCTATCTATCATGGATTCAACGCCCCACTTCATATCAACTTCCTCTCCTAACTAAAACAGAAATCCGCAAACTTGTACCATATTTTCCACAAAATCCCCTGCTTTCTCGGCCTAAGAGACATTTCATGTGCTTCTGCTTCCTCCTCGTCGTCGATTTCCTCCTTTCCGGAGGTTATGTCTGCCTCCTCATCGGACCGCCAGCTGGTTTTCTTCCAAATCTTCCAAACGCCAAACAATACGACAAAGAACACAGGCGCAAAGTACGACGTGAACAAATTGGACACGGAAAACTGGCCGGGAAAGAAGATCCAGAACCCGTTGAAGAAGAGCACAAGTCCATTGAGCAAAGCAGCCCAATACGTCACCCAGGGATGCAAGATCCCGCCAAGTTTGTAGTACTTGGGGTCTTCGTAATCGCAATCCTGAACTTTAACAGCCCGCCTGAATTTGAAGTAGCACATCCACATGACAGCGTAAGTGCATAGTAAACCTGTAGTCGCCAAATTGATGAACCAATTGAGCACTGTAGCTGAAGCCTGAGAAGACGTCATGTACGAAAGACAGCCAATGGCCATAGCGAAAAGAACAGCCACAATAGGACATCCGCTTTTAAGGCAGTACGAGAAAATCTTGGGGATGTAGCCAGACAAAGCCGCCGAATAGGCCGATCTGGCGGCACCGTAAGTGAACCCGTTTCCACAAGACCAGGCCGAAGTCATCACCACGGCATTGACCACCGAATCGAGTCCGTGGACTCCCACCAGCTTTATGCCTATAACCCACGGAGAACTGGCAGCTCCTCCTTTTCCAGAGGCATCAGCAGCCACAAGGTCGGGATTGTTCGAAGCACACATGCTGTTGACAAAGAAAATTCCGCCGACGTAGAAAAGAAAAATCCGAATATACGTTCGTTTTGCAGCCATAGCGATGTTCAGTCGTGGCTGCGAAATTTCTCCAGATATCATGCCTAGCATATCTGGACCGCCACAAGAGAAGGCGGCGAAAATCAAGACGTTCCAGAATCCGAGGAATTTGCCTGTGCTTCCAGAAACCAAGTACTCCTTAAAAAGGCCGCCCTCTTTCCAGTTTCGAAACCCGTAGGCATCGCCTTTGGGATTGGCTCCGCACATAGTAATAAGCCCAAAGAACATGAGCCCCACGATAAGAAGCACCTTCAACATCAGCAGGCAGAACTCGACCTCTCCGTACCAATTGACCCCGAAAACATTGAAAAAGAGAATCGTCACTAGGCAAATGGTGACAAAAACAGCAGGACTGAGGTCTGTCCAGTATCCAGCGACAGAAGCAAAAGCCACAGCTTCCACACAGATAAACATGAGTGTCGTATAAAGGTACATCATGGTGACGGCGAACCCCAACGCCGGATCGAGCCAGCGACCTGCAAAGTGCAAAAACGTGCCTCGGACCGGAAGGTAAGAACACATTTCACCAGTAGCCAACATCAACGGCCATATCATCGAGGCGGCCCACAAGAAAAAACCAATAAACAACGACAACGAGCCCAGCGTCATCAACGGCGTTTTCAACCCCACAAAGAGCCCCGTGCCGATCAGCTGGCCTATAATCATAAGCAGCACATGGCGAGAATTGAGTTTTCGTCTAGTCAGACCGAACTTGTCCAATTCGAAGTCAGGGAGCACCTGGCCCAGCCCCACCAGGGGAGCCAGCACAACCAGGGCTTTCTCCACGATTTGGCCCTTTTTCTCCATGCTGTTTGTGCTGGCATTCCGGGGTTTATATGAGGTATCTGATAAGAGACGGAATTGGACGCAGGGCGGTTGAATGCCGCTAGCGGTGTTTTCCCTGTTGGGCGTTAATCAGACGTCGGCGAGGGTTCTGAGATCTGTAGGAAATAATCTGCTTTTAGAGGTTGCATCGGAATTTTGCATGGGGTCGATGTTGGCACTGAACTGATAAGACTCCAGGTTTTTATCGCCCTTTAATCAGGAGAGTTCGATAACTATTCCATAACAAGGATGGGCATTTTCTTACTAGCCCCATTCCTGGCTGGTGGCTTGGACTTCAAATTGCTAGCGGCTTTCGGGGCCAAGAAATGGTAGACTCGGTTTTTCCGAAACGGCTGCAACTGATAAGACATGCATGCGCAGCGATAAGAACTAAAAGTTGCGTCCGTGAAGCACGGAATCTTTGGAGAAAGAGGAAAAGAAAAAGCGGAAGAATAGCGAGAGTATAGCGGAAGTGATCCAAGTGGATTTGCCGGCGAGTGAATTTTGGTGATTTAGGGTCTGTGGAGAAAAGGCTAGAACGAGGCACTTGTTAGTCCATTGAGAGTGGGAGGACTTCATTCCAAAGAATATACGTTCTTTAAGAGGAGATCTTTCATTACGTTGTTTTGCGTCCAACTAATTCTTTGGCCTTGGTTGGCAAGGCTGGGTTGTATGGTATTTGACTGTTAGGCTGGGGATATCAGAATTCTGAGAACTTAAACGCAAAATCAAGAACACCTCTGCCGTTGCAATATGGGAGTATAAAAGCATCTACTGCTTCTCTAGCATGAGATTGTGAACCAACTGCTCCTGTGAATTATCCAGCTCATCCACAGTCCACAGCCCACAGTCCCCATTTGCTCAAGGGCCGATGGTCAAGGGCCGATGGTCAATGGCTGATGGATCATCTGAATATCTTGGAATTAAAAGAAATTGGTCTGTTTTGACTCAACTATCAAAAAAAATCTCGAGCATTATCGCTTGACGCCGGTTCGAGTCGGCCTTCTAAAGAAATATAGCCTTGGATAGCAAAAGCACCAGCATTAGTTTTTCTGGCAATTGGGTGCCTTCATTCTCCTATTCAGATGCTAAACTGCATTGTCTTGCCATTCTACAAATCGTATGGTACGTCTAGTGTCCTTTCAAGTATCCTGTCAATATCCTGTCAATAACCTGTCAATAACCTGTCAATGTCCTGTCAATGTCCTGTCAAGTGCCTTGCACATACTTGGTCAAAGCAGACCTATACGCCTTCGGGTTATGAAAACCCCATGTTTATGTTAATAGCCTATCCTGCAAATCATCGAAATTTGTGCTCGATATGCCAACGTAGTTCTCCGAGGAACCCTCACTTCCACCTCTATCCATAAACCATACCTACGACATTTTCTATCAAAAACGTACACATAATCCTGGCCACCTCGATGCCGTTTCTTTGAAGTCTCTGACCCCTTTCCCTGGTTTCTATTCCCCATTGCCTCTTCCTCTATCACATATACACCATCCTACCACAAACACTAAGACCCTTGACTCCACAAAAGCAGGATGGCCTACCCCCGTCTCCAAAGCCTAACATCACCCTTATCCACCAAAAATCATACTCCTTTCATAATTATCATCAAAATCTCGGCCAAACTCAAATCCTAAATAAACTACCGATTTCTCCCTCCCACAGATGCTCATCATGCACCTAACCTTATCAGTCGAGCCTCAGTCCACAGTGCCCAGAAGCCGGATTTACCCGAAACACAAAAAATGGGGCAACCTGCCAAATGCAACGAAAATCTCTTCACAGAAACTCGAACGAGGCCAATCAAACGCCGACCAAAGACGGCAGTGGATCAAATCGGGTCACGTGACCTCACCCCCATAGCCCAGAAACTCCATCGTCACTTCTCCAACATCACCTTTTCCCTAATGTCTCTGACCTCGTGGCAGCCCGACTCTGCCGTGCTGGCGTGTGTCGTGTGTGACACGAACTTTACTTTATTCAACCGCCGGCACCACTGCAGAAAGTGTGGCCGGATTGTTTGCAACCTGTGTTCCTCACAAAAGGTCAAATGGTTCTCTGGTTCTCGAGTCTTAACGCCCCTGGGGCTGGTCCGTGCTGACGGCGACTATTACCGAACCTGTGACGACTGTGCCGAGGAGATCCAGATGATCCGAAGGGCTTTGTTTGAGCCTCCACCAGAACAACCACAGAATGAGGAAACACCATCCCAGAGCGCCACCGTGCCTGTGCAGCGGCCGGAAAGCCCTCCGTTGGGAGACTTGGTGGGGCTGGAAAACAACGACGAGAACTTGTGCCCTATCTGTGGCATCAACCTCCTCAAGGGGTATGTGAAGAAAACACGGCACGAACACAGAGAAACGTCCCATTCCGAGTATGAGCAGTACAAGGAGTTTCACATCAGTGACTGCCTTGTGCGTTTTGACTTCAGCGGCTCCCACCAGCGGCTTCTGCTGCCGCCAAATGCTCTGCTGCTGAACGTAAGAAACAGAATGCTTGTGTACCACCTTCCTCCGCTTCCCCAGCCCACGTACGAGTTTATTGATGAGCTGCAGAAGGAGCCGCCTGTGGGGCTGGTGACGCTGGAGTTCCAGGAGAAGGACGAGTTTGAGGCGGAATGTGTCATATGCCTTGAGGAACTACGGCCCGGTGATAAGGTGGGCCGGCTCGAGTGCCTCTGTGTTTTCCACTACAAGTGCATCAAGGACTGGTTCAACAAGAAGGGCTACGGCGAGTGCCCGGTGCATTTTCAGCACCATTAAGCCGCTGGAATGCGGCATTACAGACTAACTTTATGATACTAACGATGGACGGTCCATGGGGGTTTATTTCTGGCATAGCAATTTAATTACTTTAGAGCGGATGTAGGGAAGAGGTTTTGCTGGGGAGGCAGCTTTTGGCTGGCTTATTAGACGGAATCAGTGTTTTGATGACTAATTAGCTTATAGTAGGGAAGCGCTGCGGGAATTGAGAGCTGGAGCAATGTGACACAGTGGAGATGTCTATTCTATGTACGAAGAAGGATGAATTAAAATCTTCTGTTATTTTTGAAGTCTTCAAGCGTGGTCTATTACTGGTAGCAAAATGCTCACCTATCGCAGTCTACAGAACAACAATTTTTATCTTTTCTACTTTATTTTGCTCCAATGCTATAAAACTTACTTCATTAGAAGTATTCAACAACCCGAACACATAACTTCTTAACCCAGAAAGAGCTCTTAGGAAGCAGCTTAGGCTCACCTCTCCTCTCTGTCGGCATCGTCTCTGGACTTCTTCTTGCCCCTCTTGTCGTGAAAGTCTTTCGTCTGTCTGATGGCCTCAGCAGTGGCTCTGTCCACATGCACATGCAAAGCGTCCAAGACGTCTCTAGAAGGCGAAGGATCCTTCGGAAGCTTCTTCTCCAAAACAGCCTCGATCCTGAGGTACATTTCCAAATCGTACTGGGTCACCAACGAGATGGATTTACCCGAACGACCAGCACGAGCGGTTCTACCGACTCTGTGGATGTACGCCTTGGAGTCTGTAGGAATGTCGTAGTTGATAACGACATCCACAGAAGGAATATCCAAACCTCTGGCAGCAACATCGGTGGCTACCAAGATATTGGCTTTACCGCCTTTGAACTTGTTCAAAGAGCCCAAACGCTGGGATTGTGTAAGCTGGCCGTGCAAGGGAACAGCAGAAAATCCGAGAATTCTGGCTAGTAGAGCGGTTCTTTGCGAATGGGCACATGTTCTGGTGAAAATGATAATCAGCTTGCCCATGAACTCGTTGAGAAGATGGATCAAGTATGTGTTTTTGTAGCCGTCACTGACAAGCATCATCAGCTGGACGAGATTATCAGCGGTCTGGTATTTCGAGGAAACAGCGATTCTCACTGGATTCCTAAGCGAGGCTCTCTGCAACTTTTCAATCTTTCCCGTCATCGTCGCCGAAAACAAGTAAGTGTTTCTCTCCCTGGGAATCACACGCAATATTTTGTCGAGCTCCGGTCCAAAATCAAGGTCCAATAAACGGTCAGCCTCGTCCATAACCAAGTACTTGAGCTTTCTCAAAGAGAAGCCCTTGGTGTTCTCCAAGTGGTCCACGATTCTACCGGGCGTAGCCACGATAATGTGTGGTTTTCTCATCAAATCTCTCGCCTGGTCCATCATGTCCATGCCTCCCACTACACAGCAAGTTCTCACTCCCATAGCTGCTCCAAGCGCATCGAAGGTCTCTTTAATCTGGTACGCCAACTCTCTTGTGGGCGCCAAAACAAGACCGTAATATGGGTATTGGTCGTTGTAAAGCGACTGCAAAATAGGAATAGCAAAAGCTGCCGTTTTTCCCGATCCAGTGACCGCAAGACCAATAATGTCCTTTCCTTCCAAAGCATGAGGAATGGCCTCGGCCTGAATCGGCGTGGGCTTAGTAAACTTCATCTGCTGAATCAGCTCGAGAAGATCGGGAATGAGCTTGAGTTCGCTGAACGTCTCAAATTTCTTGGAGCTGTCAGAAACAGACACTTCTGTGGCTTCTGGTTTGATGGAGTTGTCTTTGGCAGCCTGCTTTTTCTGTGCAAGTTTCTGCTTAAGGGCATTTTCCTTGATCTTCTCTGCAAGAGCAAGCGCATCCTTGTTTTTGGCGGAGAACTTCTCCTTCTTTTTCAGCAGGGTTTTTATGGCCATGGTTGGTATTTGATTTGAGCAGAGCATCGCTGTTTATCGGTGTGTACTGCAGGTAAGTCCCAACTTGGCCTCTTCAGATCTCGGCGACCCGGCGTGTACACTCAAAATGAAATAGACTATCGAGACCCTGATATTCCAATTACCCCTCCATCTTAATTTCACCTCAATCAGCCGACTTTTAGCCCATTTTGTGGTGGGGTTCAACACCTGAGGTAAGCTGGTGTACGGATGTTTCCACTATCATCGCGATGGCTTCCTATTCATTTTCCAAAACTCATCCCATCTAAAATCATTCTAGCATGGCCAAAAGAAGAACAAAAAGAAGAACCCACCAGCCTCCCACGGCAGAGGAGTTGGCCAAGGTTCCCCGCTCCATGGTGATTTCCCTCGGCCATTCGCTCAAAAACCATGCCCTTACTCAGTTAGTTAAGGACTTCAGATTTGTGATGCAACCACACACCGCCATCAGTTTGCGAGAGAGAAAGGCCAACAAGCTCAAGGATTTCATGGTGATGTCCGGGCCTTTGGCTGTGTCGGACCTTTTTGTGTTCAAGCAGTCGGAGAGCTCAGGCAATGTGTCTTTGAGAATCGGTAAGATGCCCAAAGGTCCATGTCTCCAATTCAAGGTCAACTCTTACGCCTTGCTGAAAGACGTCCAGCGCATATTGAAGCACCCCAAGTCCATCGGCAGAGACTCTGCTGCTTTCCACGAGCCTCCTTTGCTTGTGATGAATGGGTTCAAAAAAGTCAATGACGCTGAAAACCACGAGAGGTTGATGATCACCATATTGCAGAACCTCTTTCCTCCAATTCAGCCACAGACAACGAAAGTGAACACTATCAAGCGTGTTCTCCTCATCAGCAAAAAAGAAGACGGCGAAATCGAATTGAGGCACTACGCCATAGACACCAAGATGGTGGAGGAAAGCAGAAACATCAAGAAGTTGATCAACTCCCACCAGACACACAAAAAGCTCCCGATCATGACCAAAGCACAAGACATTTCCGATTTGATTTTGGACCCATATGCCGTCGGCGGTGTGACCTCAGACAGTGAAGTGGAAGATGATGCCGTTGTTGAGGTAAAGAATGAGCAGAGTCAACTTGTGAAAAGAGCCGGTATTTCGGCCAATTCTGAAGGCGATGTTGCAACGACAAGAAAAAGAGCCATCAAGCTCACAGAGTTGGGCCCCCGTGTCAATATGAACCTCGTCAAGATCGAGGATGCCATGATCGGAGGCAAGACGATATACCATTCAAGAATCACCAAGACCAAGAAGGAAGAGGCCGAATTGGAGAAGAGACACCAGAAGAGACAGCAGGAGAAGGCTGAGCGCAGAAAGGAGCAGAAGGCTAATGTGGAGGCGAAGTTGGCGAAGAAAGAGGCCAAAAAAGCAAGGAAGTTGGCCAGAAAGAACGGCGAGTCCGCTCCAGGAGACGCAGATGTGGAAGAAAGCGCCAGCGCCAGCGAAGCTAGCGACTCCGATGCGCCGGAAATCAACCCCAGCGATTACGAAAACGACAGCGACTTGTTCAGCGATTAATGGTAATGCATGCACTATAGATATTTGTGGAAATGTAGATTCTCTTGCACTATAGATAGTGTTGAGAAACGTAGATCCTCTTTTTTGGGAAAAATTTCTGGTTGTCGTGATGGCAGGTTTGTGTACCGATGTTGGTATTCATCTTAGATTTCAATGGTCTTGGTTTTGACGCCTATTGATCAATGCCCAAATGCTTCAATGATTCAATGATTCAATGATTCAATGCTTCAATGCCCAAATGATACAATTGGCCTTTTTTGACGTAGGGTGAAGACCAGTTTTGCCTTATGGAATCTATGTTTGGCCCTAGTCCAATCAATGATCCACTCTTTAGCGTGGAATTGACTCATTCTTTCTCGACCTTCTCAGAGACTCCAGCAGACTCAACCTTCTTCACAGCCTCCGCAATCTGCTGTCGGAGATTGACCATCTCTACTATATCAATCAACGAGTCATTGAAGGAAGACTGAGCGTCTCGCAATTGGTAAGGCACAAGCACGCCAAACTGCTGGATCGGGTCTCGAAGAGCTGGGACCTCAACTGACTCTGAAATCACGCCCTTCTCCTCTTTTGAACCCAAAGCTTCCTCGGTCTTTTCTGACTTTCTTGTGTTCTTCCTCTGTCTGAGAGATTCCAGAGGGTCCTTCTTTTCCAGAACGTCTTTCAGCAACGCACTTTCTGCTTTTTGTTTCTTCAACCTGTCCACAACTGTGAAGCCATTCTGTGTCTCCACCACCTTGCAGGCGTCATAGGGCCGTCTGTCTAGCGAATCAGTGCCGTACTTTCTGCCATCACTGTTGAAGTTGGCTCTGCTGAGATGCTGTATGCCAGCAATGAAATTCAAACGAAAGCTGTCATTGGCTACTTTTTCGTAGCGGTCTAGAAGCTCGAGAAGCTGTACTACAGCGTTGTCTTGATCTTGACTCATGAGTAGTGGTGATACTGATATCGGTGTATACAGTGCGCACTATTTGCAACCATGCCATATGTATTCTAGAGATTATGTGAGGAGGGGGGATGGGGCGGTTCGGGGTTTGATTCGTTCTTTGGTGAGTTCTTTAGTCTGTGACGTTTTTTAAAAATTGCCAATCTTTGGTCGGTGTGATTTTCAGCCCATTCTGAGGAACTGGGTCATTTCGAAACTGTGAGATCCAGGTTTAAAAGAACCACGTTGGTGGGGCCCAGAGAAATTTCTTATCTTCTCTTTTGTTTAAAGGATGCAAATAATCGTTGACTCTCGGTCGAAAACTATGTCCGGTTTACCGGTGCCAGTAGCATCGGTGGGTTCCCCAATGAATAATGACAACCCACCAGACCCCAAACTTATCAAACATTTGAATGTGTTTCCTCCGACCTAAAAGCTCCGAATGTTCCCTTATGTCGATGCCCTTTCCTTCGTGAAACTGTGAAACCCAGTCAAGCCCCAACCCCTAAGCAATTCAACGTCACGGCCATTCACCCAAAAACCCAAGACCTTCGCCTCTTTGATCTAGTGACCCGCTTCTAGATATCCTGCCTCACATTGCCGGCTTCAACCGGCTACATCTTGTATAAGCGCTTGAGCCTGAGAAACTCAGTTCTAGGCATCACATTGCCAAACGAAACCTTATCCGTAGGCGTCAGCGAAATCAAGGCAGACTCCTGCTTCGACCGTGCTTTGCCCTGGATCTGGCCGTGTTTCCACAAGGTGTATATGAGCTCTTCTTCGCCTAACTGCCTGCCATTCACAGAATGACGAAGGTAGACGACCTCGGCCAAATCGTGAAGAATATTCGCCGTGAGCCCCCAAACATCGTAGATTTTTTGATTCGTTTCCTCGTCAACACGAGAACCTAGTGCTCCCCAGGAGCTCAAGTCCTTCTTCTTCGTTTTCTGTAGAGAAGGCGGCGGTGTTTGGGCCAGTTTGGCTTCTTCGTCAGCAGAGCTGTCCTCTTCAGAAGCAGAGATGTCTTTGAATTCCTGAAGCCACGCGGCCTCCTTGACGTTCATTTGAGGAAATGTGTACGAACGCAAGTGCCAGGGAATACCAGCCCATTTGATCAAGTAGTGGGTTCTTTCAAGCGCCTCTAGCGCCTTTTCCTCACTGGCAGGGTAGAGAAAATCCTGGAGAGGGCAGCTGAAGATCGAAGAGCTTTCTCCGGGATTCACACGGAGTTTAAGGTTCTCCAACAACTCCTGCTTGCTTCTGCCATTTTCCTTGAACTTCATGAATCCAATGCACGGACGCACCGCCAGCATCGTCCGCAGAAGGTAGCAGGGCAACTCGTTTATGTGCTCGATGGTGAAGCCGAAGTTCTTCTCGAGATATTCGTTATCTTCACTGAGGCCGATTTCTTCACTCATTTCACGGCGACTGACCTCCCACGGCAGCTCCAAACCGGTATCGGCTTTTCCTCCAGGAAGTGAAATATGTCCTGGAAACGTCCGGAGCTTCAGGGACCTCTTGGTCAAAACAACACGAAGCTCTCCAACCAGTCCCACGAAGAGAAGAATGAAAACCAGCGCTCTTCGGGCGATCGGAACTCGGTGCCACACGCTGACGTTTCCACTATGGTAATTCTGTGGCTTGTAAGCCCTGAGGGGGGCTAGCAAGTCCGAATTAGGCATGGGAGAGGTGTTTCTGGAGAATGGTAGTTGGTGATAGTTTGATAGGCTGGACGGCATAAGATGGAGTACACGTGAAAATCACATGGACACACGCCGGCGGTATTTAAAGGGGACGGAATCCGGGGCGTACGGGAGGGAGATTTTTGGATTTTAGGCTTTTTTGGCTTTTTGGGTGCTTTGTGTGGAGAAGTGTCTCGGCTCTTTGGCGGCTATGGCTGCGAAATATGACCGCGGGGTTTATCGAACGGAGTTGAGTTTTTTTTCTGTTTTGTAAGTTTTGGTGATTGGGGAGTTTGGGGGTTTGGGGAGATTTGGGGAGGTTCGGGATTATAAGCAAAAAAAGGGGGAGCAGTGGGTGAGTAGGTTGGTCTGATTAAAGGCTGTATCGCAATTGGTCAGACTGGTCTAGCTTTAGACAGGTATTGCGTTTTCAAGACGGTCTGACTTTGGACTGTTCTGGTAAACTCCTGATGTCTTTATTGTTTTGATGCCTATGGGTTTCAAGGGATAATGGGATAAAATCTCGATGGGCTCTTGCTGGAAGAAAGAACAGTTCAGGCCGGTTCAATAAGCGGGTTTCTTATCTCCACATAAAGCATACTGATACTTCTCTGGAGACTCTGGCCGGCTGATTTTGGTATTTTAGTATCTACAACACATGAGACAACCTTGATGAAAGAAGTATTATTCTTGGATTCGGTCTCTGGTTCAATTCGAAGGCATGTAAAGTGATGCATACTAGAGGTCAAATTGCCTGGAGATACCAATTCTGAGATAGTTTTTCGGCAGATAACGAATTTTTTTACATATTTGTCTTCCAGAATGGCCCCACCCTGAATGGATCAACTGTCCCTGAATAAAAGACCTTCCTATCAATTTGCAACCATTCGAGGCGTACAATTGACCAACACGGGTAGTTTAAATTCTGGTTCCTGACTTGGATGTGGTTAATTGGCGGCCATCCAATTAGCGCTGTTTGCTTAATCATACTCATCGCTGTAATCGGCAAGTTTTACCTCTCTACTCTATCTCAATGTATGATCGAGGCATTGAATTCAGAGATCGACTAAATGAGTCAAGCAGAGCACAAACAATTTCTGGATCCAATCGGTAACTTTCATCCCTTCACCAATATATCTGCTCCGCCACTATATGAGCGATGCCACATCTGAGTCACATAAATTGCTCCACTGATATCAAGTTCTCAATAGGTTGATGGATCAAGTGTCCAGTGCCAATCCCAAAACTACATTTCAAATCTCTATAACTTATTCTATTATGACTAGTATACAATTATGACTTAGGCGTCCTGCTCCAAGAGAACAGGCCACTCGTTGACGTCGGCGTTCTCGTAGATGACGTTGTAGGTGGCCTCGAACAAGGGGAACTCGTTCTGGAGCTTGTAGTTGACCAAAAGCTCGTGCACCTCCTTGGCGGTGATGATACCCTGCGAGGACTGGCCGTTGAGCAACTTCTTCTCGGCCTCCCAAGCGTCAACCTTGTTCTCAATCATGTAACGAGCAACCTTGACGTTTCTGCCACCAGAGCAGGTGGTGATGAGGTCAGCCACACCAGCAGACTCCTGCGTGAAGGTGGTTGGGTCTGGTGGAGAAAGACCCTGGATGTGGAACTTCTGCCAGTAAGAAGAGAAACGGATGGTCTCAGCAAGACCGATTCTCATGATGGCAGACTTGGCGTTGTCACCCCAACCGGCGCCCTCGACGAAACCAGCGGCAATGGCGACGACATTCTTCAAGGCACCGGCAATGGAGGCACCGACGACGTCCTTGATCACTCTGACGTGGAAGTAGGTTCTGTGGAAAGCGGCCTTCAAGACAAACTCGTCAATGTCCTTACCCTCGCCACGGAAGTCGTCAGGGATGTTGTAACCAATGGAGGTCTCGGACCATCTGCCTCTGGCGACCTCGTTGGCAATGTTGGCACCCGAAAGAACACCACAGTAGATGCCCAAAGTGTCGGTGATCGACTGAGACAACAATTTGCAGCCATCAGCGTCAACCTCCAAACCCTTAAGACAAGAGATGGCTCTGGCGGTAGGCTTCACCTTGCCAACAAGCTGCTTGCAGGTCTTTGGAAGGAACTGGTGAGGAATGTTGAAAACCAAAAGGTCAGCGTCCTCAACAGTAGACACAATGTCTGGGTTGGCGACAAGATTCTCAGGCAACTTGACGCCTGGGAGGTACTTGACGTTCTCGTGCTCAGTGTTGATGATGTCGGTCAACTTTCTGCCTTCAATCTCCTCCTCGAAAACCCACATATTGACCTTCTTCTGGAAGATGTCGGTTTTTTCAGAGGTGTTCTCGGCCACAAGCTTGGCCACGGCGGTACCCCAGTTACCGGAACCAATGATACAGATTCTGAATGGATTTTCAATTGCGTAAGGAGCAGTCATTTTGTTGATGATAAAGTGCTGACGATGAGCAGGAAATTGAGATATATATATGTCAAGAAAAAGAAATGCCGGGCGGCCGCCGGATTAATCCAGTCCAGGTATTCTGCAGGACGATGCCGCCGATGTGTCGAGCAATGTGGGATTACATCACGAAAAAGAAAGAAAATGTAGTAGTGAAGGCAAGCAAAAGAAACGTGCAGGTCTGGGCCGTGTCAGCCTTTGGGAAGGAGGCCTTTTGTAAGAGGGGTACGGTTCAACAGAAGGATTTTCTGGGTTCGGGGTGTCAAAAAAAGTCCGATTTTCCGCTCAGCCGAAGGCCTCAACGTTCGGGGTTTTTCCGAAACAAGAGCCTACTTCGTAAATCCCACAGGGCCCCGTCTCCCAGTGTCTGGACCATTTTTTTCACTTTGACTACGTCAGAACGGCAGAATTACGTTGCTCAACTGTAATCTAACCAGTAGGAACGAGAAAAAGAAATATGTTCCTGCAGGTAACCGTCAAAGCACCTTCCGCTGTACGTCTCCGGACCGTAGTGGCCCATCTTATGTGCAAGCACACTTACAACCTTCTCCTCTAGCTCTTAACGGCGAGAACCGCTGAGTTGTATGATAATCAAATTCCCATGTTTTTCGACCAAACGCCGACACACTTAAGAAATGTAACATCACCGAACGCTTGGACGTTGTTTTGTGCAGGACGATGAACAACCTTGTTCTTTGTTTTAAATGTTGGGCCTGGGCGGAGTTGACTTTCCTTTTTTAGCGTATTTCAGGGCATAGTTAAGCGGCGCAGAGATCGAATTAGGTGCAATTGGCTTAGCCGCTAGTTCGATACAGCTAAAGACCATTGAAGCTGTGGGGAAGTAGATCTCGTATTGTAGTTTCCCAAGAAATGAAAAATTGGGTTTGGGGTATTTTGGATACGGAGACAGGGTGATCAGATCGGCAATGATCTGGTAATTCTGACATGCTTTGGTGGCGATAACTTTTAGTTTTATTTGATAGTTATTATTGATGGCCTTTCTTTGACGTCTTGTAATGGCGATTGAAGGTATCCATCTGGTAGAGCACGAAATAGGTTCAAATGGAACCTCAGGCAGAGGAAAGAATTCGGCGCTTAGGCTTCGGGCCAAACGACGGGGTTAAAGTACAGATGAGGTCTAGAAGTAGATGATACCTTTTCGCTTTGACAGGGATAGACGGAAAGGTCGTTTCAAAAATCATCGAATCGCCGCTCAATCTTACATCAATATACCTATTTTACCGAATAGTCTGGTATTTGAACATTAGCTGATCGAGATAAGCAAAAGATTGCGTGCGTTTAAGACATATGGACACAGGTGTGGGACTAGCTTATGGAATTAGAAGGAAATATCTGAAGAAACTCATATTCTACTACAACACTCTCCCTTTGTGCTTTTCAGCTCTTGCTTTTAGCCCATAGAAACAGTCGCTACAGATGTTGTGTTAATTGTGTGATAGGTGTGGTGTAATTTCTTATCTTATCTTTTCTGTCCGGTTGGGTGATATTGCACTTGAGACATTGTCAACGGTTCGTATCTAATATGGTGCATAATGTTAGGTCCAAGTCATTCGCCAGATTCTGGTCCCACAATTGTAAAGGCATCCGGTACTACAGGTGTTCTAATTTTTGCTCAATTCAATTACCCTTTTGGATTGTTCTGGATAATGAGACATCATATGGATTTCTGGTGAATCTGCTCATAATTGAGTCAACACAGGCTGTGCAAATTACATGAACTTGTTTTCGATGGATAGGAAAACAGTGCTATACAAGCGTGATGCACCTAAAAGTCGATCAAACCCTTGGAATTCAATTTGAGTTAAGTATAAGTTGATTTTAAAACCTGGAGCTTACATTCAGTGGAAATTGATTCAAAAGTCTCATCTGGAACCGTTACAACAATCACCAGACGATCCGATTTCTTTCACAATCGGAGAATTTATTTTGCATATCTAGAAAAGTGAGGCCAGATAGAAATACTTGATAAACATCGTAAGATATTTCATGTTGCCGTTCAAAAAATATCCTTGACGTTCTCAAACTGACGATTTTGGAGAACAGAGACGGCTGTGTCATGCTTGTACCTTTTATGATCCTTTGAAAAATATGGCGTTTAATTAGCCGACAGAGTAAACGTCCCTTCTTTCCACATTGCATCATGCATTTTTACCTTCATTATCCAAGTTAAGCCTTGGTCTCGCCCTCTACATTTCCAGGTCTACACTTCCAAATGTTTCTCGTCCGTGCATTCGTAACATGGCGACATTGCCGCCTCTATCATCTCGTTTCACCAATGACTATAATAGTCTTCACTAATGAAAATCATCATCGTGGCGATAATCGTCATACACCTCCTGCCAGTGGGGCTCCATGATACTGTTACCACTGGAGCTGTTTCCACTCTGGGTCATTCCAGGTCCACCGAGCCACAGCTCGTCTTCCATCCACGTACCGCCGCTTACCTGGCCTCCAGATATGATCTTTGCTGCCTGTAAAGGACTCAAATTGTCCGGAAGTTGTCCGTCTTTGATGTGGGCCAATGGGTCAGGCAAGTGGTTGCGAACCAGTTCTGATTCCTTGGTCACTTGGGGCTCGTTGGTGATTGGAACATGAACAGAGGCGCGGGGCGGGATTGTCAGGGGCTCCGCCTGGGGCTCGTGGGGTTGTTGGTGGTAGTTGGGGTCTTTTTCGTACTTGAGTGGGTCGCTCAAATGTTGCCTGATGTCTTCTCCAGACTCAGCCTCCACGAGTTTGTCGCCCTCCTTGCTCAACTCTACCTTGCGGTCGGAGATAGAGTTCATGAGTTTCAAGAAATTCAGCTGCTCGAACTTCAGCGATGTTTCCTCTGATTTCTGGCCATTTTCGTTTCTCATCGACTTTTGTACGTCTCGCGCAGCCTTGATAAACTGCTCCTTGTCGATTTCACTAATCAGCGCCTCTTCTGAATCCACCTGCTCCTCCATGGCGAGCTCCTTCTCGAGCTGGTCGAAATGAGAGTCTAGAGCCTCGCTATCTCCAAGCATATCCGCTTCCACCTGAGCCTTTTCGTTCTGTGGTTGCATGTTCTGCATACCCTGGTATCTGTATTGGCCCATCTGGCCCATGTATCCTGTTTGGCCCATCTGGCCCATCTGGTAGTTGGTTCTATTCTGTTGAAGCTGAGGCTGCTGGTTCATCAGATTCATGAACTGTCGGTGCCAGTCGGACTTTGCATTTTGTGCCTGCCCACTCTGGCTAGCCTGCGCTGGCCTGTTCTCTAAAGAGAGCCCGTTGAAGTCCTGAATCCAGCGGTTTTGCTGGTTCTGATGCTGGCGATGTTGGTGGTGATTGATGGGGCCGGCGTTGGCGAACTGGTCCTGGAAAACCGGCCCTCCGCTCGACCGGCCACTGAAGTTTTGAAACTCCTGGTTGAGCTGGGCGTCGAACCCCGGCTGGTTTCTGAATCCTGGCCTGCTTTGCTGACTATCATGTCTGTTGACTAATCCGTGCTGAAGGGAGGTGTCCCGCTGGGTGTGCTTCGAGAGCTGGGAAATGGCGCTTGAGGGCCCACAGCTCGCATCCATTTTATAAAATCTTTATTAACTTTTGGAAGAAACTGGGGATTATCGGTTCTTATATAGTTGTTCCGAGGAAGATATCACGAAGCGCGGGGGTGGGACTTTATCTTGTGTGCAGGACGACTGGTCAAAAATCAGAGGAAGCCATCGTGAGCACATGAAGGTTTGAAACGGCAGAGGCGACTTTTTAATTTTGTTTTTTGTTGAACGAATTAATAGGGAAGTGTTGGAACTGCTCGGACGACCGGAACCTCGTAAGTCCCCCAGGGTCCTCTTGCCCCGCATCCGTAGATCCGGTGTCATCATATATTCCGGCACAACGGGTGGTTGCAAAATGCTCGGACTTGGTCTGGGGTCATTTAGGCGGAGATATGGAAACGGGTGAAATTTAAACTGGGGTACACGGAATTTACTTATCGGGAAAGTTGGAGGGATTTGGAGTTGGGAGTTTTTGGAGATTTTATTTTGGAGCGTTGGTTGGTGGGGAAGTAGTTTTCGGTGTTTTCTGGAAAATTGTGGTTGTGCCGAGATTTTGTCTAAGATATGGCAGGAGGTGCTGGATGAGGTTGAATGGAATATTTATACTGTTGCTGTGTTTAGGAAAAGAAGTGGTTTAGTACTTTGGTGGACCTATGTCAGATATTCTCAGAAGAACCGGCACCGAGGACCGTAGAGTATTGGTTTTTCTTTCTTTTTTCTTTTCATTTGGAGGTTTTCAAGATTTGAGTTATTGCATCATTGAAGGAAGTTTAAACATTTTTTGTTCGCTGGTAATCATCTTCAGAATCACTGGGATTGCGACAGATCAGTGAAGAAAGAGTGTATTGCAGCAAAACCTAAATCTGACATTTCACTAATTTACCAAATTCGATACATAGACTATTGGAATAAGCGGTAATTTTACAGATGTAGTATTGTGTACGATTAGGTATCTTGATTCGTCTGGCGTGGAATCCAGCATATGTTCAATTGTGGTTGAAATGTTGGTATAGAGGAGATCGATAACTCCAACGGCCCAAAAATGCACTGCTAGTAGACTGCACTCCTGAACCACACTTTGCCAACACTTGTCAAGCATCGACACCACCTCAGTAGTTTTCTTTATGATTTTGATGAGATTCTTCATGACCTGCTAGACAACTCGCAACGTCAAATTCGCTTGACCGCTTCTTATACGGGCAGTGAATTAGTTCAGAGTAGTATCACACCCAAGAGGATTTCACACAGACAATCGGAATGACTTTGTAGCTGTGTTTCTCGCAACAGCCACACTATTGACTCAAGCTTCCATTCCGTCCCTCAAAAGAAAGACCCCTGATAGGACCCTCTTCTTATCAACCAAGTCTGCGTCATCCGTAAGGCGCCAGCGCCTAAACCCCAAACAACTCCTCAAACGCCTCGCCCAAATACTCGTGCACATTCAGCGTTTGCATCGCCCGCTTGTACCTGTAAAACGCCTTGCCGCTAGCCACACGGACCACCGAACAAGCTGCAAAGCACGCAAGCAAAACAGCCTCGTCTTCGTCCATCTTGCCTGATCCGTCCCAGAATCCATTCGTGTAGTGTTCCGCCCACGTGAGCAAAGTGGCCAAGGAGCCGGTCAAAGTGTCGCCCTGGCCGCCGACTCTCCTAAGCGATCCTGGCATTTCGTTGATCACATGGCTTTCGTTACGAACGATCACCTCCTGGGCACCTTTCTTGATCAAAGTGATGTTGCCCAACGCCTTCAGAACTCGCTTGGCACATTCAACGTCATCAGTGTTGTCAATTGCAAGAGCCAGACAGATCCGGCCGAATTCGACCACGTTTGGAGTGAGAACCGCCTTGGAGTATCCCTTGACAATATTGGGACGCACCGAAACCAAGAATAACGAGTCTGCGTCCAAAATGACAGGTTTATTGGCCACCTTGATCTCCTCAATCACCCGAATAAGCGTCTTGAGCATGAGAGCGTCTCTGCCAAAACCAGGTCCCACCACGAACATGTCCACTCTCAGCATAAGCGCCGAGATTTTGGGCAATACGTGAGTTTCAATGATCTTGTCAAGCTCGTCTTTGGAATTCAAGATCTCCTCGAGCGATTTCCGCTTGAGCTTTTCTATGAGATCAGGCGAGATCCACCGGCGCACATCGGTGTTCTCCAAATCGTACAAGTATGGGTGAACCATCAAGTCCGGCGAGTAGCCCTTGATCACGGGGGCCGCCTGTTTTTCACAAACCACATGGCTCAAGTCGGCGCCCACCAAAGCAGCCGAATGGGCCAGAAAGAAGGGTGCACCCGTATAATCTTCACATCCACCAAAAACGGCGATTTTGCCGGCCTGGCCCTTGTGGTAATTTGGCTTCAATGGCTGAATAAGCGTCCTAGCCACTTGGAGCAATTCCCTCTGAGTTTTGCCTTTCAACATCTACGAATGGTTCAGTCCCAATTGACACACTTAAGTCAACTGACGTAGTGGGATGTGCGCTCGGTTGCTAGTGGTGTACTGGCCGGGTTTGTGGTGCAGTTGCTACAAGCACAAATCCGGGATCCAAAAAGACCGGGGGGATTCGGCCCTTTTATACTTTTTCCTATAACTCATGCAAGTTGCCCGACTATCCCCCCTGCCAAGTATAAATAGTGGTAGAATCCCTCTGTACTTTCAGAACTGGGGTTGCACACTTCTGTGGCGCGGAATCGACCCAGGCCTGCGCTACTAGACTGGGCGCTTCGTGCAGGTTCCGAACCCTCCACCTATTGCCTTCTCACTGTCTCTGGGAACCTCTACTTGCTCCTATAAAAAGGACTCCGCACCACCATTCTTCCTCCGTCTGTATACTCCTCGCAATCAATTACACCTAGAATGTTTGCTAGATTGAGCTCCAGAAACTTGTGGCCGCTTGTCGGTGCTGCCGGTGCCGTTGGCGCTATTGGATTGGCTTACCGCTTGTCTAACCCTATTTTGAACGACACCGGAAAGACCTTCACCGGTGGCGACGAGTGGATCGACTTGAAGTTGAAGGAGGCCCGCCAGGTGTCTCCAGACTCTAAACACTATGTTTTCGAGCTCAAGGACCCAGAGCACACCTCCGGTTTGGTCAATGCTTCTTGCTTGATGGCCAAGTACGTCACCGAGAAGGGCAACAACGTGATCAGACCTTACACTCCTATCTCGGATGTTGACCAGAAGGGTACCATTGACTTTGTGGTGAAGACCTACGAGAACGGTAAGTTCTCCAAGCACTTCTGGGAGTTGAAGCCCAGCGACACTGTGGCCTTTAAGGGCCCAGTTGTCAAGTGGAAGTGGGACCCCAACCAGTTTGAGAAGATTTCTTTGATTGGCGGTGGTTCCGGTATCACCCCATTGTTCCACTTGGTCCACGAGATCACCAAAAACCCTGACGACAAGACCAAGATTGACTTGTACTACGCCTCTAAGAGTGTCCCTGACATTTTGTTGAAGAAGGAGATTGACGAGATCGCCGAAAAGTACAAGGACCAGTTCAAGGTGCACTACTTCGTGGACGAGGCCGACGATGACTGGGACGGTAACAAGGGCTTCATTGGCAAGGACTTCTTGAAGCAGCACTTGCCTCCTCCATCCAAGGACTCCAAGATCTTTGTGTGTGGTCCTCCTCCCATGTACAAGGCTCTTTCGGGTATGAAGGTCTCCCCTACCGAGCAGGGTGAGGTCACCGGAGCCTTGGCCGAGTTGGGCTACAACAACGACCACGTCTTCAAGTTCTAGATGTGTTGCTCCAAGTTATAAATTTTCTATTATCATGTTCTGTAGTTCGCACCATCACTTTCTACCTGCACCTTCAACTCCACATTCATCTTCAACTACATCACATCTCCTTCAAAAACGCCTATTTTCGCCTATGGTTCTTGTGGCGGTGGAGGGATGTGGTCACGGGACTCTAGATAACATCTATCGTAGTCTCAAACCCATGGCTGATGTTCTCATTATCTGTGGAGACTTCCAGGCCATCAGAAACATCACCGACTTGGAAACCATCAGTGTTCCTGCAAAATACAAACAGCTTGGTGATTTTCCCGAATACTACGCTGGAACGAAAAAAGCGCCCATTCTAACGATCTTCATTGGTGGAAACCACGAGTGTTCTTCGTACCTCAGAGAGCTCCAGTATGGAGGATGGGTAGCTCCCAACATCTACTACTTGGGCGAGTTTGGCAGCATTTGGTATAAAGGAATCCGTATTTCCGGTATGCTGGGCATCTGGAACAGTCACACTTTTTACCAGAAAGCAATTCCCAGGTACCTGCTTCCATATAACCCCAGCACACTTCGACTGGCTTATCATGTCAAGCCCAAGAATTTGCTTAAACTTCTTTTGAGTGGAGACAGCGACGCAGTTATCAGTCACGACTGGCCCCAGTGGATCTGGCAGTATGGCGATGAAAGAGGCCTTCTAAGAAAGAAGAAGTTTTTCAAGGATGACATGAAATCTGGCGAATTGGGCTCGCCAGCAGCCCGGGCCGCTTTGGAGAAACTCACGCCTCCACACTGGTTCTCGCTGCATCTACATGTGAAGTTCACTGCTCAATTTGAAAAGAAGGTTAGTGTGGAAGAAGGTAACGGTAATGGGATAAGTCTGAGCGACAGCAACGAGATAAGTCTAGACATGGATGCTGACAGCAACGAAATAGAGCTTGATATGGATGGGGACAATGGCGAAATCCAACTGGATATGGACGACAAGCCCAAGAAGTTACGGAAGGTCACACGCACAACGTCTTTCCTAGCGCTAGACAAGTGTCTTCCACGAAGAGAATTTCTTGAGTTTGTGAACATTGAGCCTCAGGATCACCCTTCTGCTGACTCAGACCTGCTCTTCTATGACCCTCGAGCTTTGGCAGCACAAAAAGTCGTGGAGACGTTCATTACAAAAAACGGAAAGCAGTGGCTGGGCGTGGACCCACAGGTGATTCTAGATGCTGGCACCAAAGATATAAAGCTCGTGGAGGAGCTAGAGGAGGTGGTTATTGAGCAGACAAAAAAGTACCAGGATATGGATCTCAAAGTTCCGTTCAACTTTCAGTGTGTGGCCCCCAGCGTATCTGAGAACAAAAATCCACCACTCCAGTACTGGCCCAATCCACAGACGGAGCTTCTAAGCGAGAAGTTTGAGCTTCCACTTCCTAGCCACATATAGTATTAGCATGGGGAATGTGAAGGTAAGCCGGTACCTCTGGCATGGTGAACCTGCATTTCCAGAAGTAAACTTCTCATAGCAAATAGCATAATTCTATCGAATTCACAGGTATTTCCCTTCTTTTATTATCTCTAAACTCTTCCTTATCCTCCACTGGCATCCTTGTCACGTGCAGTTATCACCAACACCTACTACCCATATTCAAGCCCATGTCGGTCCACCAGTTCGTGGCCCATTTCCTCAAAAAGGAAGGGTACAGCGAGACTCTCAAGGCCTTTGAAAACGAACACGGCAAGCCAATCCCCGCCGAATTGCCCCACCAGGAAGATCTTCAAGACATCATCTCAGATCGACTCAAGTACCTCAGCATTGAGGACAAACCACAAAGTCTGCATGAAGTTTTGCTAGACGGGGAGTTGAAAGCGATAAGAACGGCTCAATTCCGTGAGTGGCTGGCTCCTTATCCGAAAACTCCGGGTGATATCCTGGGAATCAATGACCTAGTGGTTGCAAGTGCAATCTATGAAAAGGAGGAGAAGAAGTACGGAATATTTGCAACCGCCAAAATGGAGCTTGTTTTCGTTGATCTCCAAACCAATAAAGTTGTCTTGTCAGTTTCCCGGGCAGTATCCACTGTGGTCCGGAATATCAAGGTAGTGGGCAGTACTATTCTTCTATGTGGCATGAATGGCAAGGTATACATGGGCAAGTTGACAGGAGAAGCAAAATTTGAAATCTACCACGAACAGCAGATCCACGCTAAGCTCATCACTGAGGTCGTACCCGTATCCTGGAGAGGAAAGGAGTACCTAGTGACCATGGGATGGGACTTTTTGGTCAAGATTTTTGAAATTCGAGAAAAGTCGCTTTCCGAGGCCTTTGAACCATACAAACTCGCTAACAGGGGCTTGTGTATGGACGCCTGTGTGTACCAGGACCAGCTTGTGATTTTGGTGGGAAAGTCAGAAATGACTCTCATGGACGTTCTCACAGTTGAGGAAAACAGAGTCTGTCTCTCTTTCAGAATTGCCCTCAACGACGCCGAATTCACAGCTGCTGGGTTTTCTCCCCATTCTGTGAAAATCTACCCAGGTGACTCAGTGCCTTTGGTCGCTGTGGGTACCTCTCATGAACCATACATGCGTTTGGTGCTTGTTTCGCTTAGAGAATTTGGAAAAGACGGCGATAGCGTCCGCAGAAACCAGATCATCACCAACATCAACACCATGTCGCCTCAGGATAAGTACAGTCAGGCGCTCATAAGCTGGAGATCGGACGGCAGTGGGATCTGGGTGTTTGGCGAGGATGGAGTAGTTAGAGGGATTGATTTGCTCAAGGAGGCCGTGGCGGTGGAATTGAAGAAGGGCGAGGGAAGAATCAAGAGTTTTGATGTTTTGGGCGAGTCCTTGCTTGTTTGTGATACAGGTCGGACCGTTGTTCAGTGGAGCATTTAGGGCGGGTTCACAGCCAGGGGTAAACAGTTCACTAGCCAGGAGTAAACAGTTTGGTGGAGATTAAAGAAGAAGTGAAATGAATAGGTGATACTTGGCGATTAGATCGTGAAGATGTTTCAATTGAACTATCCTTCTGGCTTAGAGGTGGATAAGTGTGGAAAATATAGATAGAGAAGACCTGACCAGCCAGGCAAATTCAGCGTTTAAACGCATTTGGGCTAGGAATGTCCGACGGCTTCCTAGCGTGTATTACAAGTTGATAGTAGGTGGTAGTCATAGACAATTTCGTCTCACCATTCCAATCCTCTAAAGCTCTTAATGAATAATGATCTATGTCGAAGTCTCGCTTAGCACACTCTCCACCTCTCTAACTAGTCCATTTTCCATGCCAATGGTGCAAACCCGGTTTTAGTTTACAGCATAAAGGGCATTTGCAGCCATCTAGAGCACCGATAAAGCTGACAGATTTCTAAAAGCGATGACATGACTAGTTTCCTACGACAGCCAGAAGACACATCCTCTCGTTATCATGATTGACAACGTTTCAGGAATTCTACAAGATGGACTCTGCTCGGAGCTGGAAGTTGAGAGATGTAAGACAAAAGAAAAAGGGAACAGATTATTTTTTGTTTTCAACAGAAAATCATTGTGCTCTGAGCTAAGGAAATTCAAAATATAGCCCAAAAGTGCCTTGTCGAAAGTCCAGCTCAAGTACCAACCGGAGTTTCAAGTGGTGCTTGATCCAAGCAAAACCAAAAAACATTTCTCCCCCGAATCCAATTAAAAGCCCTGTACTTAGGAGCAATTTTCCGAAGATTTCCCCGTATTCAAAACTCAAAACATCCACCCCAACTTGCCCTTCCAAACCGTTGAAGCTCACCACACTGTGGCTGTCCTGTGATAATGCGTCTACCCAAACCCACCAATTCCACGAATTTTCCGAAAAAAATCGCTTTGACTCCAAGTCGCCCCATTCTCCAATTAACCCATTCCTGAAACCTCCAAATCTATGTCTTCATCTTTCCTGCCTCCAACCGCCAACTTGACATGAGCGGCTTGCCATAAGCGGCTACCAGTCATTGTGGTGTCTCAGACTCAAACAGCCGTTGCGCACAAGGAAGCCGGAAATATCATATGTGAGCCAGGGTCCGTAACCAAAAAGCTAAAACTTACACTTTTTTGGGCTCGAAATATCCAAACAACCTGATTGGTGGACAGGCGGTTGTGGTTGGGATTTTCATGTGTCGATGTTCCGTTCAAGCGGCGACTGGTGCCTAAACCGGACAGAGGGTTTCGCTGCGGCGGCGCCAGTGTGCTGGGAAAAATGTGGATGTACGGGTTTTTCCGCCATATCCCGGCGTGATCCAGCCAATCAGAGGTTTTTATTTCTCGCCCGGCCTTTGCTAGTGTTTCTGGGTTTTGCAACCACGGACCAAATGTGCATGTTATCGCGCACACGCTTGAATGTGCCAATGCGATTTGCTATCGATTGGGTCATGTGACTGAAACAGGAAGCCGCCTTTGTGGGCTGAACTCGGGCCGTTTTCAAAAAAAATTACACTGGCGTGGCCGGAAAAAAGTGAAGAATTCGAATTTTCCAGTATTTATGTCTGAAAACGGCTGCCTCGTTGCCCTGCAAAAGGAGGGGTTTCGGAAGCGGCCATGTGGGGAACGCGATATCCTCGGCAGGAACAAAAAAGAAACCGGGGTCCGCAGCCTTTTATAACATCCCCAGCAGCCTCTCAAAAATCGTTATTTGCGTCACTTTTCGTATATTTATTCTTTAGGGCACTTTTGGAAAAATCGCTATTTTCATGTCCCTTTCACCGCTTGAGAAGGCCGCCTCCGGCGCCATGGCTTCTGTTATCGCCAACACCTTGGTGTATCCTTTGGATTTGAGCAAAACCATCATCCAAACACAAGTCAAGAAGCACGATAAAAAGCCCGGCGAGGAGACCGACACGGGCTTCAGCAGCTCGACGTCCCAGGGAGAAGATTCGGTTTTCAAGCAAAAGGCAAACAACAATGGCCTCAAGTACAAAAACACCGCCGATGTGTTGAGGAAGATCTACGAGAAGAAAGGTGTCTTGGGGTGGTACCACGGGCTTCTTTCGTCTATTTTGGGCACGGCCGCTCAGAACTTCTCCTATTTCTACTGGTACTCGATCGTCAAGCGGGTGTACGGACAATTGACCAAGAAGGCCGCCAACGCAAAGCACTCCACACCCACCGAGTTGTTTTTGGGTGCTTTGGCAGCTGCTATTTCCCAGCTCTTCACCATGCCCATTGGCGTCATCACCACCCAGCAGCAGACCGACAAACAGCACCGCACGTTGTTCCAGTTGGCCAAGGAGATCTACGTTCATGACGGCATTGTGGGTTTCTGGAAAGGCTTGAGCGTCTCTTTGGTGTTGTGCATCAACCCCAGTATAACTTACGGCTCGTACGAGCGGTTGAAACAGGTGCTTTTCAACAACAAGCAGTTCTTGGGCCCCTTGGAGTCCTTCAGCTTGGGTATGTTGGCCAAGTCCATGGCCACGCTCGCCACGCAGCCTCTCATTGTGTCCAAGGCTATGCTTCAAAAGAAGCTGCAAAAGCCAACTCCTGACAAGAACGGCAGGATCATTTTGCAGAAGCACGACGACGAAGAGGAGGACATCAAGTTCGACAGCTTTATCCATGCATTGGGCCACTTGTGGAAGACGGAGAAACTCAGAGGCTTGTACAAGGGTGTGGCGCCTCAATTGATCAAGGGTGTCATTGTGCAAGGCTTGTTGTTTATGTTCAAAGATCAGCTTGACATGCTCTTCTTGTTGCTCTTGAAGACGCTCAAGTCCAGAAAGACCAAGCTTTTGGCCAAGGCTGCGCTCAAGTAAGCCACAAGACGTTTTGATCATTTGTAACAATATAGAACGGGCGCAGGATCGTCGAATGGGACTAGCCGTGTGGTGTTGTCTCTAGCGTTCTGCTTCAAGTCACATAGGTAACCTACTTATAGAGAGTGTGATGTAGGTTGAGGTGCTGCAGAAGCTACAAGTGGCTAATCAGGCTTTGTTAAGTGGCTTGACTACAAGCGTTCAAGATGGGGTCTTGTCTGGCGACCGTTATCTCTATGGTGAGATTAGAGGGTTACCATAAGGGCTTCCTAACATGTATAATTAGAATATTTATTATTAGGTTGAATTGTAGAGCTTAAAAGGTGTCTTCTTGCTTAATTAAACTTTACTGACGTCAGCTTACATGGCAGACAAAATGGCTGTGAAAAGTGAAAGTCCTTCAGCCGTATCTGGTGGATTTTTGTCTGATGGAGAGGATAAAAGAAGGGGGAAAGAAGCGATGTTCTTCGAGGATTGGCTGGAACTTTTTATCTATCATTCCTTATCTTCCTCTTCTTTCCAATTAGATCTTTTTCTGCTGATATGATCAATCCAACCAGAAGATAGGGAGACACTTGATGTTGGTCAAGGGAATAATGTAACAGAGAGAAGACCAAATAGTCATACGTCAATCTTTGTCCCTTTTCGTTTCTCACATGAGATATCAGCTTATTTCCTGGAACCTTTCTTCTATAATTTCTGAGATCTGACGATGTTTCATGCTAAGCTTTGCATCAAGTTTCACCTCCACTACAATTCGACGTCCACTCTTGATTTCTCTACATCTTTCCCGCAGGCATGCAACTCCTCATCTTCTTTCTTCTTCTTTGACTTCATACTTTCTTCATCCATTCTCAGTTGATATTATCCTTCTTCCTATGAACCCAACTACTGAGAAAAGCATAGTGAGTCTCTCTTACAAATTTTTCGATAAGGATTTGATTTCAAGTCATCAAGGTTAAATCTGTGGGTATTGGTTCATGTGGATGTTCTCCATGGAAATCCTCATCACTGAATCAGCCTTAGTTTGCAGCCAGTGTGCCGTAGAAATGCCTGCAAGAATCAAGGAAAGCAAACCGTCTATCCTTATTCTTTTGCATTATTGAATTTACCAACAATTTAGCTGAAAAGCTTTCTCTAAATCTATATCTCCATTCGTACACAATCGTCTTGTTGGCTTCTCTCCATTTAAGCTATCCGAGTAACCAGTCAGAATTGAGTGAAGAAGACGACACCGCATCTCATACACCAAGCGTCAATTCAATGACACTCACATAATGGTTTTTAAGACACTGGCTGGTCTACGAAAATAGATACATTGGTCCTTACCTCTATGAGGGCCTTCCATGGCTCACTCTCCACAATCTGGAATATACAACCAAATCCAACACAACGGACTATCAAAGAAATTTCCCCCGGATCACATACACCACAAATTCCTCTCAGCCTTTTTCTTATTATATCAATCGAACTCCCCCTCACCTTCAACCAGGACACCCAGGTTGACTTCCCCGCCCTATCACCCCCAATACCAACCTCAAGCAAAAACCACTCACAAATTTCAAAAACTTCAAACTCAAAAGCCACCCATCTCCAATTCTTCACAGCCCAGTGGTGCTGGGTCCGCAGGGTTCAAGCCCTAGTGAGAATCTATCACACGTGACCACAGAGCACCCCTGGGCATCGCACTATCGAAAGACCCACACGTGACAAACCCGCGAGAAAAAATTACCCACCAAAAATCTTCACCTTCACTTTGGATCTTCCCTTCTCATACAACTTCTTCAAACATGGGTAACGGTAAACCAAGAGGTCTTAACTCGGCCAGAAAGTTGAGAGTTCACAGACGTAACAACAGATGGGCTGACCAGGCTTACAAGTCCAGATTGTTGGGTACCGCCTTCAAGTCGTCTCCATTCGGTGGTTCTTCCCACGCTAAGGGTATTGTGTTGGAGAAGATCGGTGTCGAGTCCAAGCAGCCTAACTCCGCTATTAGAAAGTGTGTCAGAGTCCAATTGATCAAGAACGGTAAGAAGGTCACTGCTTTCGTGCCAAATGACGGTTGTTTGAACTTTGTTGACGAGAACGACGAGGTCTTGTTGGCCGGTTTCGGTAGAAGAGGTAAGGCTAAGGGTGATATCCCAGGTGTCAGATTCAAGGTTGTCAAGGTTTCTGGTGTCTCCTTGTTGGCTTTGTGGAAGGAGAAGAAGGAGAAGCCAAGATCGTAAGTTCCTGCCTCATGTGTCATATCAATAAAAATAATTACGTTACAGGGCCCGGGACCGCCGGTGATGTAGAGTGTAGAGTGGAGAGTGATGAAAATACTGCTACTGATTGATGGTTGATGGTTAATGGTTAGTGGTTGATGGTTGATGAAATCAGACGTAACGGTGGAAGTCTCTTGTGATCATAAGATATACTTTATTGTCAGTATCACTGAAAATTGACTGGTGTTTCCAATGTAATACTCTTCTGTAATACTCTTGTATTACTCTTTTCCAATACTCTTTTCCAATACTCTTTTGCGGAGCTCCGGTGCCGTGCATTTTCAGGGCTGCAATCTTAGCGCATAGCCTGAATCAGAGGACTGATACAAGCTCGGCATTTTTGTCAATTTTTGACGAAGACAATTTTCGATTGTCTTGCAGTAAGAAATTTTGTGGACTTTGCAATTGCGTAAAATTTCTTCCGATTGGACTTTGAAACCGGGCCATGGATCTGCCTCATTATACTCCAGTAGATGAAAGGCACACCCAGTAAACTCGCCCCAATTTTCGGTTCTTCCTGTATTTTCAGACTCTTTTTCCTATTTCTCCTCCATCAGACAGTTAAAATTAAATCGACCTTTTTACTAAACCTGAGGGTGATGTTATACAATGAAAGTAGTCTGACTATAGCTGCCACCTGAAAGTAGTACCAACTTCCCTGTTGTTCTGACCTTTTTGAAAAGCCATATAATCATGAAAGTATTCTGTAGTTTATTTTTCGATCAAAAAGTCTATAAGAACACGATCTCACCATAAAAACATTAAACTTCGATCAATTAATACTCCAATACATCACCCTTTTTCTGCTAACTTTACTCCACAAAACTCCTAAATTTTTACAAGACACAACAAACCTACACGGCTCCCATGACCATTCTTATATTATTACATGGAGAGGTTCTTGCCCTCAATGGAAGGTCCGCTTTTCTTGACCACCTTCTTTCTTGAGTTGGTCATCTTACGGTTGATTCTGGTGAAACGCTCGTCAGTGCCACCCTTGCCCTGTCTTGCCAACAAGCTGGCGTCCACCTTGGGGGCGATCTTGTAAGCGGTGGTTCTGGCACTAGGAATAGCTGCTCTGTTTCTGCGCTCAGCCTGCTGCTCATAAAGCGACTTAGGCTCAACCTGCTTGGCACGCTTCTTCAGCTGCAACTGGTTCAGGAAACGCAGCTTGTTGTAGTCGTGGAATCGGATGGTTCTGTCCTTGTACGAGTCCGACTTATTGAGAATGGGTCTCGTCCAGTCGCCAATCAAGCGGTCAACGATCTTTTTGAGCGTGGGCTCTGTGCGCTTACTGCGCTGGTAGAAAACTAACACCTTGCCGATGCCCGAGGCGACCAAGTGGTCTGTTTTGATGGGCAACGATGTGAGGGCGTGTATCAACTCTTTCTGGATCTGGTAGGCGGGCATGGAGGCGTCGGGCAAAGGCTCGAGCCACAAACGCACTGCCTCGAGAAGGTTGTTGTCCAAGATGGAAATGGCCAAGTCGGCTTTGCTCATGGTGTCTGTAACCTCTCTTAGAAGCTTGAGCTTTTCCGTGGCGATCTGGCCGTTGGAGTTCTTCTCCACGTCGAGGTTGGCGGCCTCGATCATTTTGTTCTTCAAGAAGTCGATCTTGTCGTCTTGCATGCGCTCCAAGTCGTCTTCATCGGCCTTCTTTCTTCTCACAGACTTGGTTTTCACCGCCAAGTCCATTCTCTCCTCCAACAAACGGCGTCTGCGGGCCGCAGGGTCCTCGTTCAGGTAGTCGATGCCGTCGTCTTCCTCGTATGTGGCGGGAAACTGGGCGTCTGGCGCCGGTGTGGCCAGCTCTTCTTTGGCTGTTTTTCTGATGTTCTTCTTTTTCGTCATTCCACCCAGAGCGTTCTTGTGGCTCTGCATGCTGTAGATGTCTTCGTCGTCGTACTCCTCCTGGGGAAGCTCGGGGTCGAACTGGGGCTCCGGCTGGGCCTCGTCCACGCCAGAAACGTCATTGAGTGGTTCCTGCTCATCCTCTATGTTTCCCTCTTCCACCGTATCGGGAAGCTCTTTGTCATCGCTCTCCTGGAGAAAATTCTCCTCCGCACGCTGCTCAGCAGTTTCCAACGCAGAGGGCTCTTCAGTGGACATGGTGAAGAATACCTCTACTTGTATGTAATATGGTAGTGTTGATGGTGGATGTAGCTTCGCGGTACGGGTGCGCAGTGAACATCAACCTACACCTACCTCCACCTCAGATCGCATTCTACCAACCACTTTGCTATGTCCCAGTACATTGGCAAAACCATCTCGTTGATTTCCAACAAAAACCTCCGTTATGTGGGGATCTTGGAAAACATCAATGGGGAGGACGCCACGGTCTCCTTGAAACTGGTGCGTCCCTTTGGCACTGAGGGCAGAATGGCGGCCCAAGGTTTGGCCCACATGGAGGTCATGCCTGGCGCCGATGTTTACGATTTCGTCGTCTTTAGAGGCACGGATGTCCGGGACTTGACTGTTTTGGACGAGGCCATTGACGACGTCAAGCCCCAGCCTTACACTGGTGCTACGTACCCTGCTGTTCCTACTCAGGGCGCCCAAGCTGGCCCCACCGATGCTCCCTCGCAGCCTCCTGCCGGCCCTGGTGGCGTGGCTCCGCAGCAGGCTGCTCCTACGGCCTCTCTGGCGGGAGCAGACTCGGAAAGCACAGAGACAGCACCATCTCCTACACCAGCTTCCAGAGCCAAGCCAGCGCCTTCCGCTACCAAAAAGGAAACAAGCCCTGCGCCAGTGGGCAGAACAGAACCCGAGGACGCCTCCGGTGAGTTTGACTTTGAGAAGTCCAACGCCAAGTTCGACAAGAAGAGCGCCCAGGACCAGAAACCCAAGTACGACAAGAGCTCGTCTTTCTTCGACGGCATTTCGTCGTCAAATTCGGAGAGAACCATGCGCTGGAACGAGGAGCGTTCGCTTAATATGGATACTTTCGGCCAGGAGGGCTCTCGTGGTAGAGGTAATTGGCGTGGAAGAGGCAGAGGTGGCCGTGGAAGAGGCGGCCGTGGACGCGGTAGAGGTGGTCGTGGCAGAGGCCGTGTTGAGCCTACCCCCGAGTGGGCATGAGTTAATTGGCCCAAATTGATGGTATAAGTCGGCGTATATAGCATCGTCAATGTAAAAAATGGAGGATCAGGTATGGTGGGTGGCGAAGTAGAACAGAGGAGGGTTTGTAGTTGTGGTTTAGATTGAGATGGGTGATTGACTGCTTTGGATGGTATCTTTTGGGGTAGATTTATAGTGATCTAAACAGCTCCACTGAAAGATGACAAGGAGGTGAATCATCCCATTCGCAGCCGCTCAATTAGGTGTAGACAGTCACATTGGTAACCAACACAGATTTTTCAATAACTATTGCTTTCTACGTCGTACAGTGGCATTTAATTGTAAGGCTTGAAGCACTTACAATAGAGGTTTCAATGGCTGTACTGAGGAACAATTTGTAATGAATTCTGATTGCCAGCGGAGGTTTCGACGAATAACGAATAGTAAAGAAGTCCCTGTTGAACGAGTATAAAAAGCGGTCAATTGCAAAACCTCTTTTTACCTAAACACCATCTTCCCTCTATCTGCTGGGTTAAGAAAAACTGAGTATTGGCCCTGAGTGAGTCGTAATCATCCTCAGAAGATTTAATGGACACATAGAAGTCACAATTCGAAAAAATCAAGTAATTCATTCAAAATCAATGTCTGCTGCCAGTGTTGTCTTTATTCACTCCCATACCCAGACAAGCACCCTCTACCAAGTAGCCTGCCATTGAAAGTAGGCAAATCCATAAATTTAATAAGCTTACTATTTCTTCGATTCAGTCCAGAAAAAATTTTGCAAATCTCACTTTGCTAATTATGGCCAATTGTGGTTTCTGTCTCACCACTTCTGCCATCTCACCCTTTTAGTATTTCGCAGCCATTCATACCCACCATATCCACCATATCCCCCACCTACTCCCCCTTAATTCCACCTATTGCTCTCCAAAAGCACCTCCAAAAGCAATACAAATCAAATTCAAGACTCCCCCGTACTTTATCAAAAACGCCCCAACCACTCCAATCTCAAGTCCAACTCCTCCTACATCTCATTCGCATTATCAACACCTACTAAATCACTCACCCACTCACCATGTCCACCCTCCGCTACACCTACAACACGGTACTGTGGGCTGTACGTGCTCTAGCACTTCTCCACTTCACTCACGTACACATATACGAATACACAGAAACAAGAGGCGAGTCAATGCTCAATACTATAGCTTCTCGTGGAGACTTTGTTCACGAGCTGAAACGGTATCGTTTGGGCCGTGGAGTGAAGATGGGCGATGTTGTTGTGATTGCCAAGCCCACAGACCCAAAAGCTCGGGTGTGCAAGCGAATTCTGGGGATGCCAGGGGATGTGGTTCTAGTGGATCCTTCTAAGTCGTCGGAGTTGGCTTATCTGGCGGCGGACCAGGTGCTGAACGACGGATTCAACCGCTACATACGAGTTCCAGAGGGCCATGTTTGGATCACGGGTGATAACTTGAATTTGTCTGTGGATCTGAGGACGTTGGGGTGTGTACCTATGGGTTTGATCAAAGGACGAATTTTTGCGGTGAGTCTGAGCAGCCACGGGTTGATGGGCGAGGACGGCCGGTCGTTTTTGAATCTGCGCTGGGTGCAGAATACGTTTGTGGACGAGTGAAGAAGGATGCATCTCGTTGGATAGGCCCAGCGATAAGACGTCCAATGGATATTTTCCAAGGTACAGGGAATGATAATACCAGGGTTTACGCTTTTTAGAGTAATCAGTTGGGGTATTCTGGATTGCCTGTAAACGATTTCGGCTGGGTATGGTTGCTAGTGCCAACTGCAGCATAATCGAATGAATACTGCTTCGTCAATTATCCAGAACTGGAACAGATCTCCGGCTACGGATCCCTGACTTATAATACACCTTTTTAACGAGCAATTGGGTGCAATCGAAGTTTATAGAAAACTAATGAAGAATGATTCAAATAGCTGGTGCATTGAATAGTCAATCGACTCTTTGCCAGACCATACTTACACAGAGCCGCTGGCTTATTAATACCTACATCACACTGGCTGACGTGTCTATACTTATTTATGTGGACGCCTCGACGACGGTGCGCTGCTTGGTCAAGGCCTTCAAGGCCCTGGCACCAAAAATGAGGGCAGGGGCTGTGAGCGCTGCCACAGAGAAGATCGTGGTGAAGATGGTTGCCGACAAGTAGTAGCGGAAAAAGGTGAACTCGAAGAGCGCAAGCGTGGTGAGGAAGCCGCCCTTGAAAGGGATGGCCTGGTTAGCCACGAACAACGAGTTGCCCACCAAAGAGACCCAAGCACCCAACAAGCCAATGAAAAGGGCAATTGCCACAGCACTAAAAGCAATTGGCACCACGGGGTTGACGGTTTTGGGGTCTTCCTTGAAGATATGGTGGATTTCAGGCTGGGCGCCAAGTCTCTCTGGGGCCTTGTAGTTGACAGAAGCCTGCAACGACTCCGTGGGCACGAGCTCACCAATCAACGTGTACAAGTTGCCCTTCTTCTGGTCGCTAGCAGCAACAAGGTACACGAAAACACGGTCCTGGAGCAAAGCTGCTGGAATCTTGTTCACGACAAGCAGCAGAGACACTTTGCTAGTTTTGGAGTCAAATTTCGGGAACACGGCGTAGTCCAAGCCAGCGTTGTTTGAAAACACGTAGTTCAACTGGTGGGGCTGAGTCTCGGCGCCCTTGAGCTCGACACTAAGGGCCAACTTGTCTCTGATAGAATCGAGAGTAACTCTGTGGACGGTGTCGGAAGTGTCATAGTCGAAGGCCTTTTTTCCATTCACAGACACCAGACCCGATGTAATGGAGTATGCTAAAGTGCCAGCTAGAAGCGGAAGCCACAGAAGGGTTCTGAAAAGCTGCATTGGTGGAGGAGTTACTGGGAGTAGTAGGAAACTACTGTTTGACGTGGTCGCGAGGCTCCACACAGGATCCTGGTAGAGGTGATTTAGAGCAGGGTCTGATTTTTGGGAGGTACGGGGTATTTGATTATGGGAGTTTGATTTTGTAATTTTGGTGAGTTTGTTTTGGATTTGGGTGAATTGAGTGAATTGGGGGCATGTGCTGGAGGTGAATGGTAGTCCTACAGAGTTATGGTGAGTAATGGATGGTGAGCCCAATGACGATGATTGTGAACTATGGGTAGAAGTTCGGTTTTATTTTTTGATAGCTTATTGTATAAGCCTTGGCTGTTCACTCAGATCTAGGCCGTGGAACTTGGAGGGAGTTGGTTCTACAATGGGTGCAAAATGCGACCTTGAATATCCAGAAGAATGGCCAGCTCAGTTTGGCATCGAGTCGACTTGGACTGGTATATCAGCTTTTAATAAATACGGTGTGTTCTGTTACAGCTATTGCACGAATTGAGGGTTTCGTTCCTGATTAAGCAAAAGTGCACCAAAGCGGTGTTCCGAGATCTGATACTCGACAGAACAGTCGAAATTTAGAGACATTCAAGGGTCTTGCTGACGGATCATTTACGAGACTTGATTGCTCAACAATCGCTGCCTGCTACATCCATCACTTGTCCACATAAATTTTCTACCTGTAAGACTCCATATCCGAAATCAACCTTGAGGGAACCGAAGCCGCCTGGGAACGCTCAATTGCTGAGCTAAGTTTGATACTGGCGCCAGGTGTATCGGCCACCTCGTAGCCGCCGCAATGGTACTTTCTGACTCGAAATTCATGGAGATGTTGTGGTGTATCAGATTGCTTAAGCACTCTTCTGGGCCAGATCCATGTGAGTATCATCAATGGAACGAGACACATGTAGAGGGTTTAAACGGAAGCGGTAGAGATTGAAGTAGATTCAATGAATTCAGAGAATGATTCGATGGTTATGGGGTGTTGATTAGGGTCAACACAGGATTGGTGAGTTGCACTTGTGAAAGAATGGCTGCAAACCGCGAGAGAGTGGAGTCGTGATATCTGCCGCAGAAAGATAAGAGGTTTTGTGAAAAGCCTTATTTTAAGCCTTGAAGCACGCTTTGGATGATTTAAATTGGGCGTCAAATTCTATTGGAGATAAATAATATGGGGCTGATAGACTAGGTCAGCTTCTGATTCGTACGACAACACCAATCCAGTCAATTATCTGACTCAACCTATTTTTCTGATGAGCCCTAGAACTTAATTTTCAACTAAACTGCCACCATTCATGCTCTGCTTTGGTGCTAGGTAAACTTAGTCTCTGTTAGACTATCCCAATTACGTCAAACCAACGAATCAACAAAGAATTGACAACGGAGCTTTCTTCCAGAATAGGCTTCGCCCTCTTTTTGTCTTCCCTTTTATCACAAAAAAAAAAAACAATTTTTTCAAATTTTTCACTTTCTTCCTGTTCAAGACTCCTCCGCGTAGCTTCTTTTTCTCTCCATTATCGCAGCAATCCATAAACCTCATGAACCTTAGTCAGCGTATAAATCCAACAACCTTGAAACACGTCCTCTAACAAAAACACAACATTCGTATCCACCAAAAGACACCCCATCCAAATCTACAGCTAAAAATAACGCTTTTTGTGTAATCACTGGAAACGCCTCTTTACCTACTCAACGTTCGCGACGCATCTCAAATCACCTACTACTTCTCCTCCCCATGCAATTTTTGACTGCCAGCATCGTCCTATACTTGCGCATAGCGTTGTTGCTATGGTTGGCGTTCATGCTTGTGAAAAACCCCGTGACTCTCACAAACGCCAACTTCTCCCTTCTTTTGGGCCAGGCCATGAGATTGCCTACTATCCAGGTGACACCGGCTAATCCACTTTTCGGAGTGATCTCCGTCTTCGTCTCGGCCTACGCCTTGGGAGACTTGGTGCCTCTTTTGTCGGAAAACATCGTGTACTTCGAAAACCTCGTGCCCGTCAGGTTGATGTTCTTCTTCATCTTGGGCGGCTTCTGCATCTGCTCGAACCACGGCTTGATTGCCAACAACCTCGTCTTCACTTTTTCATTTTTGGAGATCTGGCTCAACTTCTTGATCTACAACAACTTGAAGACCGAGAAGTACACGCGCGTGAAGACTTACCTCGAAGAACACGGCGAGGAGCTCAGAAAAACCGCTGACGCCCAGGTGGTGCCTCTTTAGGTCAGCACAAAGTTGAGCACCGTCCACTTCAAGCTTTCCTCGATCTCAAAAATGTCTGTGAAGGACAACTGAAGCACGTTGATGCCCTGCTGGTTTTGCTGGAGGTCCTCGATGTTGGCGTATTTAGACACGGTCAAGTTCATGACCAAATTGACAAAAATGTCTCCTGCGGTGACATCAAGCTCGACCAAGAGATGCTCTTTGGTCTTGAGTTTTTGTAGGATGATTTTGAATTTCGATAACGGCTTCTCCACCGCTTTCTGGAACGGATTTTTGACAGGACCACCTTTTTGAAGATTGAGGTATTTGTCCTCGATGATCTCGTAGGAGAACTCCTCGGAATCGAGCTTTTTGTAGATTTTGTTGATTATCGTGTGCATGTTCCTCACATTGATCTCGTGTCTAATGTGGCCAATGAGCGGACGGAGGATCAACGGGTGGGAGTTATTCTGCTTCCACTTGGTGAACGACGTGGGTATTTTCTGCTTCAATTCGAGATTGTACTTGTAGTAGCAGCACAACATGAGCTTGAGGAAGGTCAAAATGGCCTGTGCCTTTTCGTTGTTTTTTGACGACTCCTTGTTGATGTTCTGGTACGCATTCTCCAACTCCTCTTCGTTGTTCTCGTCGAAAACGACCGACTCGATCTCGATCACCAGGTCGTGGATTTCAATCACCACTTTGTTGGAGATGATCGACACATTGTAGTTGATGAGGTACTTGGCCTCTCGAATTAGGTGGTACAAGAGGTCATCCTCGAAGAGAAAGTACCTTGCCTTTTCGATATCATTGATAACTCTGTACTGGCTCTTGTCCTCCAAAACGCTTTTCTCAAAAACGGACTGCCCCGTCAACACGTAGTCGTCGTCAAACTTACTCAAGATCCTCACTCGCGTGTACTTGTTCGACTTGAGGCTGAGTTTGTGGTTGCCTGTCATTATTGGACTGAAAGTGAGATCACCAGTCAGATCGTCTTTTCGAAGCACCGCCAAACCCTGGTCAAAATAGCTCAGCCCGGAATCTCCATAGCCGTATTTAACTCCGATTGCACGGCTTCCGGTCAACGGGTCCCTCACTCTAAAGAGTACTTCATCGTGAGCCAAGACCTGGTTTATCATTTTCCAGTAATTGTGCTCAATAGAGACCTGTTGGCGCAACAGCTCCCCCGCCGATTGGAATAGCGATTTGATGTGATTGAGAGACTGGTACTTCCACCCAAGACCAATGTTCTCTGGCTTGGACCGCTTGGCTTCTTTAGCATTCACCTGTTCTGGGGCTTCTGAGTCCTGGTTCAATCTGTCTGAACTCAAGGAACCCAATGGCGCCACTTTGCTGAGATGCGGCGATATGGTGGATTTGGTAATATTAGGCTTCACCGCCGACATGAGAAGGGAGACAAAGTCCAACGAAAGTGAGGTCTCGTTCATCGCAAAGTTGATGTGCCCTAGAAGCTCGTACTTCTGTTTCAGGAAACGCTGGGCAGCTGTTTCAGTATCTTCCGTTTCTTGAACATCTTGGTCGTCCAATTCATCGTGTTTGTCCTTGGCATGGGCTATTTCTTCCTCTAGTTGTTCTTCGGTGATATTGAGGAAAGACTGTCTTTCTAGTAGAATGCGAGGGATTAACTCTGAGATAGGAATCGATTCCTCATCTTGCATAAACGGGTCTTCACTCGTGCCATAGACATCCTGGTCAAACCGAAGAGTCACGTTTTCTGGCTCGGACATGGTGTTTGTTGAAGTGGTAGTAACTCTTGGGTGCGAAATGTCTTGATAGTATCTACAGGCTGCGTACGCTATTATTTTGATGATCTATGTAGCCTACTCCATGAAGTCGTCCAAGTCGCCGTCCTCGATTGCCTGCAATAACCCCATCTCATCATCCCGAGACTCCAAGTTGTTCTTGGCCAACTCGGTCTTGCTGTCGTCCGAAGGGTACCGCATGGCCTTCACTGAGTCGTTGTGTAAGGACAAGCAGAAGCGTATTCTCTGGTCAAAGTCCTCCTGTGGCAACTTGGTCGAGTACACGTCCAACAACTCTTTGCTCGTCATGTAGCTCTTTTCGTGGTTGAGACTGGCCTCTATCACTCCGTCTCTGATAGCCTTGGACACAATGTATTCTGTGGCCTCCTCCGAGTCGAGGTGCAATTTGATGCAGATGTCTCTCAAGGAGATTTTCGAGTATGAGAGCGAGATCACCCTGATGCCGGTCTTGATAACGTTCTGGCGCAACCGCGACACCAACGTGAAGTTGTCGTCCTTCACAAACACGGCCTCGTACTTGTTCAAGACCTCTCCAAAGAGCTTCAAATCACCGAGACGCACCGCTTTCGTCACCTGGAAGTAGGGCTCGAGATTGCCGGTGGTGGACCTGAAAACCTTCAACTCAGGAATGTCACCCATCAACAACTCGATGATTATGTTCAACTTGGTGGCCGCCTGCAAGAAACCGGTGGCCAATTGCGTCTGGGGAGCCTTTCTTATAGCAGCCACGACGCACTCGTGCGCTTGTGAGTAGTCCAACTGGATAGTGTTGATTCTCAGCAAGTAGTAGTAGTATCTGGCGGTGAGGGCGTTAGCAGCGTTGGCAGGGAAAACGACCTTTTCACACAAGTTGGCGGCCTGGCTGATTTCGTGTGTGAGCAAGTAGTTGCGCAATAACAAGTTGATCACCATGGCGGTGGTTTCGTCGTCGTGTCTCAAAGTGGCCGTTCTGAGAGCCGACAAGAGCGCTGGCCTGATCAGATACAAGTCGCCCCGCAACTCATGCGTACGAGCAATGTAGAACCAGACCTTGACCAGGGCGAAGTCCAAGGTTCTGCGGTTGTAGGAGGCCAAGAGGGCAATCACATGTTTGTTGAGCTCGTCCAAACGGTCCAATTCGTGCGTATCAAGGAGGTAGAGCTGGACGAGAAGGTGCAAGAAAACATTGATCTCAGGAAGCACTTCTCCCGACTCGGGCGCCTCCACATCTGTCTTGGGCAACTGGCTCAAAAGCGTATTTCTGGCTGGGTGCTCTGCTGGAAGCGTTTTCGCTATAACATTGGCCAAAGTCACCGGTTCCTCGACAATTCGGCGTCTCAAGCCGCCCAAGTCCCGGTGCACCTTGGAAACGTATCTGTTGTCGAAGTTCAACGCAGCTTTCTGAAGCAGGCCAAAAGCCAGTTCGAGTTCCTCAGCCAAAGTCACAGGCAAAGGTTCTTCTTCCTTGGGTTCCTGTACTTTGGAGGCTGCCACGACAGAGGCATCGGCCATTTCAACGTCGGCGGTCATTGGGAGTTAGTGTGGATGGTAGTGGATTCTGGCGATATGATATTGCCACTACGGTGCAAGGGTGTGCGCTGGACTAACTATGGGGCGGAAGAGAGGCGGATCGATTTCGGCCAGTTTTGGAAATTTTGGGAGGATATTTGGAATTTGAATTTTGGGAGACGGGAGTTTTCTGAAAAAATTGTTTTTTCTGTATTTTCGGTTGGGCAACTGTGGATTCACTGGGGCTCTGTTTTCTGGTTAGTGTGTATAGCGGCTGGTGTACCAGTGAGCATAGTACTAGGAAGAAAGGCTCCCTTGCTTTTGCTTTCCCAAAGATTTTTATTTGGGAATTAGTTTGGCTTTGATTCTCTGGTCATATTGCAGTAAGGAATTTGGTATGAATTCGTAAGGAATTGGCAAGGCATTTAGTTTCCCAGTTCTACCATGAATGAGTGGGGTGAATTGAGCAAGATTGTGTAGTTGGGGTATTTTTTTTATTATCGTTCTAAAAGCCCTCTGTCAGCGACACGAAATATTGTTGCTTTCGAACTGCTCCCTCTTAACCAATAGATAAGGGTGTGCCGATTGTTAGCAGGAGAAATGTATAGGTGAGATCTATACCGGTAGCAAGTTCAGTAAATTTTCAACATGAGCCAGCTTCTGTTTCGTAGAAATTAATAATTATTAGGCCCTAGCCAAAGAAATGCTTATACCGAGAAGATTATGTCTCTTTGTCTATTATGCCTGGGTTATTTGGCATTCTAGTTGTGCGAGCTGGTCTGATACCCTTGCGATATTGAAAGAAACATTTTGAGTGACCTCATCATTGTATAAAACCAATTTATTTTCATTCTTTGAAATATAGAATTGAAGCCTTCACTGAAGGTACCCCAAAATTACATACCCACTAAAACACTTCTTTCACAGCTCACTTTATTCTAAGCTGGCCTAAATTCCTAAAGATCCCAGATCGTGTATTTCTTTGTATTAATTCTCAATTCTTGCTCAGGCCTCTAGTTTCCCTAAACGGTGTACCTAAACAATGGGTTTTCCTTGTCAGTCAAATCAGCGAATTCACTGTTCTCCATCTTTACGACTTCTTCAACTCCCTCATTAGATTTGTCCTTAGCACGGTTATCTATCTCCATCAAAACCCAGAGACCTACCACGAAAATCACCATAGCAATAACACACACCACCATTGCAATCTTGGCTCCAACATAGTTAGGCTCCTGTGATTCAATGAACGTCTGAGGTCCAATCAAGTTTCCAACACAGTAACCAACCAAGAACATGGCATTCACAGTAACTTTCTTAGTGTGGCCCGCCACATTAGAAGCAATAGAAGACAAACAGCAAATCGACACAAGGGGAAGCAATGAAAACAACAAGTAGCCAGCCAACTGGGCATATTTGTTAGGATCAAAGGCCATCAAGCAGAAACCTATCACATTAATGAGACCAACCACTAAGGCATAGAACATTCTCTTGGGGAAGAATCTATAGCAGTATGCAAAGAGTGTACAACCGCCAAGTTCAATGATACCACCGTAGATTTGCATGAGGAATGATTTTCCGACACCATAACCGAAGCTTTCACTAAGAAGAATGGAGCTGAAGCTGGTAATTCCTCCATTAGGAATACAAGAAGAGATTCCCACAAGGAAGTAAAGCCAGGTCTTGATATCAAGCATGGCCTCTATGAACTGATACCTCTTGAAATGCTTATTACCAAACCCCTGCTGGTTGCTTCTGATTCTCTCCACCACAAGTTTCTTTTCCCTGTCGTTGAGGAACCAGGCCTCGGTTGGCTTGTTTGGGAGGTGGAAGAAAATAAGAATTCCCAAAAAGATGGTAATCGAGCCGGTAATGATGAAGATCAACTTCCACGCCTCCATAGTATAGCTCTCCATGTGCTTGTGGAGATTGTAAGCAATGGCTCCAGAGCCAAGCATCATTCCCACACCGTTGCATGAATACCAAAGGGCGGTTCTGAGAAAAACCTCGTCCTTCTTGTACCATTGAGCGGTGACGATAACAAAAGCTGGAGTCACCGAAGATTCCAAAGCACCAAGAATAGTTCTTAAGGCAATAAAACCAGCATATTGAGGAACAGCATGGAGACACATGATGACACCCCACAAGATGATGAACACTGAAACGGTATTCACCACAGGAAACCTTTGCAAAGCGTAAGCACAAGGGAATTCAAAAACCAAGTATCCAAGGTAGAAAGCAGAACCGGTCCACGAAAACTGGTTACCTGTCATGTTCAAATCCTCTCTAAGTCCCATGACAGAGGCATAGGACGTGGTCAGCTTGTCCATAAACTGGACAGCATAAAGAAGGCAGATAAGCGGCAAGAGATAGCAGTCAATTTTAAACAAGAGCCATTTCTCTTCTTTTGGATCTAGGACTATAGCTTCACTGTTTTCAGAAACAACGTAGTCGATGACCTCATCTCCGGAGCCTTTCGTGTCAGTAGGCCTTCCAGAACTGGTGACATATGAGGTGATGCCTTCTTCGACATCAACACTATGGACAGAAGCTGGTGTCTTTTCCTTTTTGTCCATTTTCTTCTGGTTGAGAAATGAGCATGGCGAGTTTTCAGTTTATATATCATTTTGCAAAGGTTTCGAATGGAATTGCCTAAGGTGGTTCTTCATCTAAGCACCTCGCTTAAAGGAGCCGATAAGCGATGCGATTAGATAGGTGATTGGTGAAACCGGAGTTACGAAAACACGATAAGTCGGATTTAGGAGGAGTTATTATGAAATAATAAGAACATTTTCGGTAGTTAGAGTAGCAAAGTAGTTTCGTGTTATACCCCAAAAAACGACTACGATCACAAAATGGAGAGGTGGTATCTCAAAGTGCTGGTATAATTCCGCGCCAAGGTATCTTGATTTCGGCGAGACATAGAAATTTTCTCGGCGGTCATGGTGAAATCGGATCGAAGCGCCGGAAGAACTAAGTGCAATAGATAACGCATATGGAGAGAAAAGAATAAAAGAACAAAGTTTGAAAAAGCGGAAGATGATTTGAAACGCCGAATGAAGAGGCGCCGTTGGCAAAAGAAACAAAAAAAGAACTACTTCTCTTGACACATTTGACACAATGCTTGGCTTGACGTGCATCATCGATGTCTTTCTCCAGGCTTGGTTATGAGTCTCTCCACTCGTAGATCTTTTTTATCGTAAATGAACACTCTTGGAAAGGAATACTAGGCGATTTGGCTAATGTAAGAATTTCGTTTTTGGCGCCCGATTAAATTTGCCGTGTGACCTTTTATCGGTTGTGCATTAGTACGAATTCACCCGGCTCGATGAGTATAGCTATCCATATACGGTGTAAAGAGCTTCTGTCTTCCCGAAAAAAGTAACGGTATCCCCTGCTTGTAAAATGCGTATTGTCTTCTGAAGCTGACGATAATACTACGGCATCTTCTGGCTCTGTTCTCTGGTCTGCTCGGAGATAGAAGGAGATTAACACACTCAACTTTCAGATAAAACGTGGACCAGCCTAATGCCTATCTCCAGTGGGAAGCATATTGATTAGGATCCAGGTCTGGTAACTCTCGTTTTTAGTGTGGTTGAGTTCGCTTGAAGTCGAATTTCCATCACTAATAGAAAGGCGACCGGTCGGCCGGACTAGCCGGAGAGGCCGGAGTACATCATGATACTTTAGTCCTTTCTTGCGAGGACTAGAAGAAGGCGATTCGGGCGCCTTTTACTTATTTCACTCTTGTACTTTTATCTTCTTGAAAATAAAGGTGTCAGAAACGTAGTTAAAAGGCGTTCTGGGTTCACAGTGAGTACACAATATGGAGCGCTCTCAGTAGCACGGTAACTCTGACTTGGAACAGCATCTACCCAAAAGAAAACTGCTCAATGGCATTAGATTCACAATTCCCAGTACTTCTTTTTATTCAGACACCACTGCGTCTTTCAGGGCTCAGGGGAGCGTCTTACTAATCCTACCGGTCCGCCGAATGGCTGCAAACCATTCTACTTTCACACTCAATAACGACCACACCTACTTGCATCCAACAAAAACCGTTTTATCGGCCTAATATGGACACTGGCCAATCAGCTGACTAATCTAATTCCCTCAATCCCTTCTTCCTGCCCAACTCACGTCACCTGCCCAACAACCTTATGTCTCCTTAAATAACCGCGGAACCACCCTTGCTGTTTCTGTTGCTACCTCTACTACTACTTCTTCATGGATCCCTCAGTAAAGCCCCAATTGCCTAAGACTCCCGAGTTGGAGCCCGTGTTCCTCGTCAACTTGAGGTTGGAATCCGGCCCAGCCCCCATTTTCTCCGACCCCAAGAAGGACAAGTCCTTGAGTTTGGCCAAGGTTGTTGATGGTTACATCGAGACCGTCAAGAACAAGTACGGCTTCGAGCTTGAGGTGAAGGACATTTCGGGAATTGACGAAATCACCGCACACACCAGCGACGGCTACAACACCTTGGACTGCAAGTTGTACGGTAAAACCGCTGAAGGTGCTGGTGTGTACATCACGTACGGTGGTGTTATGCAATTGACAGAGCCAATCATCAATGTTCTTACTGGAAAGGCCGACAGCTCCAGCTTTGAGGAGGGTTACCTTACCAGCAGCCCAGTGATCCAATTCGACCGTGAAGTCAGCGACAAGTACAGATGGGCCGTCAAGGAGAACTTGGTGGGCAAGGGACGTTTCATCAAGGACTCCAAGGGAGCCATTTACGTGCAATACTACATCTACGTGTATCGCTAATCCGGCATGAGTGCCCATTGGTTTGGGCGAGCCTTTGAAAAATAATTGGATTAAGTAGTTCAATTGACTAACCACACCTACATTCTTGATACATGGCCTAGTTGGTGCTTAGGATTCATCTGATATTCTGAAGACTTGAGTCAGCGAGCCAAGCCGGCCAAACTCTAGATGTGTAAGATGTCCTCTATCAGTGTATTGATCTCCTCAAAACAGTAGCTCTGATGTTTCTAGACTCGTATTCAGATTATAGTGGAACGGCCCAATGTCGTATTACTACCAGATCAAGAGTTCACCAGATCAAAAGTTCACCAGATCAATAGTTCACCAGATCAAGACTTCACCAGATCTAGAATTCACCAGATCAAAAGTCACCAGATCAAAAGTAACTACAAAATCAAAATTATCAAATCAAAATCTCAGATCGCTAGCAAACTAAATGTGCCCAGAATGGAGTCCCTGGATCATCGAGTGCATCAAATCGCATATCAGTGCATCTCAAGTTCCTGCCTAGCACCTCTTCAACATCTCCGAATCAATGCCCTCAGATCAACTAGATAAACAACTTCTTACAACTCGTTCCTCTCCCTACACTTGGTCCTAAATATTAAGCATAAAAGCTAGTCACGAGGCTCCACAGCCTGGAAACAAAGGGATGTAAGCTTGTAGCATGCTCAGCTACGGCACCAGGGCCGCACGCTTAGCAGCACAGGTTGGACTGGTTGTTGGTCAAAGACTGGCCGCGCAAGTTGACATTCAGCTTGTTGTTGTTAGCGCCTCCCAGGCCAGCACCAGCATTGCTGGTCATCTGGGCCTTGATCTGTCTGGCCATCGTGTAGAAAGCCTGCTCAACATTCGACGACGACAACGCCGACGTCTCCAAGAAGGGAATGTCCAACGCCTCGGCAAACTCCTTGGCAGCCGTGTACTCCACCACCTTCTTGTCGCTCATGTCGGCCTTGTTGCCCACCAACAATTTCATCACGCCGCCGGTGGCGTAACGGTCAATCTCCTGCAACCACTGCTTGACGTTGTTGAACGATTCCTGGTCGGTCACATCGTACACAATGATAATGCCGTGGGCGCCTCTGTAGTAGGAGGAGGTGATGGTTCTGAAACGCTCCTGGCCCGCGGTATCCCAGATCTGTAACTTGATGGTCTTGCCGTCGAGCTCAATCGTTCTGATCTTGAAGTCCACACCAATCGTGGAGATGTAGTCTTGCGTGTAGGTGTTGTCGGCGAAACGCAACAATAAACATGACTTACCGACACCGGAGTCGCCAATCAATAACAACTTGAACAAGTAATCGTATTCGTTATTCATGATTTTGGGGGTGGTTCTTTCTTTCTAGAAGGCTGTGTCTATGCGAAGGTGAGGCTTGATGGTATTGGATAGCGTGGACGGCAACTACGCTCTAGGTATGGAAAGGTCCCCTGAAAACAGATGTATCGTGAAGTTAACGTGGAGGAGAGGATCATAGGAGCGAGGCGGTGCGCGCACGACCGACCAGGCGCTATCAACGGTTTATGATTTCGGCGTGGAATGGGGAGGCTTTTTGATTTTATGACCTTGGCGGTTGGTAAGAGAGGCGAAAATGCTACGGTTGGACGTGATTTTGGGTCGGTTTTGGGTGTGTCTCGGTTGCTGTGAAAGGTTGCAAAACGAGGGACCCAGCCACCAACTCTCGCTTCGCCAAGGTTTATGCGATTGACTATTCACATCAAGCGTTTGTAGAAGTAAAGTGTCTTTGGGATCGTGTTCTCGGGGGCTCGTGAAGTCGGAAGTCGGCTGCTCGAGAAATATTCAATATGTCTCGAAAAAAGCTGTGCTATCCCGTAGTAAGTATGATTATCGTCCACGGGCCTTAACCGCCAGGCAGAGATCCGACACCGCCAGGCATTAGGCACCTACTCATACTTCGCCGCCTCCTTCGACACCGGCCGGGTCTTGGCGCCCCCGGCCTTCTTCTTCGCAATGGCCACCATCTTCATGAACCAGTACACATTCAACACGTCCAACGAGAAGTTAAGTATAAGAATGGACGCCGGCATGAAAAGAGACGTCATGTGCAACGTGCGGTACATGTCGTAGGCCACAAGGCCCACGGCGTAGAAGCCCCAGGCAATTCGGACCAGGAAGAAGACAACAAGCAAAAGCAAGCCGTTCACGATAACCAACTTGTCGGGGACCGTGCCCGCCGGAAGCCTGGACGAGAACCAATTGACGTTGACGAAGGGGGTGCTCAATTCGAAAAGCAAGAACGCTGGCACCCATGGCATGCAATATGGCTTGATCAAGGCCACACCGAAAACGTACAAGGCAGCAAAGGCGTGCAAAAGAAAGCCGGCGCCAAAAAGACGAATGTACATCAAGCACACAATCAAGTCCCAAATAAAGTAGCCAATGGTAATGGCCACCACAAAGCCCAAGTACTCGTTGTAACCAAATATGGAGCCATAAGGGTCAGAAGCACGGTTCTGGAAGTGTTCGTTGCCCCAGGATGGAATCAACACCACAATCAGAATAATACACTGGACCATAGAAACAACGTGAATGTCAAAGTTGAGCTTGGTTTTGGCATTCAACCCAGTGTAGGCGTTTCCGACCACGGCCTTGGATACCCAAGGAGAAGCCGCCTGAATGGCGCAGTAGAACAAAAACAGACCAAGCACTTCGTGCCAATGTGCCTGGAACGAAGTCAGGGCATTTACAGGAAATGGCCGGCTCCAAGCCAAGGGGTCTTCATAAAGAGTGAACATGGTGTTGCGTGTTGGGAGACTTTCTGCAGAACGCATGCGGAGATACCCTGGTGATGTGGGAGGGAGTTATGGAATTGATTTATTTTGGATGGAGGAGGGGCTTTAGATGGTAGAGATTGGGGTTTTGATACTTGGAGATACTAGGAATTTGGGAGTTTAGTGGTGTGGGTTCCGTGTATTGTGGTGTCAATTGATTTGCAGCCAGTGTTGCATGAGACAGCAGACCAGTAGTATTAATGGGTTTGGTGGTTTCGGCAGTTTCGGCAGAAAAGGGTCCCGAAGCCTTCAAGACCTTTAGGTTACAATTGCTCTAGAATCGCTATTGAACCACTTGTAATAGTATGCCTCTTTCGGCCCTATTGGTTGCATTGGGCTTATTCACAGCCAATAACGATGCACCAGGATTATACGGCCCGGATACCACGGAATTCGAAAATGGGACTACTTCACCTTTTGAACCCGTGGTGCCCGGAGATTCTACCAGTGTACAGTGTCCGGCGTCCTGGGCGTTTTTAACGTTTGTTGGGCCCCTCGCTAAACAACCGCCAGGCATAGGGACGAATAACGGTCTGGCTTCGGCCGTTTGGTCACATCCCGAGCGAAGCTCGCTAAAGACAATTGGATTGTTCAGAAGCCAATGGCTCGTTTACGGCGATCTGGCCCATTGTTCGTGGATCCAGGGGTGTTGAGCCAAAAGTGACCAAGCCTGACCCATGGAAATTGGTTCTGGTCTGGTGAATTCGATATTGTTTTTTAGAGTCTAGGAGGGTTTGTGGAATGTCGAATGGGGATTCCGTGCTGAGTCGGATTTCATGATCAGTGAGATGTACAATTGGGCAGCTCTATTCAGCATACTCAGGAGAATCAGCTCTTGAAAACAACGTCAGGGAGGCGATTTTTCGTGGAGGTAAAAAATTAGTAAAAAATACGATTCTGGCAAGTCAAAGCATACTGGGAAGATCCTTGTGGCTCGACAATGGAAGGCCGATCCGTATGATCTCTTTGTTTGTAGTTTTTGTGATATTTCTATCGACATACCCAGCCTCAAGCATTTGGCCGTAGAATCGAAGTACCATAGCGCTCTGCTCCAGCATTCAATTACTTATGTCTACTTAGAAAGAGCAGTTCTTCTATCCCCAAGACGAACCAGACCATTGAGAACAATCGAAGGCTTCGTCTCTGGCATTGAAACATGACCCCAGAGGCAGAGCTCCCCATTATTTGCTTGACTAGTGAATTTTTCATCTAGGCAAAACCTCAATATTCTCTCTACTTCTCCAGCTACTCAATTATCTCTCTACTTCTAAACACCAGTTAACTCCGCCTGTGAGCTTATCGCTCCTGGTCTTGGTTTGGTCTGGCTTGCTACCAAGAATTATAGTGAAATGGGATTTCCCATTGATTTTCCAAGCATTAGAAGCATTTTTGAAACTTTAAATAAAATCTACTCAACTTGCCTCTCAGCCGTGCATTCATCTGGGGTGTCAGATTTCCGTGCCATTCTGGGCCATACCGTCCTAGACCAGTCCACGTAACACACCAGAACAGCCACCCTGTCTGTAGAACACATCGATCTTTCGTAAGATTTTACAAAACTATCCAATTCGCTATAAAAATCCCTGGCCCAAAGCCTCGGCTTGGTCCCTCACCCCTACTCACCTCACAGCCTCATGGTCCCTTTACAACCAGTCCAATCACCCAGCCAACACACCAAAATCAGAACCAAAACGCCAAACCCAAATCCAATTCAAATCACCAAATCTTTCAATTCACCAAACCCTTAAACCACAAATCAAAATTCATCAATACCTCCATCGCTCCTCGTACCACTACTCGGTATACCGTATACTCGTATACTTTGCAGCCACACCTACCACCCCACCTCCCCCTCAGCCAAAACTCAAAAAAACCATATTCCGATTTTTCACCATTAATCAATCCAACCCAAATCATGCTCCTTCCCAAACCTAATATGCACTTTTTAAAGTCTCCACGGTCCCTCCATCCCATGAGATTTCTCCCGCGCTCGATTTTTCACCGACCACTAACTACTACAATGCTGTACCCTTTGGTTTGTCTCGGTAACCCCCTTTTGGATTTGCAGGTCGATGTCGACGCTGAATACCTCGCCAAATACGATCTTAAGGCTGACGATGCCATTCTCGCTGACGAGAAGCACATGCCTATCTACAACGAGGCCTTGAACAACAAGTCCTTGAAGTTGGTCGCTGGAGGTGCTGCTCAAAACGCCGCCAGAGGCGCCCAGTACATCTTGCCTCCAAAGTCCGTTGTTTACTTTGGCTCTGTCGGTAAGGACGTGTACGCCAAGCAGTTGAACGAGGCCAACGAACAGTACGGCTTGAGAACTGAGTACCAGATCCAAGACGACCATGCCACCGGTAAATGTGCTGCTTTGATCTCCGGCCACCACCGTTCTTTGGTGACTGACTTGGCTGCTGCCAACCACTTCAAGGCTGCTCACTTGCAGAAGCCTGAGAACTGGGCCTTGGTTGAACAGGGTAAGTACTTCTACATTGGCGGTTTCCACTTGACTGTGTCGCCCGAGGCTATCGAGTTGCTCGGTAAGCACGCTGCCGAGACCAACAAGGTGTTCTCCTTGAACTTCTCTGCTCCTTTCATTCCCCAGTTCTTCAAGGAGCCTTTGGACCGTTCTCTTCCATACGTCGACTACGTGATCGCCAACGAGTCCGAGGCTGCTGCTTACGCCGAGTCTCACGACCTCGCTGACATCAAGGACGACCTTGTTGCCATTGCCAAGGCCGTGGCCAAGTTGCCCAAGGCCAACTCCAAGAGACAGAGAGTGGTCACTTTCACCCACGGCACCGAGCCTACTGTGACTGTCACTTACAACGCTGAGGCCGACTCTTTCGACGTCAAGGAGTACCCTGTCAAGCCATTGCAGGAAGGCGCTATTGTCGACACCAACGGTGCTGGTGACGCTTTCGCTGCTGGTTTCTTGGCCTCTTTGGTTGAGGAGAAGCCTTTGGAGGAGGCCGTCAAGGTCGGCCAGTGGGCTGCTGCCTTGTCCATCCAGGAGGTGGGCCCAACTTTCCCTTTCCCTAAGCAGACCTACAGCGCTTAAGATGGGACATTACATTGACTGACCATTCAACATATGGTCCGGACGGCTGCGCCATGTAGATATGCGACTGGTGCGCCTTGTAGACTGGCATTAATTCAACATTGTTGCGGAGAGAATGTAGGCTGGGGTCCAGTGGTTGATGTAGGTGGACCTCATGAAGGATAAGGAGGGAAGCGTTTCTGTGTTACGCTTCTTCTCATTGTATGTTTCATTTTTCTTTTCACTGTCATTTTCTGTTGGAAGTTAGGTTCCTTGGAGGTATTCTCCTTGGAGGTATTCTCCTTGGAGGTACTCTCCCTTGGAGGTGGATCCGTCTGGGAACAGACTGAATTTCTTTGGAATGGCAGGACACCTCTGGTTTGTAGGTCTATCCTGAAGCTTGCTTACACTTTTGAGTGCACCTTCAATTTGTTCTTTCATTCCAGCTATTATGATTGAGCTGCTTGCATCGGTTCAATTTCTGCTTTGATGGCTGTGATATCGATTTGCTTGGGATTAATGCTTCTGACTCTGGCCCAACTTTATAGCGACTGTAAACGACACTGCAAGTTCTGAATTTTCTGCATGATTCTAAAAGCAATTGGACTCTTCAATTTCAAACAAAATGATTTCCCACCTCATGGCTGTGAACCCTACACTCTCCTTTCATCTAGATGATACCAGAGATCTTTCGTGCCATAAATCTACCTTCCCTTGGCAAGTAGATCCATTTCCAAATGACTTGTGTTGTTCTAATGAACTCTCAAAGTTGTCATAAGTGCCTTTTCTCAAAGGGTGGATTACGCCTCTATGTACAAGAGTTTCATTAAAGGAGGAAGGAACCAGCAGGCCGGTTATCCAGCTTTCTGTCGATTACGGAACGGTAACTGTGTTCTCATCGATCAACGAAGCGACCCATATGTGCCCATTAAGCTGATCGGGCGATTCTCATTAAAATGACACTAATAAGGAAGCATCCCTCCTGAAGCAAAACTCACCAAACTTACAACCAACACCGATTCATCTTCTGCTTCACTGCTCCTCATCACAGCGCAGTTTGCAGCCATAGATAACAGACACATCCCGGAGTCACTTCACCAGGCCACTTGCCAGGGCCACCCAAAATTCAAAAACGACAAGAAAAGCAAAACGCTTCTTTCACGAAAAACACCAAACTCCCCAAAAAGAATCACCTCCTCCCGTCCCACCACCTCTACCATCTCATCTCCCATCATCGCATCGCGAAAAACACCATCAACATCAACATGGTGCTGAAAGACCACTACTACCGCTTGAGCAGCGATGTGCCGGACGAGCGGATCCAGGCTGCCACGGCTCTTTTGGGCGAGCTTCAGGAAGCCAATTCCACAGAGGAGTGGGACTACGCCTTGAACAGACTTGTCAAGGGTCTCACTACACTGAGGCAAACGGCCCGTTTTGGCTTCTCTATGGCCTTGACGGAGTTGGTGAGGGAGCTTGTTTTGAAGGAGGACTACGAGCTTTCCATCGTGGGGTTCGTGGAAAAGCTAGTGTCGGTTTCCCAGATTCTGGGCGGCATGAAAGGCGCTGAGCTTAGGGCGGTCTTATTTGGACGTCTCTTTGGTTTCCAGGCTTTGCTCAACTCCAAGGTGCTTTTTGACGCTAAGGTCAGCAGCCAGGCTGTTTTGGATAAGTACGTCTCCAGCTTGGTCGAGTTGGCCGGTATGAAGCCTTGGTTGAGAGAAACCGTCATGTTCACCTTGTGCCAGTTTGTGGCTGTTTATTTGCTGTCGGAGCTTTTTGACAAAAACGGGCTCGTGCACGTTTTGAAGGCTTTGGAAGATCACCACCTTACGCTTACCGTTGAGGGCCTTGCGGTGTACTTGACCATTCCCCAGCCTTTGAGGTCTCAAACCGCAGCCAAAGTGGGCTCTAAATGGAAAAACGGCGACCCGCTCAGCAAGGGCAACTTGCCCAATTTGGCTGTTGTGCTTAAAGACGCCGAGCCCGTTGATGCAGAGGAGAAGGGCAAAAACGGTCATAAACAGAAAGGCTCCTGGAACCCTCAGCTCCCGTTTGTGTGGGACCTTTTGGTGAAGCACTTTGCACAGGCAGAGGACGAAGAAGACGAGGAGGACGTTTCCAGCGGCAAGAAGAGAAAAAAGCACGGCTCCTCAAAGCAGAAGAAGAAGGCCAAGGTCGAGGACGACTCGATCCACCTCAAGGAGTTCTGGCGGGTTGCCGTCGACGAAACGCTATTTGCCGAAAAGGCGTCCACTGAGAGAAAATACTGGGGCCTCGAGATTTTCATTCTTTTCTTCAAACATATCCCTGCCTCGTTGGTGGAGGCCCTCTTTACTCCCAATCTCATGCGTTGCCTTATGAACCACTCGTCGCAAAACAACAGGGTGCTCAACAAGCTAGCCACTAAGGTTCTCAACACTATAATAGAGGAGACCAAAAAGGATATCTCCAAGGTGGTGCCCTCGCTCAAATGCATCATCGGCGAGGAGTACGGTGGTAACTGGGCTTTTGACAATGTCACCAAGTCCAAGGTCACAGACTCGCTCGTGGGTGTTTTGAGCTACATTGACGATATCAGCAGCATATCGGCCAGCCGTGCCGAGTCGCTTGCTGTTGACATTAAGGATGTTCTTGTGGAATTGTTCAACGACTCGCTCAGCAAACAGGCCGAGCCCAAGGATGAGGAAACCACGAAGAAGTCCCACGACAACGTGCTCAAATGGGTCCTCGACAAGCTTCTTTTGTTGCAGCGCAGTACGAAGCGTTTCGTGTTTGCAGACAACCGGTTCATCGAGAAGAACTTTGAGTTTCTCATCCAGCACGCCTTCTTCCAGGCCAAAAATGGTAAGAGCGTTTCTGGCAATGTCAGTCGTCTTGCCCAGGATAGACTCAACTCGTTCCTTTCGGGCGTTATAAGCCAGAAGAGAAAGGGCCACTCGTGGTCATTGTACTGTGTCAAGTACATCGGTAAGCTTGAAAAGAGCGACCAGTTAGAGCCACGTCTAGAACTCACAGAAGAATTATCTTTGATCCGCAGCCAAGCCTTGGACCTTCTTGACACCATCAAGAGCCACGTCAAGGACGACTCCGCTAGCGATGCAAACTACTGCTTCGAGCTTCTATTCTCGATGGTGATTCTCCAATTGCTTTCTGGAGAGGCCGAGGCCGTCAATGTTTTGCAGGAATTGCAGATGTGCTACGAGGACTATCTCACGAAGCAGGACGAGGGCTTGAAGATTCAGGTTGTGTTGACGGAGATCATTTTGTCGTTTCTTCTGAAGAACTCGGGTTTGATGAAGAAGCTCTCGCAGTTCGTGTGGGAGTCGCTTTTGTGTGCCAAGGGCCACGACGGGAGAATTTTGGTTGACGAGGAGTGTCTCGAATTGCTTTTCGACGTGCTCAAGACGAAGGAGAACGAGGAAGGTCTGCGTGATCTTTTTGAAGGAGAAGACGAGTTTGAGGAGGAGGACGCCGAGGACAGCGAAGAAAGCGAGGAAGAAGAGGAAGACAGCGACAGCGAGAGCGATGCGCTTGATCTGACGGCCAAAGTTGAAAAAGATACCACCATCAAGCTTGCCAAAGCGCTTGGAGTGCCTACTGCAGAATCTGGAGAAGTCAAGTTCGACGAGATTGACTCCTTCGAAGCAGACTCCGACGTCGCCTCGGACCTGATGGACGACGAGGAGATGATGGCCATGGACGACCAGCTAGCACGGATCTTCAAGGAGAGAAGAGAGCTTCTTTCTGCCAACACCACGAACAACAAAAAGGCCCAAGCAGCCCAGGCCAAGCAGCTGATTATGCTCTTCAAAAGCCGAGTTCTTGATCTTTTCGACGCTTTTTCCAAGGTCCAGCCCCACTCGCCGTACAACCTCCATTTGCTCCGTCCGTTGGTGCTTTTCATCAACACCACCAAAGACAGAGACCTTGGAGTCAAGGCGCACAAGATCTTGAAGACCCGAGTGAGCAAAGCCAAGGTGGGCAAAAAAGATCTCGAATTACACTTCGACGATGTCGAGGCCTACAAAAACCGGTTTCTCCAGGAAATAGCCTGGCTCCAGCAACAGGCAGGCCGGTATTCCTCCAACCAGGCCCATGGCCAGGCCTGCGGACAGTGCAGTATCACGATAGCCAAAAGCTTGGTCGGGCTAGACGAGGCGTACCTTGCCAAAATCGTGGAGGTGTACTCCAAAACGCTTCTTGATTGGTCCACGGACCCTAAAAACAGAATCCAGCCTGCCCTCTTCACGTTTTTCCTCAACTGGGTGAGCACCGTTAGAGACCGTCGAAACAGTCCTGCGTAAACGTCATCACCAATAAAAAAGCTCACCGCGATCGACCGAAAACCACACCCAATACTACTTCCATATTATCACCATGTCTGCCTACAAGCAAGCCGGTATTTCGTTGAACAGAGCCATGGCCATTGCTGCCAAGACCGTGAGAAGCTCTTTGAAGTCTGAGTTGCGTGTTGCTGCTGAGAGAAGAGGCTTGTCCGAGGTGAGAGTTGCCAAGTTCGAGAACGGTGTGGCCAGCGAGCCAAAGAACTTGAACAGCAAGTAGTGTCGACGACGAGAATATAGGCAATGCCATGATTAAGATGAGTCAGTGTAGACGTCTGTAGATGCCGTCCAATGGCTGGTGGAGTCGGTGAGACGTGGTCTCAGATAGTTGTTGAAACGGTTGGAAAATGACATTAGCGGAAGACAATGATTCGGAAAATCTGAGTGAGTCCCAGTTAAGATAACAACTTGTGTGGTTTGATGTGCTGGGATTATTATCACAGAAGAACACCCATGGGACTTGCTGGCTTCAATGGCATCATGAAGACCAATTGAATGGACTTTTACAAAGGCATTGAGTTACAATTCTCTCAGGCTATCGTTTCTGTGCCTTCTAGTTCCATATCTAGCATATCTAGCATATCTATCTGGCATCTCGTAGCACTGTCTTTCGATCGAGCATGCCTTCCCTACCTTGACGGCTTCTTCTCTATTTATTGGTTTCAGACGGCGCTACGACGTCGTTTCCTTTGAGTGCTACTCTATGAAAATGCTCGAATGATGGCCCATTATGTTCTATCATGGATCCACATCCTCTACTCCCCTACCGTTCCAACCTCGTCGATGACAATAAATATCTATGTACAAGCTACGACGTCTCCTGGCCCGGGCGCGCTGCCATTTCGGTGACCTGGGTCTTTTCGTCTTCTAGCTCCTTGGAGAATTGACCGATAAGGTCGGCCCGAATATCGTAAGGCAAATCGTCGATCAAAGACCGAATGATATCCACCTCAGAGCCTTCCTTCTGTCTCTTCTCAATAATCTCACTCTCGTGGTCCTGTCTCTCCTGCTCCTCGACTTCGTCTTCGGACATGTGGTCCTCGTATTCTTTATTGGACGATTCATCTAAGAGCTTGGACAATTCAGACGATGGGTTGCTGAAGAGTTCCACAAAGCGGCCCTGTTCCACCACCTTTCCGTGCTTTCCAAGCACAATGACGTTCTCGGACTTGGATATCGTCGAGAGTCTGTGGGCAATAGATATTATGGTCATCTTGCCTTGGGACGTCAAGTCCTTTAGTGTCTCATTGATAAGACTCTCCAGCTTGGAGTCAAGTGCAGAAGTTGCCTCGTCGAGAATAAGAATCTGTGGCCTCTTGACAAGAGCACGAGCAATGGCGATTCTCTGTTTCTGTCCTCCAGAAAGTGAGGCGCCTCTCGACCCAATCATGGTGTCATAGCCATCAGGAAAGCCCACGATGAAGTCGTGACAGTTAGCCTGTCTACAAACCTCCTCAATATCGTCCATGGTCAACTTGCTAATCTGGGTGGGCGTCAAACCGTAGACAATATTTTCAAGAATAGTTCCTGATAGGAGAATAGGCTCCTGTTGAACGATACCAATGACCTCACGCCTAAGTTCCCGGACCTGAAAGTCGTTGATGTTGCGCCCGCCAATCAAGATTTCTCCGCTGTTCAAGTTGTACGATCTAAGGAGAAGCGTTGCAACGGTGGATTTACCGCATCCCGATGGGGCCACAAAACAAGTACTAGACGAGGCAGGCACTGTGAATGTACAGCCATCAAAAATAAGATCACTGGGTCTGGTGGGATAGCTGAACACCACATCTTTGAATTCAATTCCGTTCGCCAAGTGTGGAGGAAGCTTATCTCCCTTGACCGTGGGAACGTCATTCTTGTGGTCGATCAATTCAAAAAGCTTGATACCGGCACCCGAGCCCTTCATGAGCTCCATATAGGTCGTGGTGAGACTGTAAAGGGCCAGGTTGAACAATTCCGAGTACATGGTGAAAGCCACAACGTCACCGGTGGTCATTTGGCCATTGATGATCAAGTAGACACCCAACGCAATGCACGATAAGTAACCACTGTGGTAGAGGGAATAGATAGAAACGGCGTAGTTCGACTGGGCCAAGGCCTCTCTTCTGGCAACGTTGACCACGTTTCTGAGCTGTGTGGAGTACTTGGACAATTCTTTCTGTTCACCGGTGAAGGCCTGGACGAGTTTGACGGAATTGAGTGTTTCTTCGCTGACTTTGGTGAGGCCTGCTGTGGCATTCTGGAGTCTGGTCGACAAAGACCGGATTTTCTCTCCGTACCAAACAGAACCGAAGGTGATGGGCGGGGAGATCAACAACATCACGCCGAACAAAAGCGGATTGATGGTGAACATCATGTACGAGCTGATGAAGCCAAAAAGCAAGTTTTTCAAGCCATCAGGAAGGTTGCTGGTGATGGATCTTGAAACCACATATGCATCACTGGAAAGACGTGAAATCAAATCACCGGCCTTGTGCTTATCATTATCGTAGAACGCAGAATCGTGCCTCAACAAGTTCTTCATCACACGGAGACGGAGTCTGGCAACTAGCCTCTCTCCAAGCACCTTGAGCACCCAAATACGGGCCCAGAAACAGGCAGCACTAACACACATAAACGGCACCATGACCGAAAAAACAGTAGAGTACTTGTATCCCCAAATAAGCAAATCGCCGTCAGCATCCTTATCGCCGGCGTTGAACGCATCGATGGCAGCACCCACGAGTTTTACCGATGTCGTGGGGTACAACACTGCAAAGAGAATGAACCCCAAGGCGTATAAGAAAAGCCTGAGGTCGGGGCGGCCGAGCTTCAAGATCCGTGCTATAGTTTTCATGTTTTTCCGGAAGTCGATCTTGTTGTTTTTCATCTGCTCCTTCTCTTCGGCCCTGATCTGCTTCTTGCGAAGCTGGGCTATTTCAAGGTGCAGCTTCACCGACGGGCTGTGGGCCAACGAATCTACCAATTCCTGGTTGCGTTCCTTCTGAGAGTACCATCTCACTGAATTCTTCTGTATGTTGATTCCGTGGAGTACACTGCTTGGTGCATATGATATACGGTCCCATGTGGTGGATGGTCTATGAAAGTGTCTATGAAGGGGGATGTGACCAAGCAGCAGCTTCAAGCCTCTGTGGATCTGGCCAGCCAGTAGAAGCCCCCTGCAGAGGGCTGTCTGCTTGAGGAGCGGCCGCAACCCTAGATGTAGCATGGATGGGGTTGTAGTGGACGTTTTTCTGTGCGTGAAGTTGGCCTACTTCGCACCGGAGCCGATATTTGGGTGCAAAACCGTTGCTTTACCGGGACATAAGATTGGTATAATTGATGGAGACTGGTTGATGAAATTTGGACTTAAAGGATTTTGCCGTTTTTGGAACAAACTGAGAGTTCTTGACAGACGGGTTCCAAGAGACTGACACATCTATAAACACAGATGTGTGGCGTTTAGACTGACGAGTTTCTGAAGACGAGGTTTTTATGGAAATTGCCATAAAATTAACTAGTTTAAGACGGACTTATTGTCTTCAATACCGGAGGGTTTGAGCAGATTGGCTTTTGTGCACTGGTCAGCATGGCTTAGGTAAGCGTTGTAGACTGGATGGTGATCATTATAGACCAAATGATGATTATACTGGATTGTGATCATACAAACTAGATGGTTACCACCTGGCCATCGTGGCATGTTGGTATCCAAACCGAAATATATAGTCTCACTGTACCAATCCCCTGTTTGGCCTTCGTTATTCTTTCCCTATAGAAGACTGAACTTTTCCTATTTTTTAGACCAGATTATTAGATGGCACGGTCAACAAAGGACTGGATCATGCCTACCTCCGACTCCTCGTACTCACGAACCTCCACGCTTCCATCGTCGTTCAAAAACGTGTTGGCCTGGATAAGCTGTTTGCGGGGCTGCTTCTTCTTAAGCACCACGTCTCTGTACTTGGAGTAGTCCTCTGTCACGCCAGTGATGTCGCTGTAGAAAGCCACGCCCTCCTTAACGTTGGCAGAGCACTTGTAGACGTGCAACTTGTGCAAGAAGTCGCCAAGTGCCTCCACGGCCTCCTTGTCCAACTTGGACTCGTCCACGACAATCTCCAAGTCGTCGTAGGTCTCTTTATCCTGGTACTCGAGCGACACCACGCCAGCCTTGTGCAAGCTTTTGAAGATACCAAAACGGGCTTGCATGTGAGGCTGGCCCCATTTCTTCGATTCGGGGTCCCAAAATTCAAGACCAATGACACCAGCACGGGCCATCAAGAGTGTGGCAATAAGCTTCACGTCCTTTTGGTCCTGGGCGTCCTTGATACCAAAAATAGGCAACACCTCAAGTGGCTTGGACAAAATGAGGTACAAGGCCACCAACTCGGCACGGCACTCCTCGAAGGAGCCAGCCGTAGTGCCAAATAAGGAGCCCCACGTCTCGCTAGGTTTGTAGTGTGTCTTCAACTCAGGGTGGGCAGCCTTGTCGAAGTTGAACTGGCCTGGAGAAGTCTCCTGCAACAATTTACCTGTACCGTGGCCCAACAACTCGTGCAAGCCTACTTGAACCTCAAACGAGTCGTCTCTCCACTTGCGGAACTTCTCTTGTAATGAGGCCGACACAAAGCTAATCACCTCTTCCTTCTTAGGCTTCTTTGGGTTGGCACTCAACACATTGCCCAACGACACGTTTTTGAATCCCACGTTCAACCTGACATCGTCGTAGTTGGGGATATTGATTCCGGCAGGAACACCAGAGCCGGCAAATGTCAAAACCTCCAAGGAGGTGAAGTCTGGGGGAACGAAGGTGTCCTTCTCGTAAAAGTGGTCCCAGGGCAAGTAAGGAATCAAAGTGCCGGCATTTTCCACCAACGTGGCGAACTTGGCTGTTCTGTCCTGATTGACCATGGCGACCAATCCCTCCCATTCACCACGTACACCCGAAGGGTCTCTGTATGTCTCGATGAAGCCGATGTTGGACTCAACCTGGGGGCCCAAATCCTTGACCCACTGGATCTGGGAGTCTTTATGGGCCTTCATGGAGCCTGTCTCGAACGATTGAGCGTAGTACTCGATCATCTTTCTCTGTGTGTCATTGGCAGCGTGCTTGCCAGCTTCTCTGATATTCTTGGTGATCTCGGTGAACTCTTTAGAATGGTCGCCAAACTGGATTGTCACACGGGCGCCCAGAGCAAGCTCAATGGCCTCCTTGGGGTAGTAATCCACGGTGTTACTGGTTACAGCACTGGCCACAAGCACCACAAACTCCTTGTTAGACTTCTTGATCACTCTGGTGTTTTCAGGCATGATGGAACGGTCGGCCAAGGCGGCGTTGATGGCTTCAATCTCATCCTTAGTGATTGTTTCGGCGCAGTTGGGGTAATAGTTAGACAACTGGCCCTTTTCTGGCCAGCCCAACAAAGCAGCATTGGTGGAGTAGATGGCATCCTTGACTGTAGCGTACAAGTCCACGAGTTCCTGTTTTCCGGTGGCCTTTACGATAGCTGCAAAGTCGGCCTCCTTCACCTTTGGCACGAACTTGCTGTCGCCAAAGGACTTGTAGTTACCCAAGTTACCCAAGAATTGAGAGGCGTACTCGAGGTAGTGAGTCACCGATTCAGCCTTCACGGGCTTCAAAATCTCCTGGTACTTCTGGTTCGAATCTGGCAGCCCCAATGCCACGTGCAATGCCAAAATCAAGTCGAAAATGGCCTCGCTCTCTGGAGAAACAGATCTCAAGACAGCCCTGGATCCCCAGTGAGAGGCTCTGGAAAGATAGTGGGCATAGAGCTTGTTATCGTTGGTGGGCAATTGCTCAAAGTGCTTTTTGGCCGAAAGCACGATAATTGGCGCCTCGGAGTCCGCAAGAAAGGTCAGCATGAAGAAAAAGTGGTAGTTACTTCCCCAGACAATTGGTATTTAACCTGTGCAGGGTGGAGCCACAGAGGCGAGTGGCATCGAACGAAGGCAAATTTGTTGAGGTTGGAAGAAAATCGGTTAATGGCGGGCCGTTTTCTTTTCTTCGTTTGGATTGTGTTTGGTCAATTGGTCGTTGGGCCTTGGTGTGGCTTGGTTGTATGGGTGCAAAAGGGCCAGGTATAATGGAGGGTGAATCTGGAGATGTATCTGGCAGGAGGTTTTGTATTCTAGAAAAAGATTGACTAAAAGTCCAACAAAGTAAGACTATGTTTCTCTTTCTTGTCTATTGATTGGAGTTTTAATGGACGGTGGTTATGGGGTGTTGGCTTAGAACGGTCGGAGTATCATAGTCTGGTATTGAGAATCAGAAGTATCTTCCTATAGCAAACAGTCAGCTTGTGGCCTCATAGATTTTAAAAATGATTTTTGATGAAACTCGCTTTGGAAAAAAGAAGTAATAGCAAGGTAGTGGAGAGTTGAGGGGTTCTGTCGCTGGTGCCGTTTGGCTCCCTTGGCTGCAAAATAGCACTTGGTGCTTCTGGAGCCGTGGGGGCCGTTTACTGGCGAATTTGGGGCTGTACTCACATTAAGGGTGATTTCTTGATGGAAATAGGAGTTTAAATCAGAATTTAGGTCGTTTTGAAGGCTCAGGTATTTTTGGTGTTGATGTTGAGGTTTATCATTTTGGTCAATAGTGTGAATGGTTGCGAAAAAGTGGAGATGCGTCGGAAGGTCTAGCGAAGCTGTATTATGGTGATGGATAAATTATTTAATAAAAGACTCGATTGTTGTCATGTCCGTAAAAGAACTTTTGAGGGGTTTTTTTTGGACCGAAGTACCGTGGTAGGAAGTCACAGTCAAGTATGTGGATGACTACAGATCCGTGCAAGAGGTGGGATCTTCGAGGGCTTGATACAGCAATTCTAGAGAATTAAAAATTCTTTTTGAGAAGAAGAATAAGATGCTTGATTTTCTTTTCGAAGGGAGAGCTTTTGTCAAAATGCAAAATGTAGTAGCTCATGGATTGGAAAGACATGTTCGTTCACGCAGAATCCCGCAATCCGTGAAACTTTATAATTTTTTTTTTTTTTTAGAAAAAATCGCCCAGAGTCTAATCAAACTCAAGGATTCTAAGGAATCTCCCAAGTTCACCCGCCTTTTTGGAACTAAGTCCAATACACCCATCATATCTGTTGATATACCTGCGCACAGTCTCACTGCAACTACAACTACAACTTCTTCATAATGGCTCGTAAAGCTGCACCAGCTCAACTGGAGCCCGAGCAAGACCCCAAAAAAACTTCGCCACATAATCTGGATGAAGAAGGAGAAGACTACAATGAAGACGAGGATGAAGACTACGATCCTGAGAAAAAGCAGCAGGAGGATGATCAAGAAAGCGACAACTCAGATAACGAACCCGAGCCAGACTACTCTGCCATCAACACAGGCGTCAGCCAGGTAAGAACGCGAACACAGAGGTATGAAGAGGACCTAAATGGGCATAAGAAACGGAGAACAGACCCTAGCGGGCTACTACAAGACGAACTGAGGATCGATGTGAATGCCATATTTGAGTCCTTGAAGAGCGGCAAAGATGAGACCGACTGGACACAACTAATAGATAAGGATGCTGTGGTGAAGGAGAAGGAGCCGGAGGAACCTATCGACCCCCACGAAACCAGAATGGTGAGAATCGAAACCTCTTACACCTTTGCAGGCAAGTTGGTCAAGGAGCTGAAGATGGTGAAGGCAGATTCTGCTGAGGCCAAAGCATATCTCAACTCAGCTAGTGGAATTACTCTAGGAGCTGAGGGTGAAGGCCAGAAGAAGCTGTTTGTGACGGTGGTCAGAACGATAAAAGGCACCGACGAGCAGGTTCCGCTCATGATCAAGCTCAAGAGACCTTCGCTCATTGACAAGTTTCTCAAAGGCGATAAGAAAAACAAGCTCACAACCCTCGAGAAGTCACGTCTCGACTGGGCCAGTTATGTTGATGAAGAGAAAATCCAGGACGATTTGGCGCTCCACAACAAGGCTGGTTACCTTGACAAGCAAGACTTCTTGGGTCGTATGGATGCAAAGAGAGACGATCAGTATCAGCGTGCTAAAGATCTTGAACGCCAGCGCCAGTGGCAGCTTCAGCAGAAGGGTAAGTAGTTGGAGGAAGTCCCACTGGAGGAACATGCATTTTCTTTGAGGGATTGAGGCGATCTGAGAGGATTGGAGGAGACTTCGGGAGAATGATGGCAGATTTCGAGGGAACAATAACGGATGTCTGACTACTGACTGCTTGTTCATTTTGCTACTAGACAAGCCGCAAGTACACGGGAATATAAGCGAAATTAGGTGGACACGACCCAAGCTAGCACACCTCCAAAAGCAAGAAGGTGCATTGGGAGGGCCACAAACCATTGGTGCTTTCATTTTACCGTGCTCACCTGATGAAACAGCCGAAGTCGTCTCCCAGTTCATATCCGTAATTATATCATGAATTCGAAACGCAAATTAGCAATCTTCTCCCTTCTCTCTCGAGACTTTCACTTTCGACGAATGACCACAAATACACTGGTCCATGATTATGCGATTCACGCCCAAGCCATCGCCCCTAATATCTTATCAGTGTTGCAGCCACCTAAGACACCAGCCAAAAATCACACCAGCCCCGAAAACCCAACAAAGAAAGAACATATCAAAACTTTCTCTCATAAATCCCAATAAACCTTCTTTAAAAAATAATTACCTCGTTCTTTGACTCTTTTGGCGTCCAGTGGCACGGGCTTGTTTGTGAGTGACTGCATGCGAGGGAAGGATAAAAAAGCGAGTACAAACTCTCATCTCCTCCATCAACTTCTTCCTCTTGTCCTCCGCAATAGGTATCTCTGAATGTCAAACATCCTCAAAAGAAAAAATGACGAGGTTGAGCCTCTGTCTGCTGAGTCTGACCAGCTAAACAAAAGGGTCGCTCTCGATAGCGAGCAGTTGGAGGAGTCCGAAAAAAAACAAGAACAATCCCAAACGGCACCTACTCTAAGTGACAATGTTACCTCTGACAAAGACAATTCTTCTTCCTCTGAAGACGTGACCAGTAAAAAAGAGGATTCTGCATCTGCTGCAGCTTGGACCGATAACACGCTAGCTTCTTCTGAACCAGGCGAATACGACCTGGCCGCTTTGGCCCTGAAGCCCGTCTACCGGGAAAAAGAGGATCCTTCCACCATCACGCTCCGCATGTACTGTCCCGTGAAGGAGGCCGGTGTCATTGTGGGCAAGAAGGGCGAGACCATCACTCATCTCCGAGAAAAGGCGAATGTGAGGATCAGTGTCAGCGAGAACTTGAAGAATGTGCCCGAGAGAATCGTCACAGTCAAGGGCTCTGCTGAACACGTCGCCCGTGCTTTTGGGCTCATTACTAGAGTCATCTTGGAGGAGCCCGAGGACGAGCCTGCCTCCATGATGAGTAAACAGTTTAACTTGAGACTCTTGATTCCACACCCATTGGTGGGTTATGTCATTGGCAAGTCGGGAAGCAAATTCAGAGAAATCGAAGAGAACTCCGCTGCCAAGCTTAAGGCCGCCGAACAGCCTTTGCCTTACTCTACCGACCGTGTTCTTGCGGTCAACGGCGTCGGTGACGCTATCCACATTGCCATCTACTACATCTCTAAGGTGCTTTTGGAACACATGGACGTGCTCAAAAAGCACAAGATCATGTACTACAATCCCGCTAATTACCGCCACCAGATGCCTACGGCAAATCCTCTTCAGAACATGGCCATTGCGCCCCAGCAGCCCCCACAAATGCCTTTCATGGGTGCTCCTCAAAGCATGTCTCCTTTGCAAGGGTTGCAAGGCCTCCCAGGCTTGACCGACCCCAAGGCTGCCTACCAGCAAGCCACCAAGCCCTACAACTTCCAGATGATGTTTCAGCCCTCTGTTAGACCCGAATTCAGCTCTCCTCAACCCCCACCAAACATGGCCCAGCCTCAAATGGTCGCTCCTCCTATGAATATCCCTCCTCAGAACTCTTTCACCGATGAGCACGGTAACACTATTGTTGGTGATGTTATCACGCAAAGACCCACGCAGATCAGCCAGACTCCTGAAAAATACAACGAGGATGTTTACGTTGCCAACTCCAACATTGGCTCCGTCATTGGCAAAGGCGGCAACAACATCAAGCAAATCAGAGAGACTAGTGGCTGCACGTACGTCAAGATCGAACCCGACCAGAACCAAACACTTCTTCTAGGCGGCGGTAAGGGAGTCACCAACGTGAGAAAGCTTACCTTGACCGGTTCTTACAGCGCTATCCAAACTGCCATCTACCTTATAAACCAGCGTATCAGCGCTGACAAGGAGAGAAACGGTGTTCAGTAAGATGTACTAGGCAAAACAATGATCGAAACGACTATAATATTTCTCTGTCTATAAACTACCCTGCTTCGTTATCTCGTAGATCTAAAAATGGGGCACCCCCAAGCTTGTCAACACCATTGTAAACCCACTAAGGAGCCCCTCACCAAGAACTAGACCACTGCTGAAAATCACCATCTTCACCTTCTCGTCTTTCCTCTTTGAAGCACGCTTTATCCAGACATATGCTATAAGTCCACCAAGGAACCTGGCCAATGTGAAGTTCGGCGTGTTGTAAATACCAATACCCACAGCCACTCCATTGGGCAAGTATACCAAGTACTTGTGATATTTGTGAGTGGAAGGAACAATATTCTTGACAGCCGAAATCACACCAAACACAACGGCAAAGAGAATGCAAAATTCAAAGACATGTGGAGGAAGGCCTTCTCCTGTGACAAGCCTCGAGCAATCGATCCAGACCACTGCAGTGGGAATTCTGAACATTTTGCTGGGGATCTCGTACACAGAGTTGTACACCTTGTACATGATGGAGCTCACAAACACCGAGTAAATCGTGCCAATCAACTGGGCGGTGAACTGGGCTTTTGGAGAGGCGCCTAGTAAGTGGCCTGTTTTGAGATCTTGCATTAAGTCGCCAGCCTGTTGAGCTCCAGCTTCAGCGATACCACCTGCAATAAGATTGATAAGGATACGTGCTGGGTGGTTATGTGGAATTATTGCAGCGAAAATGAGCTGGGACAATTTTCCAATACCACTCACAGGATTGAGGTCTGTCTCTCCCAAAGCACGGACACCAAGGATAGAGAAGAAAAGCGCTAACACCACGGCAAGGAATGTCGCATAGTATGGGACGAGGGGGCCAAAGACGGATTTCATGGCCCACATGCAAAGAACGGACGACAAAACAACGCCAGCTATGGTAACCTTATTGCTGATGAGATGTTCACGCAGAAGGTCTGTGAAAGAGTTATGCTCAGAGACAACATCAGACACAACATCACTTTGTGGCTCCAAGGAGTTGTAATTAGCAGAAGTGCCACCAAGTAAACGCTGACGAACCTGGGAAGAGGAACGGACGAGCAAATGGGATACTCCAGTATGCAATGACTTGTATGTCACCACAGCGAAAGACACCAAAGAGTCCGCTATCATGACACTCAAACTTAACCATAGAATCCAGCCCTGGCCGCCCGTGACCCAGTCATCAATTGGACCAGGCGCCCATCCTAGGTACTTCGACATGGGTGCAAGCACACCCCAGCCCAAAATGGCACCAAACAACATGTAAGAGACCGAGGGGAGACCCATGATGATGCCTTGACCAATATAGGCAGGGGAAGGTTGGAAATTCCACTGGTACACGGCCGAAAGCTTGTTGCCAAAGATCGGAAGCATCTTGAGCACAGGCAAAAAGTATGATGCAAGGGTGTAGAAGGCCGAAATAAAGAAGGTGATCACGAGGAAGCGGATGTTGGTGTTGTAAGTTTCCTCCGTTTGCGCAAGTTTGATACCATTGGAATCTGAGGGCCTGATGACACCTCCGTGGGTGTATTCTATGGAGGAGTCCGAGTCATTGGTATCTCTTTCGAGCACCTTTTTGTCGTCGTAAAGTTCAGTGCCATGTAAGACCAGAATAAGCGTGGCGGTGGCGCTGCCGGACGGAAACGGGAGTTTTTCCTTGATGATGACTTGTTTCCGGAGTGGCACAGCGAAGAACACGCCAAAAAGAGCCAACCCAAGCGACCACACCATCAACTGGGAGAGCGAAAGCACAATTTTGGAACCCGTCCCGCTTTCGTCTTCCGTTAAGAACTTCTCTATCGCCGGCACAATGCCCACTAGGCCATAAGCCAACGGGCCAGTACCAACAGCAACAGCCACACTTTGAACATAAACATTCTCCACGTCCGTAAACAGCTTGGCAAAAGGCGAACATCGAAATAGGGTGAATCCTAGTAACGCCGACGGAAGCGACATCATGGATACCCAGCCTGTTTGGAGGCCAAACTGGAAATTGGATATGAGCACCACAGTTCCGATAAGCAAACCCACAGCAGTGGATCTGAAGGTGACCTGAGGAAGATTGACCTTCTCATTCCAGTGGAGCCGTTGTTGCAAGCCTGCGTTGCCGTCGTCGGCGTTTTCCTGAACCAGCTCAGGCGGCAGGCTTTTGGTGCTGGTGCCGTCCATGGACTAGCAATTGAGATAACAGAGTCCTTGAGAAGGTGTGCTATGGGGGTCTGAGGAAGTGTCCTTTAGTAAGAGCCACGGTGGTGGTAACCTGTAAAGAATAAGGATAGCAGAGAAGCAAGTTATCACCTCCTGCTGCAAGGTGCTTATTAATGGCACTGACTCTTTTTTCAGTGTGGTCGCATCGGCTCAGATTGCGAAATCTATATCAGAGAGTGCGCGGTGTCTCGGGTTTTCCTCCCGGATGGGGCAATACTTATCGAGATTCCGAGTATAGTGAAAATATCGTTGACTGTCGCAGTGGTAATCTGGACCAGCGTTGAACTCGGGTCTGCCGGTGTTGATGGTTTTCCGTTCCGTGGGCACTGCATCGGAGATTCATCCACATGTGGATGCACCTCCCCGTCCACCAGGCAATTAAACATCGGATCACTCGAGGCATCTAGGCTTTTAAGACAGCTGAACTCGTGTGGTGCGTTTTCTTCCGAGAGAAACCGAAGAGCTCTATACCAGCCGAGGCGCTGTATCGCCTGTTGGCTCAATCCGTAGCCTAACTCAGGCTCTACTTTGGACGCAGGCTTCTCTAATCCTCTCCAAAAAGCAAGTAGTCCAAGATATCACTCAACGTAATCACACTCACCAACTTGCAGTCGTCGTCAACAACAAACAATCTATGGAGTCTCAGCTTGCGGATGGTGTCCATGATTGTACTGAGTCTGTCGTTCTTGGTGCATGTGTGGACACCCTCAAAGTCCTCTGGTCTCCGAAGCAACGCTTCCCCCACGCTCAAGTCTAAATCCGTGTACATGCCCGCCTTGACAAGCGCCAACACGTCTACAGCCTCATACACGTTCACCAACTTGCCCTGCTCATCCACGATAGGAATCGAAGACACAGACTTGTGGGACAAGATGTGAATCACCTCAATCACAGGCGTGTTCATCGTGCAAGTGCTGATGTCCTTGGGCTGGTTCAAGCCGGCAATGTCCCGGATGGGCTTCAACAACATCTTGGTCTCCTTGCAGTTCAACGCCACAAACTTCAAGATTCTGTACTGGGTCAAAACTGACACAACGATTTCACGGTGGGTCTTTTCGTCCTCGTCAATCAACGGGATTCTTCTGGCCTTCGACTCCAACATCATCACACAAGCCTCGTACAAGGACTTGAACGGGTGGATGTAGACCGTCTCAATTGGTGCCACACCAATATCCTTCTCAATATTACGCAAACCGTCGAGTGTCAACAGGTCGACCAACTCGAACTTCTCAGGGAACTGGAAGTAGTACTGGATGACGTTGATAAAGTCACTCAGGGTCAATAACCCAGCAAACCGAGATGTCTTGTTACTCCACAAGGGAGCACTCACAATATTGTTTTGTAGCAAGATGTTCAACGATTTCTTGACCAACAAAGACGTGTCCAACACGATCAAACGGTACGAAACGGGCAAAACATCATAGGACGTCTTGCTTTGCAAGAACAAGCGAATGGCTTTGATACCTATTCTTTGGTCATGTTCAATCTGTTCTGCTGAAAGCGACTCAATGTAGTCGTTGGGCGTAGCTGTCGAGGGTTGTGTAGATACGTCAGCCATAATAACGAATTCTTCAACTGTGGGCAGGTCTTTTATTGAAGGCAGGGCCCTTATTGATTACAGAAATACGTCGCTGTATCTCACGGTAGAATATTTGAGAGGGACTATGTGCAGTACACATAGTAAAACCCGGCAACTCTTGGGATAGAGCCTGAAGGTAGCTAGCGAAATTCTAATTTAGCTTTGGTATCTATAGTTGAAGAACATTATCGCTGGCTTGGTCGTGGTTGTGATTTTCCTGTGTAGCTGCATTGCAGGGGTGGTTCTCTACAGGCAGAGCGTCAGGAGAAGAAGTGCAAGACATTATTCCTACGCTTGATATTTTTCAAATAAAAATCATAAGCAGAGTGGAGTTCAAAAGGCACTGCAAAGCAATAGAAATTAAAGTTTTAGGGCGTTGCTGTGTGGGTTTACTTATTTGTATAGCCGCAAGTGCAGCGTCAATACTTTAAATAAAAGAAGCCGTTTTGCTGCTGGTAACAGAGCCACTGAATGCCTTGAAACATAAAAGCGGCGAGTCCAGACACTAGAGACTACAAATTTTGTACTTGAAGTTGATTTGTGAAGCCCAAAATTTCTTTAGTTGACCCACCGATGCATCTATTAAAAAAAGTGATTTAGCTCAAACTGAGCAAGTAATGACCGGATGGTGAGATCAAGGTTTGCCTGACCACCCTGTAAGAAGTGTAATCGGAGGAGCATACGCGTAGTTAGATCATCGGAAGTTCTAGTCAACCTATCGGAGAAGCCTGAATTCGCTTACAAAGAAGAGTAATAGAGCCTTCCACCTTTAATTCTTTCCGCTGAAAATTCGTTTGACGATCTGTTTTGCGCAATGTAAGCGACTAGACAATCCTTCTGTTCCCTTTTTCTGAAGATTGGTTTGACTTCCCGTCGAACTACTAAAATTGAAAAGCTTCTGATTTGTGCATTAATTGATTGCATTAGTTCATCGCTGCAGTGAAATAACCTTTCACGCAATTGACAAACTACAGGGAAGCACTCGATGCCATCTCCGTCAAAAAATACTCATAGATTTATTCCAGAACTACTGAGAACCCGTAGACTACTAACATTCCAGGTGATCAGACGATCTTCTATTATGCGCAATGAACTGAATTAAAGACGGGTAAAGATTAAGCCCATCTACCCAACAATGCCATCAAACCGGCACCGACAACCATGATAGCGTAAGCCCAGAGCATACGCTTGAAGCCAGCATCGCCCTTGAACTCATCAGTGAACAAGAACTCGTGGGCCATCAACTCAACCAAACCAGTGTAAAGCAAGATACCGGCGGAGATAGAGTCGAAAATACCGTTGACAATCAAGGCGGTGTGGGAGTCCTCGGAGTAAGACTTTCTCACACCAAGACCAATGGCAATGGAAATTGGGGTACAGAGACCGTAGGCAATAGCCAACAACCATGGGGTCCATCTCTTGTTCTTTGGCCAAGGGGTGGCGGCAATTCTGGTACCCAAACCCAAACCTTCGAAAAGCTGGTGGAACACAATGACGGGGTACAAAGTCTTGAACTCGTCGTCAGCAGTGGCAAGAGACAAACCGACGAAAACGGAGTGGAAGATAATACCGAACTCCAAGACGAACACAGCAGTCAACTGGGCGTAGAAGTTTCCTTCGCCGTCCACGTCGTCGTCAGAAGTGTTAGCGTCAGTTTGTTCGTCTGCCTGAGAAAACTGTTTAGGGTATGGGTTCTCACCTTCGGCGCCCAGACTGAGCTTGACCTCCTCATCGGTGTCAGTGGTGTTTCTCACATAGGCGCTAGTGTCACCAAAGTGGGAGTGGGAGTGGCCTCCGGCAGACTCGAGCTTCTTGTCAACGTATCTGAAAGCGACCAACTCGATGAAAAAAATGATAAAAAGCACCACAAGACAGATACCGTAGGCGTACGGGTAGACGCCCCAAGCATGGCCCAAGCAGTCGTTGCCCAAGGCATCGGAAGCAGGCTCCAACAAGTGGATAAAAGCAGTAGCGACAATGACACCGGAACCGAAGAACTTGGCAATGAAGAAACACCAGCCAGGCAACTTGATGAAGGAATATCTCGAGGAGAGAATGGGGAAAAGGGCACCGAACGAGGAAGCCACCAACACCACAAACACAGACGAGATACGGGCACCAAGCATACCACTGTAGTCGTTGGTACCACAAGAGGGGGTCTCGTCGTCGTCGTCATCTCTCTTCATGAGAAGAAGGTCCTCTCTCTTCATGAAAGCATACACCACATCCTGTAAGACCGAGCTCATGATTGTCGAGTTAAAAAATGTAATTAATCTGGAGGCTTTGCCGGGAGGAGGAGGCCTTTTTATGTTCTAACGGACGGCGCCTTGTGTGTCTCCTACAATAGCTGCTGCAAGTATAGGAGCGGTACTGCCGAACTAGCAAAAAAAAAAAAGAAAATCATACGCCCATCCGCCAGAACCACCAAGGTGCTGCCGCGCCGTGCATGCAACAACCACTATTCTCCAGCAAACCGCTATAAGCGCCTGTGAGAGCAGGAGACGTGCTGCGGGTGCAAACAGATAGAAGGTCACTCGGCACCGAGACAATACCTGCCAAAGCTGTCAAAGCTGTCAAAAAGCAGAAAATACCTCTTGGCACTTGGCAGCGGAGGGGATTTCGCACCGATAGTGCGGCTCTTTTTCCTTGTACCAGGGCTACAATGGGCCCGCATTTGACATCTTTTTAATTGGCTGTGGTATTTAACCCTGGTGGTTTGCAGCATACCGGGCTACAGCATACCGGGTATCCAGCATCCCGGCTATGCAAGGGAGCGTTTGACGTACGTGCTTAATTGGCCGCAGCTTTAATACACCCTGGTGTAAAGTGGCTATCTAGCGATGAGGTAAGAGATTTTTGCCGTTTTTTTTTTCAGAAGTGGCTAGTAGGATTTGTATTTGATTCACTAGCGCCGGGTGGTCGGGGAACTTCTCGTCGATCTGTGGAGCCACGGTTACCCATTGTTCTCTGGCGCTTTCTCCACTCTACACATTTTTCCAGACTTTCGTCAAAGCACCGCCTTGCTGACTTTTATGGCCTGCCGAAGAACCTGACGAAGCTCGCTTATTTCGTCAAGCCGCAGACCCAACTGCCTCGACATGCTTGCTTGTGGTATTAAACTTTCGACGTGGACTCAGCGATTTTGTGACTTCGGTATTGCAAAATGCCTATCCATGCAAGGGCCTCTAAGACGTTGTAATTTGCCGCAGCCGTCATCTTCTAATGCGGGAATCTGGAAGCTTCGGTGTTACAAAGCTTACGTACTATAGAGTCCACTGGCCAACTCAAACAGATCAAAGTGCGTCATGGTCGACTACCCATTCGGAAATCCAGAATGACGAAAGCGTCCAGTTGTGATTTGCCGCAAATATCCCTCTTCACCTGGCCAATCTCGTTGCCCTACAATGTATTTGTTGCAGCACAGACCATTGTGTTAAGCCTCACAGACTTCGTAAAACCCCGTTTGAAAATACCCTGGAGGCCCTCTTTGCGCTATTTGGTGATTGTGTCAGTTACGGGATAACTTGCATTTTCAAGGAAATTCTTCAAGGCTCATCGATATTGGACTCTGGAGTTAACGGTATAGAGTTTTCACACACTAGACTACAATTATGTTCACCGCTGTGTTTGCTGTTGTCAATTAGAAATCGGGGAGTTCCGAAATAGAAAAAAAGACCGCCGCTTCTGCAAGGTCCTTTTGAAGAAAATTTTTGAAGGCATCGAGGGCTTCTAACGTTGCATTGTGTCTGACAGGACGGGCGATTACAAACGCCACTTTGCGATAGTGTTCGCCCGATTCACACTTCTGGCAATTTTTTTCCAAAACAGTGATCCCCGAGCCATTAGGTTTTTATTTTTTATTTCGCCTTGAACATTGATCACTGGATGATGATCCCTGGTGTTGGCGAGCCCAGTTATGTGCTCCGCACGACCATCGTGTCCAGATACACCAGCGGGTGATTTGCACCCAGACAACATAGTAGAGTACACAAAATGGCTGAACCAGGAAGTGACGGCGCCATAGATAGAGAGGCCAGACTAGCAGCCGCTAGGAAAAAGTTCGAGGAAGCTAGAAAGAAATTGAAAAAGCCAGCACTGCCAATTCCTCACCATGGTTCTAACGACAGTCTGGCAGATACAGATACATCCACCAAGGCCAAATTGGCTGAAAACTACCAGTTGCATCTGACCATTGAGCAGCAGGCAGCCATAATCGACAAGCTCAAAGAGGAAAATACAGATTTGAAGCTCACCAATATGGACCTCAAGGAACAGATCAAGACGCTTGAACAGAACATTGCAAACATCAAGGCAGGAAAGCCCGAAGAGGCACTGCTGCTGAGAAGCAAATTGGATGATTTGCTCGATGACGATTTGCTTGACGACGATGATCTCAATGACACAACGTATGGCCATGCTACAGGTACACCTATTGGCTCCACCAGTCGATCTGAAGTGCTCCGGCTGTTTTCAAGCCACCTGGAGGCTGACCAGAAGGATTTTGAGGATTTTGATAAGAAGATTGACGCGGGCCTTCTGAACATAGTGCTGTCCATAGTCGGTCAAGTCAGCACTGAAGCACCTGAGGAAGTTGCCGAAACAGGTGATAAGGCTGAGGAGGCAGAGAAGCTGGAGGTGGGAGCCGGGCCTGAAATCGACGAGCTTGACCTTGGCCCAGTGGAGGACTTGGAGGACCACCACCTTGAGGATTTGGAAGATTTGGAGGATTTGAACGAGGACCCCTTGGCCAAGGAGGAGCCTCAGGAGCCCGAGGTCATTGATAGTGGTTTGTCTGAGAATAAAGAGGCTATCAGCGAGGAGAGCAAGGAAGATTCTTCGAAGGTGGATGGTCTGGATGACGTTCTGGAGATTCCTTCCAAGAAGGATGTACCATTGGACTCCGGGCTAGAGGACTTCGAGTCGAGTCCCATCAAGAGCAACGCAGAAGAAGAAAGAGAAGCTGATGATGGTGCAACCCAGGAGAAGGCTGATGAGGCGGAGGTAAACGGTTTTGAAAGATCTTTAGAGGGAGCATCTGAAGAGCAAGTTCTGCAAGAAAAATTGGAGGAGGAACGTGCCCAGCAGGAGGAGGCAGAGAAAGAGGCCGAAGCTGACGCCGAAAAGGAAAAACTCGAGCAGGAAAGATTAGAACAGGAGAGACTTGAACAGGAGGCTGCCGAGCGTCAAAAAGCCGAAGAAGAAGAACAAACCAGACTAGAGGAGGAAAGACTCGAAAAGGAGAAGCTTGAGCAGGAGGCCGCAGAGCGCCAAAAAGCTGAAGAAGAAGCCGAACAAAACAGGCTAGAGCAAGAAAGACTCGAAAAGGAAGAACTCGAGAAGAAAGAGCAGGAGCGAGTTGAGGCTGAAAGAGTCGAGCAAGAACGCATCGAGGCTGAAAGAGTTGAGCAAGAAAAACTCAAGAAGGAGGAAGACGAGCGTCGCGAGAAGGAGCGCCTTGAACAAGAACGCATAGAGCAGGAGAAGGCAGAGAAGGAAAGAATCGAGCAGGAAGAGAAGGCACAAGCTGAGAAACAGAGGCTCGAAGAAGAAAAAGCGGCAGAAGAAAAGGCCGAACAGCAAAGACTTGCAGACGAGAAGGCGGAACAGGAGAGAGTAGAGAAGGAGAAAGCTGAAGTGGAAAGAATCGAGAAGGAGAAGGCTGATCAAGAAAGAGCCCAGCAAGAAGCTGCCGAAAAGGAGAAGGCTGAACAAGAAAGGGCTCAGCAAGAAGCTGCTGAAAAGGAGAGGCTCGAGCAGGAAGAGCAGACTAAAGCAAGGGAAGCCAAGCTTGATGCCGCACTTTCTGAAGATCTTGAGGAGATCCAATTGGAGCCACTTGAGCCTGAGTCGAAGCCTAAGGTTGATGAAGTGCCCATTTCGTCGGAAAAGGAAGCTCCTCCAAAGGATGAGCTCGATCTCAATGCCGAAATCGAGGATTCAGCTCCCGCAAAAACAGAGGCGAAAGCAAACGCCGATGATAAGTTTGACAACGTGGACTTGGGGCCCTTACACGACGAGGAAGTGCCTTTGGACAACGCCGATGTCAAATCAAGTGAAAAGCCAGATGACTCGCTTTTCGACTTCTCTGAGTTCCAGCCAGACGACGCTTCGCTCTCACAAATCGCTGATTTCCCCAACGAATACGCCACGGAGGAGCAAAGAGCCATTGCCATGTTTTCCACAGAAAGTGCCGACTTCAAGGAACGCCTCATGATGTGGAAGAACTGGCAGGTCGATATGACGAGTTGGACTACACTGGGAATCCCACCTAAAGTGGCACTTTAGCGTGGAAAAGGTTGATGAGCTATGAATACTAATGCACATTATTGTCTATTTACATGATTACTTGACTCTGCACAAGGCCAAACCGTGCAAGTCTCTCTTTGCAGCTTCCTGAATCTCCACCACCTCGTTCTCTTCTGTTTTTAGGAATATACACTCAGCAGGTTGGAGGGGTTTGATGAATCTGACAGGAAAACCCGAAGCCAAGGCCTTGACTTCTGTCGTGCTCAAGTTGACCTTTCTGCCCGGCTTGGAGACCAAAGAAAGATCCCTGATCACCGGGAGATTATTTCTGTATTTTATACCCAACCACAAACGGCGGGTCGCTATGTTGTCTGGGGTCACATCGACGGGTTTTTGGTCTGGTCCAACTGTCGAGCCTTTTTGTATGGACGAGAGAAAGCCTTCCTTGTATAAGTTAAGGGCCACCTGCAAGTGCAACCTCGATAATGGCACAGATGTGAGGCCAATGTTAACGTTCGTGCAGTTTCTCAAATGAGCACAAAAGTTGGCTAGACTGGACAATGACATTGTGGTTAATGAAGAAGCTCTTTTCCAGTGAAGTAGCTGGAGAAAAATTCAGATCGTGGTCACGTGCGCGCATAGTTAAAGAAAGAAGCGGTCTCATAGTGGTGCGATATTTGACTAAGTTGCAACCATATCTATGTTTCGGTCTTTGGTCTCAGCGTCCAGAGTCCCGGGTATAAGGGCTGGAATGCCCTTTCGGTTATACTCGACTGCACCCAAGGCTCGTCGTGCAGACCAGGGCCCCAAGTTGAGGTACCTCTTCGTTGTGGTTCTAGCATCTTATGGTCTTTTGCATTATTGCACCAAAAGAATGGACAAGAGCAAGAAGCCGCAAACGTCCTTTTCCGAGCGTGAATTCGAGGAATACGAGAAAAGAACCGGTTTGCGTAGACGAACGAAGTTGATCGGTCCGGACAAGAAGGACCAATATGCGTTTTATGCGGTGCCGTTCACCACCTCTAAATCGATCATGAATACGTTGAATGGCCAGCTTCAGGGCAGGGAAGTCAAGGTTATTGATCCTGCAGAGTTGATGGAGAAGGAGGTTGAGCAGCAGGGAAAGTACTCGTATCTCATTGAAGATCTCAAGGCCACAGGAAGACTGGTACCTAAAGGCTTGCTTACAGCCTTGATCAAAAATGAAGTCCACCTCTTCATGAACACCACCAAAGGCCAGTATGACACGAACATCGTGTTGCTCAATTACCCACAATCGACAGATGAGGCAATCAAGTTTGAAAACGATGTTTCCGATATCCACTCGTGCTTGGTGCCAGACGACGAAGAAGAGCTCAAGACGCATTTAGACCCCGAGCTGCTTAGAAAGATCAACAATGTCGTGGGTTACTTTGACATTGTCAAAAAAGTGCACAAGTTCAAGGACGAATAGTCTCGTGTAAATAGTAACGTCACTTGAAGAACTCCTCGGGCGTGTGGAAAGGAAGCCCCACGGCCTCTGCAAAGGCTTTATCTGAGTCCAGAAAGTCCAATTCCCGTCCGGCAGCGTCCCCCACGTAGTAAGACTGCTCCTTATCTATAGAGTATTCGCCTAAGGCATCCTTCAAAAACTCTTCCATCCTCTCAAACATGCCCGTCGCGGGTTTACGCATCTTCTGATGCTTTTCCTCGGAGCTTATCACTTTCTGTTTCCCTCTGGGCCGCTTTGGGGCTGCTACTATCAAAGGGTACTCCACAGTCTTACCCAAAGAAGCTACCACCAGATCGATTCTCTCCTTCAAGTTTGTGTACGATTTGGAGGGTTCTCCTTGAGAGGCCGTCACACCGCCTTGGTTTGTGAATATCACAAGTATTGTGCCACTCTCAACCTCCCTAAGCACCTTATCTTTGGCATTCTCAAACCAGCACCAGTCACTTGAACCACGTGCAAACTTTGCTCCGGACTTTGTATTTACAAGCGTGCCGTCCAAATCAAAACAGCCCAATTTGAGGCCTTTCAGATTTTGATGAGCTTTCACGTACTCAGCAAACGCGGTTGTCTGGGGAAAGTTGGTGATACAATGGGACCCTTCGACCCTCCATCTAGCAGAAAACGGTAATATCAGAGAACTAGACAATTTCCTCTGGACGCTTTTAGCATCGATCTTCGTTTTGGCCAGTGGCTTAGCCACCTTCAGCCCTAGCATGGAAGTGATGTCTCTAGCCATGAGTAGTAGCATTCGCACTACATCAACACTCGATATACTCCATAGTTAACACCCTCTAATCCACACAGCCAGATGGAAAAAACGTCCACAGACCAGTACGGCCGAAAACTGTGGAATGTGGAGGCGTATGAAGCTGAAGCTAAAAAAGGGAGAAAAGCAGAAGTTTCTGAAGATGCTAAGGCTGCTGCTAAGAGACTAGGTTCCGACAGACTCCAGCATCGGGCTGATCTTTTTCTGGAAACCGTCTCGCTGGTGAAAAAGCGGACTTTGTTAGCAGACCTGTCGACTGGATACAGGCGTTTTGGTTTCGTTTGCCCCATTTGCGATCTCTCTTTTCGTGATACTCTTGCGCTTGTGGACCATATAAACCTGCCCCAGCATGCCAAAAAAGCCCAGGATTTGGCCAGGGCAGAGGGCACGGAAGTTGAAGAATTCTCAGGCGGATTCAGACACGCTTCCCCCGAGGAAGTAGCCCAGACAATAGAGGCTCTTGTGACACAGAAGCTACGAGAAAGTGCAGCCTCCAAGGGCAGAGAATCGATGCAAGAGAGGGTGAAAAAGAGGGCGGCGTTTATGGAGAAAAGGGCCACCAAAAAGCGAGAGAAGAGGAAACGGAGAAAGGTGACTGAAGCAGAGGAGGATTCTGAGATGGCCCGGACTATGGGGTTTGGCGGGTTCGGATCCACCAAGGTGTAGTGAAACTTGTTGAGGAGTTTGAGCGAGGATATGGAGTTTGTCGGGAGATTTTAGAGTTTTTCTAGGGCAGGGTAACGAATGAAACGATTTTAATGGAGCCTTGTAGGTGATGCGGTTGGAGTGGGTTGGAAGAAGCGTATTTGTATATTTGAGTTTTTTGAGGAAGTTATCTGAGGTAGATGTTGGCAAAAGAATGTCCTTCTTACGAGACTCGTTCTGAACTTGAAGCTAGAGTTGGATGCCGTGATACCGAAGCGTCCTAAACAAGGTTGGAGTCATTTTGTCTGACAAATGGATATTTTGCCCAAAAGTCGTCTCGATGTGATGAGGTGACGGGTCTTTTGAAACATTTTAAATCAAGAGATTGTTTCGTGACAATGGTATAGTTAGTACTGAAGAAAGCATAGCACAGTTCAATCATAACTGGCATCTCAAATTACCCGTAGAACATACATTTAATGTGGCGTTGTGCTCATTTACAAAAGATTCTACCAACAATTAAAGCCGTATTATGATTTAGTCAGAATTGGTCTTACAATGGCTTCGAAAATTCACGATAATAGCAGATGCGCAAAGAGATTAATGTGACAAATGAATTCAAAATACAATCACGAACCAAATATTCAAAAAAAATCCAGTTTTCTCGTCTCAATAAATTCAACTGCCTTATCACGACAAAATCTCATCTCTCCTAGAGAGGGCTCATTCAATAATGGCCCATCTTCCTTGGTTACTGATGCCTACTAGCATTTCGCAGCCATTCCATCGCTCTAGAAAGTCCCCACCAACCAAGCACAATAAAGTCGCTGAACCAATAAAAGCCTATTTTTCTAGAACCATACCTATAAAATATCAAATCCACCGCCTCTTCCTTTCCTGTCTCCCATATACGCCAGTTCGATGGGTCTCATTGTCCATCCTCATTTCCTATAATGTTTCCACAACGAGCCCATCTTTCCCAATAGCCACTTTTAGCCAAGCCCAGCAAAACAAACTTGCAAATTTCAAGATAACTAAATCCTAATCGCCCCAAAAGAACCAAATAATTGCCCTCTCTTGGCCCCTCCAACGCTCTGACCAAGGCAACCTGCATATACAGCAACGCTCACCCAATGAAAACCTCATAAAAACGCTTTACCACCACTAAACCTCATGGTCAAATTCAACTTCAGCGTGCCCTTCGGCGCCTTGTTCAAATACAAGCCCCAGAAGTTCAACTTTGCCCTTGAGCAGGACATCAGGTCCAAGTTGGACTCGTTGCCATCCGTCACAAAGATCTACAGTAACCCAGACGGAACACCAAGAGTGCCCAGCGACTCTGAGTTCAAGACCATCGCTGACTTGCAGAACTTGTACTACCAAAGAAACTACCTGGAATGGAACTTCATTCTCCCCAGAATTCCCAAAGAGCAGTTGGAGTTGTTCCAGGACAACTCGCAGGACTTGAAGAACTTCCAGTTTGTTACCAAGGACGCGGGTAAGATCATCGACAAGATCCCATACAAGGACGAGACCACGGGCGAGCTAAAATGGAGAATTGTCCGCGAGACAGAGAAGGCTGAGGGCTGGGAGGTGCCTTACTTCTACATTGTTTTGCCTGCTTTCATATACATCTTATACTCCAAGTACACAGCGCAGCAGAAGAAGAGAGAGCAGGAAGGACCCGATTGGGCCGAGAAGGAGTTGCGCTTGAGAGCCATGGAGGAGTACTTCCATGGCGATACCGCCAAGGCCAAGGAGTTCTTGTCGAACGAGGGTAAATCCGAGAGAGAGCTTAGAGACAGAGACGACTTGGTCGTGGCACGCATCTTGGCCGGCGACTATGACCGCTTGTCCGAGTTGAAGAAGAAATTGCCTAAGGACTTGATCCCCAAGGTGGAGAAGGACGAGATGGTGACCATTTAACCATCGGTGTACTAAATGCATGTTAAAAGTAGGACTGATTGTAGGGAATGTGGATTGGTGGGAATTGCAATGAAATGTGTTTTGAATTCGGCTGTGATAGTTCTCTTGGTGTTTTCATTGGGTATCGTTGATGCTTTACAGATCTCAATGAGTTGGCAGGCTCCTGATTCAGACACCTACTTAACTTTAAAAACGAGTACAAGACAAGAGATTGAAGCTAAAAGCTACTTCATGTAAAAGGCAGGAATCAAGTATAAGAGTACATAACTTCCTAGGATCAACTTTGACACTGTGATCTCTCTAAGCATTGGCAAATCTGCTGAATCTTGCAGAAGAAAAAACAATGTTATGGTAGAAGTTTTGCTTTTAAAACCATTGCTTGAACGAAATTAGAATTTGCTCAGGAATCCTAAAAGCTGGATACCAGGAATGGATCCTAAGACACCACCGTCTAATACCAAAAATAGCCCCCTTTTGGCATTCAATGGTTCTTAGGGGAGCGAAAGCTCCCAACCTTTTCCGACTATGACACTTATTCAGGAAATGGTGTGAACCGTGCCTAATTTAGTATTCATGGTCCTTCCATATACCATCTCTAAGGCCAACATCCGATATCCCAATTCCCAAACTTTCAGTTCCCACGCTCTCGAAATAATTCGAAAACATCTAAGGAATTCCCATTCCCAAACTTCCAATTCCAAAACCAAAACCCTCCAAAGTTTCCCAAACCAACTCTTTTCTACTCGTACTCTACATCTCGCATGGAATATCCAACGTTAACTATATACGCAAGTGCAGCCAGTAAGCCTTTTCAGCTTACTCGAGCTCGCCGGACTCCTCGATCTTGATGGCAGAACGGGTCTGACCAGATCCAGAGCCCTCAGCCTCAATAGCCTTCACCACATCCATGCCCTCGATCACTTCACCGAAAACAACGTGGGCACCGTCCAACCAAGGACAAGGCACAGTGGTGATGAAAAACTGAGAGCCGTTGGTGTTGGGGCCGGCATTGGCCATGGAAAGCAAACCTGGCTTGGTGTGCTTCTTGGTGAAGTTCTCATCGGCAAACTTGGCACCGTAAATGGACTTTCCACCGTAACCCTTGCCGGTTTCAAAGTCACCGCCCTGCAACATGAAGTTGGGGATCACTCTGTGGAAGATAGAGCCGGCGTAACCGAAGCCCTTTTCACCAGTGCAAAGAGCTCTGAAGTTTTCAGCGGTCTTTGGCACCACGTCGTCGTACAACTCGAACTTGATGGGGTTCTGCTTGACGCCATCGATGGAGGGAGTGAGGAAGACCTTCTTGCCGAGGGCTCTGGAGGTGGAAGCAAACGATCTGATGGAGTTTCTGAACATGGTGGTAGTGGTGAAGAAATTCGCACTGAAAAGTTGACTTGTGGAGAAGGTTGAGGGCGTGGGTGGTAAATGTGTTAGGTGAGATAATTTGAAATGGGGAATTTTGTGATGGGGTTGGATTTGATTGAATCGGATATAGGTCAATTGACACAGAGACTACTTGCAATTATGAGATATAGTATGAGTCCGATGCCTCGGTTTGGTACAGATGAATGGATCAAGCTGAATTGGAGCAAGCTGAATGGAGAGATGAGTCAGATGAGCTCAATTGTATTTCTTTATTATTGGAAAATAATCTTTGGGTCGTTTTGGGCAAGTAGTTTCCGGGTTTAACCCCACAACCAACCGCAAACATAGTGTCTTAAACTGGGAACCAGGATAGAGATTGAGCTCACAACTCCTTTTGTCTGATATAAAACATAAAACAAAAGATAAATTTCCTAAGAGACGAGACCTCCTTCGTTCAATATTTATTTTATGAAAAATACGGATTGCTGAAATGGCATTCCGGAACATATCTGATCTCTGTGTCTTTGCCATTTAATAACTTTCTAGCGTACATATAAATGGGACTCTGTAAAATTGCTAAAGATGACAATTTTTATTGATTCTCGGATACTAAACCTTGATTAATTTGATATAGAGAAAAAGGGTCAAAGTATATTGGATAGATGTAAATTGAACACAGACAGTGGGATACAGACGGAACGTTTATACGATACGCAGAGAATTTGATGCTTTTAGGCGCTGATTTGGACTTAAAAATTGATCTCCCCGACAGCCTCACTTGATACACAGTTTTATTAGAAACATATTTTGTTAAATGGAGTGTCTCTGACTGGCCTCTAATAGACAGCCCGAGACTGTATCACTACTCAAGTTCAAAGACCCCACTATGGACTTCTTACGGCTACCGCCTTAGCATGAATACATTTTCACAGTTCCATTGCCACACAGACTTCTGCCTGACAGTAAAATTCGTAAACTAAAAGCTCAACAAGTCAACCTCGCCGCTATTGTTGTTGTTGTTGCCGTTGCTGGAAGGCTTGCTGGGTTGGCTGGTCAGCCCTCCAAAGAAGTCGTCATCTTGCTCCTTCGGTTGGCTTACCTTGGCCGCAGGCTTGTGTGTGTTTTTGGTCTTAGCACTCGAGAAAAGCGACGAGAATGCATCGTTGTTCGCCGCAGGCTTAGCTGGGCCTGTCAGCACAGCACCACCGAACGAAGTGGTGCTGGCGGGTGTGTACGTGGGTTGCTGTTGATACGTCTGTGAAGGCTGCCTCAGCGCAGCAGCTGGCTGTGAAACATAGAGGCTGGCCAAGTTGCTCAGGAGGTTGCCAGTATTGCTCAGGGATGGGGCGGCTTGGAAATCGTCGAAATCGTCGTCATCATCAGCAGCAGCAGCTGGGGCACTAGCATGTGCAGAAGAGGTCTGTTCACTGGCAGCAGGCTCATCGTCAAAATTGACCAAATCGCCCAAAAGATCAGGTTCAGGAGCAGCCTTTTTAGCAGAGGCGTTCACCTTGGAAGAGCCTGTGGTGCTCTTGGAGCGGCTAGGGTTGGATGTGGCCTCCACGTCGTATTCCTCATAATTGTCGTTTCCAGAGTTGCCGTTTCTATATTCGTCGGCAGGGTCGTCGTAGCGGGCGCCGAAAACGCCACCGTCTCCGTAAACCCTGGAAGTGAAATCACCGTCATCCTGAGCGTAGCCAGTGGTAATGGAAGAAGCACCACCAAAAGCAGCAGACGAGACACCACCGAACTTCTTCTGGTTCGCTCTGGCCTTTTTCCGCTCAGAACGAATCAATGCATCGTCGTTCAAGAAAGTGATGAGGTTTTTCGACCGGTTACGCACGTTGATGCCCTGGTCACGGCCCTTGGAGTCGATATAATGGAACGACTTCAACATCTGGATCAACGACACGTTGGCACGCACATCGTCCACGATCCGCTCAGACCCGTTCTTCACAAGGTAGTCCAACAACTGCAAGGACTTGTAGATCTGCCTCCACTCGTTGGCGGCCTTTTCGGTGAATCTTCTAAACACGAAACTGAGAATCTCTTCTCTCTCTCTGTAGTTGTAAGTGCCTGCGGCGATCTGGGCCATCAATGTGGTCGAGGCGCCCCAGGGCTCGTTGTTGGTCGCCTCACGGACCTTGGCCTCCATTTCAGAAAGGTTCATGGCAACTGCTGTTAGTAGAGGAACGAATCGGGTGTATTGTTTGCTACATACCATTCTGGGCTTTACGCACGTACGCCTTGGCGTCGTACAAGGAGAAGTTTTTCGCTGCGTCTTTGAAATAGTCCATCTCCAGGCGTTTTGGTGCTGACTTATTGGTGGATCAGGGAGTTTCGGAATAGCCAGGAGCCGATATTTGTTCACTTTCTCACTCGCCCTGCTTCTGCCTCAATACTCCCCACCAGTGTGCAGGACCCACTCCCGTGGTTGCAAAATCTCTTATGATAAGTAGATTACGCTGCCTTTTTGTATCGGGCACGGATCGACGCTGTGAGGTCTCGGAGTTCGTTCACCTTCTTTGGCCCACGGGCCCGGCTTCCTCCGGGCGATCCAAACGGTGTGCTTTCCTCCAAAACACTCATATTCGGTCCAAACGAACCGAGAACGGACATGTCCTTGGTATTATCGTGGTTCAAGAACGAGTGATTGAGATTGAGCATGGTGTTGTTGCCCAAAGTGGTGTTGATACCTCGGGTGGTGTTTGCGGCGGTTCGGAACGAGGCATTGCTCAAATCAACCAGGTTGTTGATATGCCTATTGAGGTATCCCATCTGCCGTTTCTGCTCCGCCCGTTTAAGCGCTTCTGCCTCTTTGAGTCTAAGCGACGTCTCTGCTTCCTCCGTGGTCCTCTGTTTTCTCATTTCACGTGCTTCCTCTTGTCTTCTTCTTTCCATCTCTGCTTCAAGCTTGGCCCTCTTTTTGACTCCACGAGTGGTAAGCTTGCCCTTGAACCGTTCACCCATTCTCAGCATTCCTTTGTTCAACGTTTCGGCAACACTGTCTTCGCTGGACGACATGTCACAGAGCACCAAATCTTGCACGATATCCTGGGAAACCTCGCCTAGACGCATTAACTGCTTGACCTCTCCAGGTCCCAATCTCACACTCTGTACATCCCAGAGTACCAAAAGAACTTGCACTTTGTAGAGGCAGTAACGGCTGCAGATTTGGAAGAGTTTATGGAGAATGTTTCCGTCCCGCTCGAGCTTGGCCTGCAAGCTGCCGTATTGTTCTGCCTGTTTCTGGTCCGCAAGACCGCATTCAAATACTAAGAAGGCACTGTGGTTGAATGAGCTTTCCTTGAGAACATTTCCGCTGGGCAAGCTCTCGAAATCGAGTTTGATTTTGTCGTTTGCAACGCACGATTTGTAATACTGACCGTCCTCAGAAACTTGCAAGCTAAACTTGGTGTTCAACCATTTGGAGTGTGCCAAGGCCCAATCTTCGACAATCATGAGGCATTTGATGTCAATTGGGCTCGTAGTTTTAACATTGGATGCGCAACTGTCAGCAAATTTGCGGAGATCAAGTGGCTTCCAGAGACTTTGAATCGCCAGCTGCTTCTCGCTCATATGGCTGAAGCTTTCGGTTCCAGGCGAACGGTGTACTCTTTTTCTGAACAGACTGTCGACAGAGCCTGACAGAGCGACTCTTTTGAGTGTTGGCTTCTTGAACGAGATCGACAGAAGCTCCTGTAGTTTTTGTCTTCTCTGGTCGTTCCTTTCTTTTCTCTTCTGGAACGACGAGCGCAAGGCTTCTAATGTTTTCTTCACGGCCAGCTTTTTCAGGAAGTGATCCGCCTGCGCTTTTAATGCGGATTCGTAGGTGACTTCGTCCACAAATGCTTTGTAAAGCTCACTTGCAAGACCATCGATTAGTTTCTGTCTCTCTGTGGCTCTGTTCTCGTATTTAACAATTCGAGGGAGCATTTTTTGAAGCTCCTCGTCAACGACTTGTGCAAGGATTTCGTCAAAAACAGATTCGACGGCCTTCGGATAGTTGTCCGAATCTGTGATTTTCGATCTTGTGGGCGCCATTACCGGAGGTGCTGGCTTGAGCTCAAGCTTCGGTACTGCTGGCTCCGGAGGAGCAGCAACCTTTGGTAAAGATGGTATAGTTGGCTTAGTGCCAAATAATGGTGTCTTCTCTTCCTTTAAATCAACCACCTTTGGTTGGAAGCCTGAGTCCTTGTTGGGCTGCGCTGTAGTTTCAAACGGATAGCTGACGGCAGCGCCAAATGTGACTTTCGGTGCAGCAGCCTTCTCTGGGATCTTAACAGATTCCTGCTTTATCAGGGGTTCCTTCGGTGTAAATGCTGGTTTCAGTGGTTCAGCTGGAGTTTTAACAGCAGCGGGGGGTTTCCCAAAAGCACTGACGGGTTCTGGCTTAACCTCCGTCTTCACGGAACCATTTTGTGATTTTAAAAAGTCTTCGAGGTTCAACGAGCCCACATTCAGAGTACCCTGTGAAGTCAGTGTGGCGGTCGAACCGAATCCTGAGCTCAGAGCAAAACCACCAAAGCCTTTAGATGGCTGTGCCGGTGCACCAAATTGGAATGATGTTGGCGCCAGACCAAAGCCGGATGGTGCATTGTTTTGGCCCAGTGCCGAGGACTGAGTTGAGTTCTTGGAAGCATCCAGACCAGAACTTTCAAAAACAGATGTGACAGAATCCGCCGCTCGGGAGGCCTGAGATGCTTTGATGGGTTTTTGAGGCACCAGATTGACAATGGGCTGTGAAGATCTCTTGAGTTGCAAATCGGCATTGGAGAGACCTGAATTGACAAAATCTTTGTATCGTAGTCCACGTCCTTTGGAAGTCACCCGATTAGAAAAAGCCTGCGCTAACTTTGGCTTGTCATTGTAGCTGTTTAGCTTGTATTTGGTCTCCAACTTCTCTTTATTGAACAAGTCGACGAGAAGCACATCGTCCTCGTAAAATGTGTCGACCTCGTAGTATTCCACAAAAGCGGTCAATTGCTCAAGAGAGTCAAAACCAAGCATCTCCTGGAGTGATGTAGCCAAAATTGCACGGCCTCTAGTGTGGTAGGCTCTGCTCATGGACTTGAGGGCATAGAATCGGTATTCGTTGAAGTGTGTCTCCAATAAACATGCAAGAAGGAAGGGCGTCTCTGGGTGAAATACAAGGCGGAAGAACTCCACGAAAAAATTGAGAGCTCCCACTGAATTGGTATACCCTCTCTCAATGACATTATTTTGCGACATTAGCGCTCGAAGCCGAAGCGCAAGCTGGACTTCTTTTGACTTGAGGATTTCATCAGGAAGCGTTTCGACTTCCCTTTCCAACTCAGGATCTCTAAAATGACTGATAAGTTGATATGCTCTGAATTCCGCCTCGTTTGGACAGATACCGCCGTGGTTTCGGACGTCCTGGTAGATCTCGGTAAGCGTCTGGAGAGCCTTGTTGAGCTGTTCTAGTTCCTGTTGCTGAGAGTACTCCACATCGCTGCCTGCCATGATATGTAATGAAAGTAAGTGAATGCGAACGATCCGCTCATTGCAGTCGATTGCCTCGGGGCCGAAGAAGTTCTGGTAGGTGAAGTCCTGGCGAATGGACCTTGTTCTGTCCCAAATGAATGAATGTGCGTCGGGAAGCTGCTCCAAAACGTTATCGATGATGTAGTCTAGGGTTTTTTGTAAAACATGTGGGGGTCTCACATCGGAAGGCATCAGGGGCGGTTGGCCAGCAGCAGGACGAGAAAATGCCTTCACTGCTCTCTCTCTAGAAATCTTGTTGGTTACAGGGTCCTTCTCTAGCGACTTGACGTTGTTTTCTAGCGCTCGACGGACCCTTTCGAAAACAGGACACATATCAAGGCACGTACCCTTGAAAACAATAGCCTCATTTAAGTCCTTAGCAGAATTCTCAGCATCCACAAGTCCTAGCTCCTCCATTTTCTTCCGCTCGACGTCTCGCATCTTCTGGAAGTCCTCGTAGATCCCCTGGTAGTCTCTTCCAGCATTAGACGCCTCCATCTGGAGCATTTTTTCCTGGTTCTGCCGATCCCACTCGTTGGGACTGAACTCGGGCGTGATCAACATTCGTGGCTGAGAGAGCATGAATCTCGGTATGGGTCGTTTGGCTCTTTCTCTGGGTTGAAGCAGGAAACCGTACGATGCTGGGTCGTCGAATAGCGAGCCCAAGGCGCCGTTGTCTCCTCCGACACTCGTTTCCGGTTTCACATACACATTTGGTCTGTTATTTCTCGGGCGACGCAGTAGACTCTGGCTCTGGTTCTGGTTCACGTTCTTCTGGTTAAAGCTTTGATTTGTATGTGTCAGATTGGGTTTAAAACTCTCCAGATTATGCTGGTTTTGCTGGCCGTTCTGGCCCGAAGTAGTCCTCTGGCCATCCCGTGGCCGTCTATAGGTTGTTCGGCTGCCTTCGGTTCTGGTGCTTTTCGGTCTAGTGTATACATTCGGGTTGCTGGGTCTGCCTGGTTTCCTGGGCTGGCCATTGGCGGGTATCCTCTTGCGTCCACGTTTTGGATCGTACCCTGGCTGGCTAGAATCAGCCGCCCGGGCCGTCTGAAGACCGCCTTGAGGAGCAGACATGGTGGTTGATAGAGATATAAGCGAATCGCTCTTATTATGATGGTGGTCACGTGATTTTTCAGAGAAGGTCGGTTATTTCGTAATAAAGTACACGGCGAAGCCCGCCTGCAACTCGTCTGTCGAGTAGGTGTCGTTGATTGTGTAGAGATGGAGCTTGTGAGCCGCAATCTCCTCCACAAACCGGGTGGTGATACTCTCATCTCTCAACTGAACAGTGACGAGGGCCTTGGACGCAGGACCCATAAAAGCAGCTAGGGCATCGACAAAAAAAGGCACAAGGTATTCGTTGTAGACTGTGTCTGTGGCAATGACCAAATCGGGATAGCCTTCTAGAAGGAGCAAGATCTGGTCCGGGGTGTGTTTTTCCCAGTCTAGCTCCACGATGTCGATGGTGGATGTGCTCGTTTTTCCAGTTTGCAGCCATTCTAGCGTACTGGAAGTCCAGCGGTCTGACACCACGTTTTCCGCAAAATTCTGCTTCATGAGCTTGAGTATGTGTTTCTGGTCCGTAGCGACGTATTTGCGGCATTTTGGGCCGAGGACTGCCGCCAACAACGCACTAACCCCAGCACCCAACTCTAGTACAGTATAGTTGGGAGCCTTGAAGTAAGCATGAAAAGGGCACGTTTCGTCCAAAAGCCAGTCGACCAAAAACTTCGCCAGCTGCCAGCACACAAAGCCGGTACTCAGCGCCTGGCCGGAAAGAGACGACCTGCTTTGCTAGATGGTGAGCTCGTCTCCATTGGCCAAAGAGAGATGGAGTCTGTCTGTGGACTTGTCTACGTAGCCGAGGGACTGAGCATCAGGCGGGGGGTGTGTCACATGGAGCTCAAAAACGTGTTCGTCAATTGCACTGAGATCCACGGGCTCGAGGCACCGGGAGATATCCATAGAAGGGAGTAGTTGAGATGGTGGAGGTGCGATGGTGAGAGGTAGAGATGTGAGGTGGTGGTGAAGATTTTTTCCAAGATGTTAATGTTGGGGTTTGGAATTTGGATCTGTTTTTGGGTGAGTGGGTTGAAATAGGTTGGGTTGTGGGAGTTTAGTTTATAGTGAGTGCGCTCAGTATGGTGATGATAAGAACGAGTAGATTGGCGAGGGACACCAGAGGGGGACAGTGGGGCTACGGGGTTAAAATTATAAAAATTACCGTTTTCAAGGAAGAGGGTCGTTTTGGTTCCCCTGATAAACTCACAGATATACATGCAAAGTCGGACTACCTCTAGAAAGCTGGTCATGGAAGCCAAATCAGATGAACCCACCAACCACAAAATCTCGAACATTGTCGATTAGGTATATATACAAAAGCACCAGCTACGCCGCTGCACACTAAATAACGTTCTTGGCCTTCAAGATCTCAGCGATCAAGATACCAGCACCAGCAGCACCAATAACGGTGTTGTGCGACAAAACAACCATCTTGAAGTCCAACACAGGGTCTGCTCTGACACGGCCCACGGAAACACCGTAGCCGTCGTCTCTGTCCCTGTCCAAACGAGGCTGTGGTCTGTCCTGCTCTTCCAAAACGTGGATGGTCTGTTTAGGTGCTGAGGCACAGCCCAACTTGGAGGCATCACAGACGTAGTCTCTCATGGTCTTTTTGAGGTCCTCGACGGATGGAGGAGGTCTGTTGGCGAATCTGAAGGAAATGCACTCGGTGTGACCGTCACTGACAGCGACTCTGTTGCACTGGGCACTGACCTTCATTTTCTCCTCGTCCAAGAGATCGACGGCAGTGTTGTCGGCGTTGGGGTGGCCCAAGATCTTTCTGGTTTCCCACTCCATCTTGTCCTCCTCACCGCCAATGTAAGGAACAATGTTGTCCAACACGTCGATTCCAGAAACACCAGGCGAGAAGCCGGCGCCAGAAATGGCCTGCAAGGTGGTAGAGGTCAAGGCGTCAATAGGACCGTACTTCTCCACCAAGGGCTTCAAAGGAGCCACCAAACCAGCGGTGGAGCAGTTGGAGATACACACAAGGAAGCCCTCCTTCTTGCCCAGCTTCTTGGCGTCAGCGACCTTCTTCTCGACAATCGACAAGTGCTCAGGGTTCACGATAGGAACGATCAATGGCACGTGGGGTTCTCTTCTGTAGTTCTTAGCGTTGGAGATAACAGCCAAACCTGCCTCGACGAAGGCCTTTTCGATGTCACCGGCGTAGTCAGAGTCCAAGCCTGAAAAGACGACATCACACTCGGCAAATCTTCCCTCTGGTTTACACTCATCCACGATAATTCCCCTGGCACTTTCAGGCAACAAGGCGGTCTGTTTCCAGGTAACAGCATCCTTGTAAGCCTTTCCAGCCGAACGGGCAGAAGCGCCCAAAGCGTGGATTTCGAATTCCGGGTGATCTGCCAATAACAAGATAAAACGCTGGCCCACAGAGCCTGTGGCGCCCAAAACACCTGCTTTAACCATGATGAAGAAGAAAGATGTTGTAAATTTTCCGGTGTGTACACTAGTGTTACTGACTCACCGGTTCCGGCGAAGCCACCTGGAGTCAAGGAATTGGGAAAAAGAAAAAAAAAAGAAAAAAAAAAAAGTTGGTAGTCAATGGCAAGGGACTAACTAATTTGTAGGACTTGCTCTGCTTGTTTTTTTAGAGTTTTGGTTGGGTGGCTAATGGTCGGTCTATGTTGCATTTGCAACCGCAGTCAGGGTGGACTCGGCACTGGAAGGCATTGATGATCTTTATATTGTTTTAGGGTGTGGAACAAGAAAGGGTATTCTGAAAGAGGAAGGGGTGCTTAGATACGGAAGAAGTCTTTTAATTTGATAGCGAAAAAGATGTAAGGTACGATGGTAGTAGGCAGTAAGCACGAGATTCACCGAAGAACTACAAATTATTGGATATTGCAGAGCAATAGATCCGCGATGAGTGGAGAAAATATTTGCTATTTTCAAGAACTCTGTCGCCCGATTATCTCAAGAGCTGGGTATGAAAGCTGTCGCTTGGTACCTCCACATAAGGCTAAGAGGTACCATGAACAAACCCCAGGCAGAGCACTAAGGGCACGCTTCTCAATATGGAGTTAGATTGTGTTTTTACACTTCGCTGAATTTACCGCAATAAAAATGAACCGCTGTTTGATGTAGGTGCAATCCACTGTGAACCTGGAAAAGGGTGTAGCTCCTTCAATATCCACGAATAACACCCAAAACGGTGTTTTCACTCTTTCTTTATCTTCATGAAATAAAACTGAGCGGTTTATTATTTAAACCCGCCAACTCATCCATAGCCAAAGACCTCTATACATCTTGATATGATTACTGATCCAATCTTGAGTACCGTGATGGACGACATTCCATACTTGGACAACTCCCCGTCATGTCTCCAAACCTCATTCTCTTTATTTCACGAACTCTTCCAAAACAATCTAAATCCACAAACGATTATCTTATCCTCCAGCTCCTCCAGCTGTTGATGTCTTCCTGCGATTTGCAACCATTTTCCTCACCCAGGAGTTCTACCTTCAAAACAGAAGCAAACTTCTAGCACATCAGAAAAAAACTTGCAACAGAGAAATTGCTTCACAAAAACAGCATCGTTGCATTTTTCATCTCCTTTTCCTCATTTCTAAACATCCCATCTCGTCCTTCTCTTCCTCATCCAACTCGTCCTACACAGAGAAACGCGTTTAAATCTGAGGCAAACTGTTCTTTCAACGCTACCATGGTCAACACAGACTTTGAAAAGATCTACCTCAACCAGTCCCGGTTGACCGGGCGGATGCGTATTGCCGACTCGGGTCTCGGCTGGAAGGCCGCCCAGCTGGGCGATGGCGCCAACAACGCTCCTTTTCTTTTACCCTCTGAAGAGATCCTCACTGCCCACTGGTCCAGAGGCTCCAGAGGCTACGAATTGAGGGTGCAGACGAAAAACGGGGGAGTTGTGTCGCTCGATGGGTTTGAACAGGAGGATTTTGCCAAAATGAAGCAGGAGCTACAAAGAAACTTCCAGATCGCGTTGGAACACAAGGAACACTCGTTGAGAGGGTGGAACTGGGGCCAGACCGACTTGGCCAGAAACGAGTTGGTGTTCCAGGTGAACAATAAGCCGTCGTTCGAGCTCCCTTATGCGGACATCTCCAACTCGAACTTGACGGGAAAAAACGAGGTTGCAATCGAGTTCAACTTGGGTGACGACAGCAAGGCTGGCGACGAATTGGTGGAAATGAGATTCTACATCCCAGGCGTGGTCGAAAACGAGACAACTAAAACGGTTGAGGGCGAAAACGGCGAGCAGAAACAGCAAGAGGAAACCGAGGAAGTCAGTGCTGCATCGGTCTTCTACGACCAGCTCAAGGACAAGGCAGACATCGGCCAGGTTGCCGGCGAGGCCATCGTGTCTTTCAGCGATGTGTTGTTCTTGACGCCAAGAGGCCGTTACGATATCGACATGTACTCAACATCGTTGAGATTGCGTGGTAAAACATATGACTACAAGATCCAGTACAAGCAGATCGAGAGAATCTTTTCTTTGCCCAAGCCCGACGATGTTCACCACTTGATTGTTTTGCAGATCGACCCGCCATTGAGACAGGGCCAGACTAAGTACCCATTCTTAGTGTTGCAGTTCTCGAGAGAGGAGGAGACTGAGTTGGAATTGAACTTGGCGGACGATGTGTACGAGTCCAAGTACAAGGACCGTTTGAAGAAGAAGTACGACACACAAACGCACTTGGTGATGGCCCACTGCTTGAAGGGCTTGATGGAGCGTCGTTTGATAGTCCCCGGCTCGTTCCAGTCCCGTTTCATGCAAGCTGGTGTCGCCTGTTCGTTGAAGGCGTCGGAAGGCTACTTGTACCCGTTGGACAGATGTTTCTTGTTCGTCACAAAGCCAACCGTCTACATTCCTTACTCGGAAGTGAGCAACGTCACCATGTCGCGTACTGGCGGCGGTGTTTCTGCTTCACGTACGTTTGACTTGGAGGTGAACTTGAGGGGATCTGGTCCATCGCACGTTTTTGCCAATATTGACAAGGAGGAGCAGGAGGCTGTGGAGCGGTTCTGCCTGGAGAAGGGCTTGCGGGTGAAGAATGAGGAGAAGATGGCTAAGGCCATGTTGGCTAAAGCTATGAACGAAGAGGACGACGATGATGACGATGCCGATGTGGATATGGGTAGCGCTGGAGACGATGAGAGCGAAGACGACGGGGACTTTGGCTCTGGCTCCGATTCCGACGTGGCCGAAGAGTTTGATTCCAATGCTTCTGCCTCCGAATCGGACGAAGCTATGGGCGACGCGGATGAGCGTCCTCCCAAGAAAAAGACCAAAAACTAATGTAATATAGAAACCAGTTTGGTGTCGAATGACGATCACTACGTCCCGGTGGACCGAGTTCACTATCAGTAGAATACAGAGCAAACGCGACGCGTTTATCCCAACCTTGTCTCACCCCAACAAGTAGTTTGCGCGGAGTAGAACCCCAGGTGTTTGCTCCTAAGCCTCTGGAACCCCTTGCAAATTCCATACGTACAACGCTTCTTTCCACAAGTAGAGATTCGACAAAGAAGGCTTGTTCCACACTATGAAGGCATCGCCACCCCTTCCTGACACAAGCCGGGCACGTAGTTTGCATCCAAAAACTTCAACACGGTTTTGCAGCAGCCTCAGCTTGACAGCTATTGCCTAAGTAGGAAGTGTAAGTAACCCTATGACGCAGGCGCGCTGCTTCAGTATGAGACCCCATGCATGTGGCTGGCTCCCACGCAGGAACAAGATTCGCAGCCAGCCTTCCCAGCCAGCACCTATAAATCAACCAGCCCCCTTTAAGCTCTGCGCTTTTGATAAAGCTCTCCACCATGGTCTCTTTCCAAGACTACGAGCCGTGCCTCCAATTTCTTGAAACCGTGCCAGAAGAAATGCAAGTGCCTCAACGCTCTGCCGCAAGACCAGTACTAGAAAAGGCCGCTTTGGCGGACCACGATATTGACGATGAGGTTCTGCTGCAATCGCTGAACTTCCGTGTCCATGACTCTTCGGACCACGAGTATGGCTCTCCCAAGGACTCGATCTTTTCCGCCTACTCGTCTCCGGAAATGCCGTCCTTGAGCTTGGAGGATGACGATGATCTCGACATGTTCTTGGATGAGCTTGACGAGGTGGAGATCCGTGAAATCACGAATGTGGTGACATACGACCACGCCCATCCGACCCTCAAGGAGTGTCGGGTGTAGGTTTGGCAGACCGTTTATCCTGGACAGTTGATAAGTCCCGCTCCAATCACTAGGTGCTACCACTGGATTTCCCCAAAACCTGGTTCACAAAACAACACAATTAACTTGCTGTACAACAGAGACGAACTCGTCGGTGACAGCCCCCAAACATATGCCATTACACTTTGACCGAGGACGGATGGGATCCTCGCACAATGCTGTGGGCTCATGCCTCCAGCTGCTGCTTTATGCGAGTGACTGAATCCTCGGTTTTTGTTTCTCCCGGAGCTTATCTATTCCTGGCTACATTCATCTGGCTTGACCTAATTCATCCATTTCTTGAGAAATGGCCCCTTTGCAGCCACTCCAAAACCCCACAAACCCTGCACTCAGCAGCCCAAACCATCCTCCACCGCTTTCACGACCGGATTTGATTCTCTTCGACTAGACGTCTTTTATTCATACCCCGCCCCACGGCCTTTTTCCCACGGGACCACTTCAAGTTAATGAACATTTAGTGCGCATTGCTGTAGATCTGTGTTTCCTGTCAAAGAGCAAGAAAGCAAGTGTCTCCGGTTTACTTTTGAAAAAGAAACAGAGAACCAGAGAGACTTGAGCAGAGGATGTAAACTTCTATGAATCTTATCACTGAGAGGGCTGTGGTCCGGGATTCTGCTCACAGATTACTCCAAGTTGGTTAATCTGAGCACGGATTTTTTAATGAAAAGCCATATCTAAATTGCCGGTTAATTTGAATGTCTTGCTTTTCTCAGCCACTCCGTACTCTATTGAGCAGTGATCCCCCACGCCATATGCGCAAGGACTACTTTTTAGGCCTCCGCATGGCTGCGACTTTAACAGTTTTTGAGTGTATTCCGTTGAATTGAGAAAAATAGATACCAGTTGTAAAATTACACAGATTCGCTAGGGGAGCTACAAAAATCAAAACATGCAAAATCTCCTTACTCTCTTTCCCCAGACTCCTTTATTTACCACCAAAATCCATGGTAACCGCTGTTTCGTCAGCTACTCGCATCCACCTGTTGTGAACTGCACTCAGCTGAGAAGCCATGCACTGATCTCTTACCTCCTACTTCACTTTCAGCTTTAAGCCTATAAAACGAGGATCTCCCAGAAGGTTCCTAACACACCTTTCCCATCCTTTCCTGAGCTCCAGTGTATGAACACATCATGGGTGCTCCTCTTGGCATGATCATCTATGCCTCAGTCAAACCCATCTTCAAAATCTACTTCATCATCGGCATTGGCTTCTACCTAGCTCGACGGAACATTCTCACGGTGACTACCTGTCGTGACATCTCGGATGCTATTGTTACGGCCATCATGCCCTGCTTGATTTTCAATAATGTCATCACAAACCTTAAATCGTCCGACATTAAGAACATTGGCATTATCTTCTTCGAAGGTACCATTTTATTCACCGTGGGAGCGTTGCTCTCGCTAGCAATCTACTTCACTTGCAAGTCGCCCAAGCGCTGGTTCGGCGGGTTGTTGTCGGTGGGGTTGTTTCCCAACATCTCGGATCTCCCCATTGCATACTTGCAAACGCTTTCCAAAACGGGATCTCTTTTCACCGAGGAGGAAGGCGACAAAGGCGTGGCGTACGTCTGTATTTTCCTTGCGTCACAGGTTTTCTACCAGTTTTCGCTAGGCTTGTTCAGGTTGGTCAGGTACGACTTTAGAGACGAGCTTAACAAGGACGAGGAGGAGGAAATCGACACCAACCAGCTATGTTCCACAGCTTCGTCACCTCAAGCCAAGGAGCCCCATTCTGGAAGTGGGGCAAGCGATGCATCTTACAGCTCACAAGAAAAGCAGAAACCAGACACCTCCAGAGACACTCTGGAAGCTCGCCAACACGACGAGTTCCTCATGCAACGAGATACAGACGGCCAGTCAACGATATCACAGGATCTTGATTCGACAATGGGCTCGTCCATGAGACAGCGGCGCTCTACCAACGCCTCGGGGGCCACCAACTACTACTCTTTGCATCAAACGTCCTCTCGGTCAGCGGACTTGAGGAGGGCCAAGTCACAGGATGTGGAAGACGTCATTCACGAGTACAGTGAGTTTGAGAGGCTCAGGCACAACGAGTCCAGAAGCCAGCATTCGGCCACCAGCGACGTGGGTATCAATGTGGCTCCGCTAGAAAGAAACGAGCAGTCTGAGGAAGAGGCGAAGCCCGAATCACGCAAAAGACGCTATTGGAGGCTTTTCTTGAACACCATCGTCAACTTCAAGGCGCCAAACTCAGTGTCATTGATTGTGTCGCTCATCATCGCCATGTCTCCACCGCTTAAGGCGCTTTTTGTGAAGTCCAACTTCTACATACCCAATGCGCCGGATGAAATGCCGCCATTATCGTTTCTCATGGACCTTGCCAGCTACGTGGGAGCCGCATCTGTGCCACTTGGTCTTCTTCTTCTCGGAGCCACTATCGCTCGACTTAAGGTGAACCAGATGGTGCCAGGATTCTGGAAAACAGCTGTGATGGTAACAGCCGCACGTTTGATTATCATGCCCATTTTCGGCGTTGGCTTCACTACAGGTCTTTACAAAGCCGGATGGTTCGAAGAAGACAAACTCGTTCGTTTCGTCTCGGTGTTGGAGTTTGGCTTGCCCAATGCTACAGCCTTGGTCTACTTCACCGCATTCTACACCGACCCCAACTCGCCTGAGCATCTCCAAATGGACTGCTTGGCCATTTGCCTAATTGCGCAGTACTCGATACTTTTCATCTCTTTGCCCTTTTTGGTGACGTTTACTTTGAAGGTTTCTCTCGGTTACTGAGTTTTGACAGGCTTCTGAAAACGCACACGAATAAACTTCCTGGAGATAGCACAACTTGCGGACACACATCCTGCAGAATTGGCCTGACGTTGCTACCAGGCACAGCATCACACATAAAAATCAACCACTGCCTACTTTTTTTCTTTCCCCAATTTAGTCATGGCTTTATACTATAACTTAGTCTTTGGATTGCTCGTGGTGGAGATGGTCTTCTTCACCATTTTGTCTTTGCCCTTCCCCAGAAAAGTGAGAAGAACAGTATTGGCCACCGTCTCCAAGCCCTTCACTTCAGAGCACGTACAAATCATCACCAAGTGTGTGTTTGGCTTCGTGGCCGTTCTTTTCATCGACTCGGTAAACAGAGTCTACACGGTTACTGCAGACTTGAGCGGCATTGGCAACGACCGTGGCATTATCGACAGATCTGAGGTCCAGGCTAGAAAGTTCTACGCACAGAGAAACATGTACCTTTGTGGATTTGCATTGTTCTTGACGCTTCTCACCACGAGAGCTTACTCGTTGGTGGCCGAGTTGGTGTTCACCAAGGACAAGTTGGATGACTACAACAAGGAGCACGATGACATCGCCCCAGCCACCGGCGACAGCGAGGAGATCGCAGAGTTGAAGAAGGAGTTGGCCGCTAAGGACGACGAGCTCAGCAACTTGAAGGAGCAGGCTGAGGGTTTGTCCAAGGATTACGATACCGCCTCCACGGCTAAAACCACTGGCGCCAAAGCCTTCGAGACCGTTGCTGACGACACCACGACCGCTTCCGCCACTGGTTTCCAGAAAGAGTAAACCAGCTATCTAGGAATTTACGTTACAGAATATCAAAGTAGAAAGAACTTCCCTGTGTACTTACCTGTCGCTCCTGGAAATCTTGTGAGAAGAAAGATCTCTTGAAGCAGTCTAGTAGGAATTGCTCTTATGCTTAGGCACAAACTGGAATTTTGGAGACGCCTTGCCTAGGAACATCTCCGTGATCTTAATCCAGTCCTTGTAGTCAGTGGATCCGAGAAGTGTCTCCAACTCGTTTCTGCCACGCCACTTGGGTGGTCTTTCGTTCAATTTGGGTGGAAGCCTTTCCAAAATCCCAATGGGAATGTATCTGTGTGTGAAGCCGATGAACTCACAGAGGAAGCGTCTGGCAACCTCAATACCGTATTCGTCAGAACCCCAGTGCTCCACTGCAAAATTGGCAAACGTACGAAGGTGTTCAAGACGCTCGGTGGCCAGCTTATCAATATACTGCTGGGCTTCGATCTCCTCGAAAATCCACGGCTTGATGAGTGCACCTCTTGCAACCATCACCGAATCAATACCCTCTGTGTTCACCGCTTCGTACCACTGTTCATGTGTGAAGCAGTCGCCGTTACCAACAAACCATGTGGGCTGGGTGTCGGTCAAATCCTTGTTTTCCTGTTTCTTTTCGTTCATTTCCTTGACTGAACGGGCAACTTCACCAATATAGTCCCAGTCCGCTTCTCTGGTGTATCTTTGCACTCTAGAGCGGCCATGCAACGTCACAGCGGCCACATCCGTCTCGGTTAAAACCCTGTTCACCAATGAAATAGCGGTGTTTTTGTTGTCCTTGGTACCAGTTCTGATTTTAAATGTCACTGGAATATCGCCAGAGCAAGCGTTCATACCATTAAGGATACGGACGAGCTTGGCAGGCTGGTCCAAAAGCGCCGAGCCCTGGCCCTGGCGGTAGAGAAGATCGATAGGGCATCCACAGTTCAAGTTAAGCTCGGAAACGTTAGGAGCCTCGTTGTAGATAGCCTCTGCAGCTTTGGACGCTTGTTGATGGTGGTTAGCAGCCAACTGAACACCAAAGCCTGGGTACTCTGAGCTGTGTGCTTTGGGCAAAGCCCATTCAGGCTTGGTGCCCTGAAGAAGTGGAAGAGAAAGTGCCATTTCGCTGTATGTGACATCGGCACCGAGAGTCTTCATCAAACGACGGTATGGAAGGTTTCCCACTGTCGTGAGAGGCGACACGATCTTGGCTCTGTGGAGATTGATTCTCTTTTTCTCTGCTGGCTTGAATGGGGCCTCAACGTACGAGGCAGCATTGTCCTTGGCTTCCTCCTGCTTCTTTGCATTGGCATCGTTCTTGACCAATGAGTCCAAGTACTTGTTGTAGGGATCGGCTTTTTCGAAAACGTAGCGGTGCTTCTGAAGGTCCATCCGGCGGTCCGGCGAGATCTTGTTGAGCTCGTAGTTGTCGGTCTTTTTCTCCTCCTTCAAAAGCTCGTTCTTCTCTTTATTGTAGTGGCTGCCTAACCAACGGCACTTCAATCCAGCAGGACAGTAACCTATGGCCACGTGAACAGGGCACTTTCCTTCGATGTCAGCCGGCTTCGTCAGAAGGTAGTAGCCCACGTCGTGGGTGTTCTTGCACTTTTCAGGGCCAAATCTGCACTCTTTGGGGTCCAGAGGATCCACCAAAGTCAGACACAAGCGCACCTCCTCCTTCTGCTGCTTGAGGTCTCTTTTCTTGTTTTGACCACGGTTCTTTTTCGACCGCTTGGACTGCTCCTGGCCCCTGTCTCCGCCTTCAGCTTCCTCATCATCGTAGGCTTCCTCAACTTTCACACTCTCCAAGACGAATTCTGGCTTGATGGGCGCAAGTCCCTTTTCGTAGTTATCTGTGCGAGGTTTTTTGGCCTCGGGCTCTATGGGAGATTCATGTTCACGCTTAAAGTCCTCTGTCATGATGAGGTGGAGTACTGAATGAGCTCGGTTGGTAGTATGTGCACAAGGGTACCCAGGATGCCAAAAACTCGGATTTTAGACGAAATTTCTAAATCCCCCAAACGAAAGCCCAAAAATTCCAGATCAGCGAAAATCAATAAATTTTTCTCCATTTTGACCCTATCTTCGTGGCAGCCTTCTACCACCTCTGCTCATTGTACGCAGCACCTCATCGACTTTTTCAGATACACCTCCATACTCTTCAAGGCATGGCGAAACACACTGCAAAAAAGCAGAGGGTCAAGCCCCAGTCAAAGGTTTCAAAACCTTCCAAAATATTCAGCCCCTTCAGGGCCCTCGGCAATGTCTCCAATGAGGTGCCTTTCGCTGTGGGTACTTTGGGTGCAACATTCTATATTGTCACTTCGGTTGGTCGGTCTTTCCAGATCTATGACGCCGCCACCTTGCATTTGCTTTTCGTTTCACAATCCCAGACGCCAGGGAAAATCCTGGCCTTGGCTGCCCACTTCCACTATGTCTATGCTGCGTCTGGTAACTCTGTGGGTATCTATAGAAGAGGTCGCTTAGAAGCTGAGGTGAAGGTGCCAGGACCGGCTACAGCATCGGTAAACCGTCTTCTTGTTTTTGGCGAGTACCTTGTGGCTACCTCCACGAACGGCGACATCAACGTTTTCAAGAAACCGCTGGGTTCCAAGATTCCTACTGAGCACTACACCACCATCAACAGCATCCACACCAAATTCTCCGGCGACATTGTTGGAGTCGTCCACCCTCCCACGTACCTTAACAAGATCGTCGTGGCGACCACCAACGGAATCCATCTTATCAACATCCGGACGGGAAAAACCATCTACAAGTCTCCCCAGGACCAGTTTGGCGAGAACCTCTCTGCCATTGAATTTGCACCTGCTCTTGATATCATTGCTTTGGGTACGGGCTCGGGCGGTGTCTTCCTTTATAACTTGAAAAAGGGCACCATCCTCGGTGACAGAATTGTGGCCTCTCCTGCGGATGTGGCTGCAAAGGTGAACTCCATTTCCTTCCGTACCGATGGATCACACCATCTTGTGGCCGCTTTGGCCAACGGAGACCTCTATTTCCACGACTTGGTGAAAAAGGCTAGAGTCCACGTTCTGAGAAACGCCCACGCTGAAGCCACTGGCGGTGTTGCCAATGCCAAGTTCTTGAACGGTCAGCCAATCGTGGTCACCAACGGTGGAGACAACCAGCTCAAGGAGCTTGTGTTTGATCCTCCACTTTCGACCACCAACAGCTCTGTTGTGTCGCCTCCTCGTCATTTGCGCTCTCGTGGAGGCCATTCTGCTCCTCCAGTTGCCATGGTTTTCCCAAATGAGGATAAATCCCACTTCATCTATTCTGCCTCGAAGGACAGATCTTTGTGGTGCTTCTCCATGAGAAAAGACGCCCAGGCCCAGGAGGTCTCTCAAAGACCACCCAAGGACACCAAAAAGAAGGGTGGCATCGTGGCCTCGTTGCGTGAAAAGGTTCCTGAGATCACCGCTTTGGCCATGTCTGTGGCTAGAGAAGGCGACTGGGAGAACATGGTCACGGCGCATAAAAACGAGAATTTCGCCAGAACATGGGACTCCAAGCATAAGCGTATGGGCCGCCATGAGCTCGCTTCTGTGGATGGAGGTTTAGTCAAAGCGGTGTGCGTTTCTCACTGTGGAAACTTCGCCTTGGTGGGCTCTTCCAACGGTGGTATTGGCGCTTACAACTTGCAGTCGGGTCTCCTCCGGAAAAAGTACATGTTGCACAAGAACAAGGCTGTGACTGGCTTGGCCATTGACGGCATGAACAGAAAGATGGTCAGCAGTGGGCTTGATGGAGTGATTGGATTCTACAACTTCTCCGAATCCAAATATCTCGGAAAGCTCCAATTGGACTCTCCCGTCACCACCATGGTCTACCACAAGGGCTCTGATTTGGTGGCCTGTGCTCTTGACGACTTGAGCATAGTGGTGATTGACGTTGTGACCCAGAAAGTCGCCAGAGTGCTTTATGGCCATAACAACAGAATCACAGACCTTGACTTCTCCCCCGATGGCAGGTGGATTGTCAGTGTTTCGCTCGACAGCACCTTGCGTACTTGGGATATTCCTACTGGAGGATGCATTGACGGAATCCGTCTCCCCAACGTGGCAACCAGTGTTAAGTTTTCGCCCATCGGCGACTTCTTGGCCACCACCCACGTCTCCAGCAACGGCATTTCCCTCTGGACCAACAGGGCCCAGTTCCATCCTGTTTCCACGAGACAAATGGAAGACCACGAATTCAGCACATCTCTTTTGCCGAACGTTTCCGGCGAAGGCGGTGCTTCTCTTATTGAAGGAGCACTCGAACAGCCAGAAGACGACGACCGTGATGTCGATCTGACTTACCGGTCTGTGGACCAGGTCAACAAGGAACTCTTGACGTTGCATGTGGGCGACAGAAACAAGTACCTGAACATTTTGCATCTTGATATCATAAAGAAGAGAAACAAGCCCAAGGAGGCGCCCAAGAAGCCCGAAAAGGCGCCGTTCTTCTTATCCTTGGGCGGCGAAGTGGTGGGAGACCGTGCTGTTGTTGCTGAAAATGGTACTAAGACTGAGTCCAATGGTAACGGTTCCACTGAGGAGTCCCGTCTCAGAGCACTTAGGGAGAACGGAGAGCACAACTTCGAGTCAAACTTCACACGTCTCCTCAGAACAGGCAGCGAGGCCGGCGACTACTCCGAGTTCATTGGCTTCTTGGTCAATGCTGCTCCTTCGCTTATAGACCTCGAGATCCGGTCGCTCAACTCGTTCCCGCCATTGACCGAAATGGCGTCCTTTGTCGAAGCTCTCAACCAGGCCATGCAATTAAACAACAACTACGACGTGCTCCAGGCGGTGTTTGGGCTTTTCCTCAAGCACCATGGAGACGTGATCTACGCCAATGGCCAGGAAGAGGAGTTGCACGAAGCACTTGAAAAATGGGGCCAGATCAACCAGAGTAAGGGCGGCAAGCTCGACGAGCTCGTGAAGTACTGTTCGGGCGTAGTCAATTTTGTGTCTATAGTGTAAGCAGTTATCACGAAAAAGCGTGTAGTACTACTACTGAGCGCACTGTATAGGTACATCTACATCTCAGCTACAACCAGCACTGGCCATGAACGTGGACATCATGGCGCCGTTCAATCGGCTCAATCTCGGTGCCAACGCCAAGGTGACGGCACTCCACTTCCAAAATGAAAAGCTTTTCATCGGCTTCAGCAATGGCGATATCACCATCATGAAAGTCAGCGATAACCCAGAGTCCATCAAGACTCCTGCTCGCTCTATGCGGAGCTTCCGCTCGTTTACGGACATAAAGGGTCTTTTTCACGATAACGACCTGTCGCTGTGGTACAGCACGGAGAAAACCTTCCGCAATGTCAGCGGGACACTGACTCCCATTTCTGCATTACGTCTAATACCGCTCTACAAGGACGGCTCGAGAGATGTGCTTTTGGTAGGCTCCTCAGATACGCTCCATGCGTTCGAGTGGGTCGGGGCTCACCTCAATTTGATCAACACCTTCCAGGAGCTGAAGAGCTTCAACCGGTTCAAGTACGTGGAAACCAAGGACGGCAGGCTCGTGTTGGTGGGCACCAAGAAGCGCTTGCACGTCTACCAGGTGAAGCAGAAGTCGAGAAATATTTTCGATTTTATACTCACAAAAGAGCTCAGTCTCAAGGATAAGTTGCGCTCGATAGGAGATCAACACGGTGGTACTCTCGTCTTGGGCCTTACAAACTCGTTCGTGTGCTTGGACCTCGAGACGTTCGAGTTGAAAAATATCTCTTCAGAAGGCTTGGGAGTCAACAGCTTGTCTCAAAGCACCTCATTCAGCTACTTCGGTATATCAAGCACTGGACCCCAAATATGGGTAGTGGACACGAAAAACTCAGGCTCATTGGTGATCCGTGACTCCCAGGTGGGTTCGCTTCTTTTCGAAAATGGCTCGTACACTTTGGGATCCTCGAATGTCAGGCTTCTGGCCGTTCCCGTGGATGTGGCATTTCTCCTTCCCTGCTACTTGCTCGTGCTATACAACAAAAAGCTCGAAATTATGGACATAGCCAGCGGCTCCATCATTCAAGTCTTCAATCATCACATGAACAACTACAACATCAGCCTCACGGTCTCTGAGGATGTCGTCATTATTGGTGCGGGCACCAATGTGTTCCAGTTCAGAGTGAACCCTATTCGCAAGCAGCTCAACCAATTCTTGACCATACGAGGCTCTAACTCGGGAGCGAGAGGTCCGAAGGAGTTGCATAATGATCTCAGGCTAATTGGATTGGAGAGGGCCTTGACATTGGTCAACAGCCTTGACAACGACGACAGTTTATTTTTCCCCTTGGGTCTGTTTGAGTCTTCGACTGACAAACACAAGCTTCTTTTCCTTCGAAATCTCTATACAGAGAAAGCTCAGGTGCTCTTTGAGCTGTATGGCCAGTATGACGATGCATTGATCACCATAGGATCGGAGTGGATTCTTCCATACAGAGAGATCCTCAAACTCTTTCCCGAATTCATCAACGGAGAAGCTCAAATCAACCAACTTAAGGAAACAGAACACGAAGATTCAATGGATAGCAAGCTGTCCACAGGTTTTGTGAATCCTGTTCGTCGTGTCAGCATTCAAGAGATCGAGGACACAAAGCAGGATATCATGGCTAAAACTGCCTCCGATAACCCTACTGAAGGTGAAGACTATCCCGATAAACCACAACTGTCTAATGTTTTGTCTGGTGTTAACCTAGAAGAGCTGAAGTCCCCAAAAGTCCGCAAGTTCAACAAGGCAGTTGGCGACTTGATTGTGTTTTTGACAGACCAGAGAAGAATATACTCAATTTTCTTAGGATCCAGCGACATGATGCCTACCATGACGTGGAAGAATGTCGAGGTGACACCTCTTGATCTTGACGAAAGTCTCAAGGAGGGAGTTATGTGGGAAGAGATAAAGAAGGATGCCACCTACATCGATACAACGTTGTTCCTTTGTTACTTCTATACCAAACCCATGCTTCTTGGACCACTTCTTCGTTTGCCTAACAACAAATGTGAGTCCAACGTGGTTAATCATTACCTTCTCAAGGACTTGCACAGTCATACCAAAGAATCGCATGTCTTCATTCGTGAGCTTCTTGACTTTTATTACGGAAGGGCTTTGCACGAGGAGGCTTTAGAGATGCTCTACAAGCTCGCCCATGACGAGACGTCTCATTCACACGAGTACGACGAATACTTCCGCTCGCCTGACCTTACTATTAGCTACTTCCAAAAGCTCGACAACAGCAATCTCGACTTGATTTGCAGGTATGCGGAATGGGTTTTGCTAAAAGACGAAAGCAAAATGCTTGAAAGGGCGGCTGAAACATTCATGAATGATACCTACGAGTGTGAGAGCTACGACACCACGAAAGTGTTTGAATTCTTCAAAAGCGCTATCAAAAACGACGACTTGGCCATTCGCTATCTCGAATGGCTTCTCAACGAAGCCGATATTCTTCAGTCGTCTGGCAGAACGCGGCAGCGGTCCACGTTCTCAACAAAGTTGTGCTTGTTTTACTTGAAGAAGTTGAAGGCTCTCGAGTGTTCTGACGAGGAGTTTATCCAAGACGAAAACTACAAGAAGCTATACGACTTCTTGAAAACGTCTACCGACTACGAACCATGGACGGTTTTGAAAAACATTCCCACCAGTCAGGACAATTTCCTCCGCTTCACGATATTCATCTACAAGCGTCTTGGGGAGCACCAAAAGTCAGTGGACGTTTTGTTCAACCAGCTTTCGGACCTAGATGGGGCAATTGCATACTGCGCAGAACTCTATGATAGTGGAAATCGCCAAGCTGGACAGGATCTTTTGCATAAGCTTCTTGAGGACTTGTTGTTGCACTACGAGGAGAACATAGATTCCATCAGTCAACTCTTGACAACGCAGGGGCAGAAAATGTCCATGACGAAAACACTTTTGACCTTGCCCAGTACATTCCCATTACAGAAGCTCGACGATTTTCTCTGTGAAAACTTGATCCTCAAGGATACTACTCTCATGAACGACCAGTTCATCAGTCAGCTCTACAAGGTGGGGTCAGTGAAGGTACAGTACGAACTCCAACACGAGAGAGCCAAATCTTACAAGATCTCTAACAAAGACGAAAGCTGCAGTATCTGCCACGATCCAATTAAAAAGAATTTGATTTGCATTGATCCCGAAGACAAGATATCTCATTATAAGTGTTATCAGAAGGATCGCGACTAAGTACTCCGCAGCCATTATCGCAGCGGTGTGCATGCAAGGGAAAAAGTGCCATACAAAATTGAACAAAACATTGTCGCTTCCACGACGTTTCCGAGGACTGCTTCAATTGATCAACGCCAGGTTGCGGGTTCACCAAAAACATTCTATAAAGGAACTATTTATCACTTCGTCTATGTCAAACTCAACCCCACCTACCCTGGGAGGTCACGAGGAGAAGCACGGCGCTGAGCCGGGAGGAGGCATCAAGCTACCTTCAATTGCATTTTTGTCCAACCAAAAAAATGGTTTCCTGCCAATTGGCTCGCCAGACCAGCCTTACCCCCCTGTTGATAATCACCGCCATAAGCCGCCTCTGCAGCCTGTAAGTAGGCCAATCTCAACGGGACTTAATCCAGGCGATCAAAACCCATCAGCTTCAGGCACACCACCATCGATGATAGTACCCAAGCCTCATGAAAGTGATGCACATAATAGCCCCCATGCTTATGGAACCTCGCCAAGCTCAGGGCACTTTCATGGAGACAAATCACCGCACGTGCACCGATCTCTAGATCCACAACACACGAATAACCCTCACCATCACCACCATGTCCGTAAAGTGAGCGGAGGCCCCCACGGTCATCACCATCACCACCACCATCATCATCACCGTCGCCAACATAGTAATCAGAGCCAGCCACAGGAAGAGCAACCGGTGGCAGAGAAAGAAGCTGCAGCGGAGGCTGAGGCCGAGGCTCAAAATGGGGCCATTGAAGAGAAAGCTAATGGTAAGCCGGAAACGGAGGTGGTGAAAAATGAGAAAACGGCGCCGTATGTGCTCAATAAGGGCCCTCTTAATGAGCTATTGAGAGAGGTCTATCCCAAGAGGAAGCATATCGGTTCCATAGTGTACAACCCCACAACTACCTGGGAGAGCCTACAAATAGACACCTTACGGATTGACGAGCATCACAGAAAGCAACTTCATGAAATACAGCAAAAGTACGTGGAGAGATGCGGCGAGTCCTACCATTCCGCTGACAAGGAGTACATTCCGTGTCTACCACCGCTCACAGAGGCATATGTGAACTGCTTTGTGGAAGTGAAGATCCCGTACAAGTACATCAAGGAGTTTCTTGAAAAATGCAACAACGAGCAAGTGCAGCGCAAGAGAGAGCTCTGGGGAGGTGCTGGTGGTATTTACACCGATGACTCGGACATCCTCGCCGTGCTCAAGCACCTTGGAATATTCGACAACAACGCCGACCTCACGGATATCAAGGAAAACTGGAAGAAGGAGGAAATTGTCAAGCCGCTTGTGGTCCACAAAGACGCCGATGGAGTGGACCTTCTCGACCTCTCTGTCACGCTTCTTATTCTTCCGACGTTGAAGCAATACTACGGCTTTTACAAGAATGGACTAAATTCCCGGTCCTGGCTCGGAGAGGAACCGCACAGTGGACTATCACTCGGAGTGTGGGGAGTCAAGTGGGAGACGTACAACTCTTATGCGGGGGACAAGGCCATACGCAAAAGAGCACAGCGAGAATTTGAAGACGACAGAGAAGTGCAGCGATCGATTATTGAAAATGGCCGTGGATGGCGGTTCGATTCCAAGTGCTATCGCAAGCTTAAGAATAAGTTCACCAAGCTCAGCGAGGATAAGAAGCAGCCGGCTGGCAAATCGCACTAAGCGACACGCAAAAGAAAAAAGTCTAATTGCCTGACTTGGAGTCACGAATCCAGTTCCCAGATAAGAATCCTCACGTCAGAAGACATTTGCACCCATGGTGTTCCGACGGTACCTCCGGATAAGTTTTGTGCGCAGCACTTGGCCCCTAGTCATGTGGCCGAGAAAAGGTGGTTCAAGAGGCTTTAGCAGCCCGGCATGATGGTGGTTCCAGCATTGTTGCATGCTTTTTGTTTTCGTTTACAGAACAAACGGTGGCAATTTTTTATTCTGTTAGACTTTAGTATTGTCTACTGTCACACCTGTCACCAAGACTGTGCCCGTTTGCAGAGAGACGTGAGGCTTTCAGGCACCTGAGCAAAACTAAAATGATCACAATATTCTGCAGACCTAGGCCGAGCGCCGGTACAGAAACGGTGTTACACTCAGTACCTACCCTAAAAAAGAAATCCATCACTAGGGCGACCTCTTACACTCTTTGACGCCCCCATCACGACTTTCTTTCTAAGGATCATATCCCCCTTCTGCTGATACCCCTTTCTAGAATCGTTCAACTTTTTGAGCGATAAATACACTTCAGCATAGTTATCACAGGCATGATTCTGAGCAAACTGTCATCACCTCAGCTCAGCTCCCTGCCCTCCAAACTACGAACGCCACCTTCCCTCTCGAAGACACCACTGGCCAACCCGCTGAGAACGTCGTCTGTTCCTCAGCAGAAAAAAAGCTCGAAAAAAGGTTTTTTCAAGAAAATCGGTTCAGAGTGGTCTGGGCTCCTAGACCGCATAAAAAACGTCTCCCACGAAGTCTATTCGGAGGACGAGGAAGTGGCTGATCTATTTGAGGTTAGTGGACCGCTTGATATGGACCGTTTGTCAAAGGTGGGCCGTCAGCTCACGGACGCCGAGGAGCAGTTCCTCCGTGACTACAAGAAGTACAAGGACTTAGATAAGGTGTTCGAAATGCACCAGCTAGAAAACCCGACGGCCGCCAACAGCGAGCAGGACATCGAGGACATTGATCGTCTCATGTTCAACGACTTGAACATGGTGAAACTCAAGGACAACCTCATCAACCAGGTGCGGGCCATCCCCCAGTATAATTCAGACTCGTCCACAGACACACGCACCAGCCAGCTTGAGCAGCAGACGCTGGGGATCGGAGAAATCTTGTGGGAGTACAGAAGGGCTAAATGGCTTTCGTACGGAAGAGTTTCAGAGGCGGCAATTGAAGAGAAGGTGAACCAGCGCCGTGAAGAAGCGTCCATCAAGCACATACCGAAGGAGCTCTATCCGAGAATTTACTCGAATTTGGTGGATAAGGGCAAGACGTTGAAGGACGACAAGCGTCTCAACTTGGAGGACCTTATGGAGGTAGTGAACGAAGGCTGGAAGAAGGAGGAGAGGTGGGTCCGTGCCGCCGAGGGCTTGCCATAGGTTGGAAGAGCATGAATAGAGCATAGTTGCATTGTGTAACAGGCAGGAATTAATGACAGCAAAGACGAGTGAGTGTAGATTGAAGGGTTGGTGAGATAGATACGACAGAGGTGATTCACCAACACACAGGCAATCCACGATTATAGAATTGAGGCGATTCAATCGCATACTTCTTTCATTAATCGTATATATGGACTTTTTGGGACCAACTGCCGCGGTGGACTCCTACTTCAGGCTTTTAATCAACTCTAAGGTGTTCTCAAGAATCCGAAGTTCCTGGTCCAGCTGCTCAGCCCACCGTTGAAGCTTATCCACCTTTAACTCCCTCTCCTTATGTAGAGCTCTATTCGCCTTCACAATCTCTTTCCGTAGCCTCTCCTTGGCCACCACTAGCTTCCCATAGTTAACAGACACATCCTTCCTCAACTGGCGATCGATCTCCTTGTCGAGCTCATGGACCGTGGTGATTTTGTCTAGTAGTGGAGGGCAGTTGGAATTATTAGCTACCAGGTTCGCTCTGACTATGGCATTGACTGTTTTGGCGAGAGTCTCTGAAAGTTTGGCAGACTCCGCTAGATCCTGTTTCTGCTGCTGTTTAGCCTGGATCAAGAGATCACGATGAGACGGTGCCTCCGACGACGTGCTGTTGCTCATGCAGGTTTATTATTTGAAGTTGGTGTTTTGTAGATCGATCAGTTGTGTATTAATGATAAGCTATGTACCCCAGTGCGCATTATCACCAATGACTACTAACTACCACAATAACCACAGTACCATGTCTACGCTAGCGGGCGAGGCTTTGTTCATAAAAAAAGCAGAAATTCCTGCCGACGGAAAGGTTCCAGATCTCGACTCAGCTTCACTTGAAAGCTCGTCCAATGAGGATCTTCTAAACCTCACTTACAAGCTTCTACGAGCAGACAACCTCGATAAGGCCGAGGCATTGACGCTCTGGGAGCTTCGCTTGGTGCTATTGATGTTTGAAAATCAGCTAGGTGTCGCCAAAAAAGAGGCCATTAACTTGAATAACGCCTTGTATTTGCAGGAAAACCCTAATGCTCCTCCTCCCCCAACTCCGCCCCAGCCGCCTTTGGCACGGACAGACTCAACTGCTAGTCGAAGGTCTGCGTCTCCAGCAGCACCTTCAACTCAGGGGGTGATTTACCCGCTTCTCAAGAACAATGATGGAGCCATAGGCTTTCCGCTTCTTCTGCTTATCCTTCGCCTTAAGCTGGCTCCAAATTTGTCGTTGGTCAATGAATTGTACAAATTGTGCTACCAGCTTCGGCTCAAGGGCGTCGCTAAAGAGGAGGACGAAATACGCAAAAACTTGGTCAATCTCAGCTACGAGATAATCATGGTACTCACCATAACGAGGAACTTCCAGACACTACTTTCGTTTCTCAAGTCGCTAGAGACCGACCTTAACGCGATGGAGGATAAGAGCCAAAACGACCACAAACGCTATGCCTCAAACGTGTCCTTGATGATTGTGTTGGCACATATGTTGATACTACAGGGAGAAGAAGCATCCAAGCTCGATCGGGCCGACTTGCGCCAGCGATACGCTGATCTTGATGAATTCACCACAGCCTGTTTTCACCACATATTGAAGTCGTTCTCCCCCATGGTCAGCGAAGGAAATGTCCCCTCTGTAGGTCCTGACGAAGAAATCACCTACGATAAGCTTATACAGCTCGTGAAGGGTGGTAAGCTCACAGGGAGAATCACATGCTGCACTTTAGCCTCCTTCCAGCTCGGCAACATGTTTGGAGCTGATTTCGAAAGCACCCTGGGGTCGAAGCAATTGGTTGCAAATGTCGGCCCTCTGGAGTCTCGCTTTGGCGAGTTCTACAGCAAAGTCATGTCTCAATGGGGTAGCTATATCCATAAGCTTTACGGAATTGAGTGAGCTGGGCAAATTGAGGTTGCTCAATTGACATGATGCCTGGAGTAGTAGCATGGGAGGGAGGTTATGCTTCTAGGGCTCAAGCCCTCGTTTTTACACCCACACGTGATCCAGAAACGTCCCTCTACGCACACACTCCAGGCCCACATGAAGTCCAAACCTGCACAGAACACTCAGACAGCCCTCACAGTGAGGCTGCCATAGCGCCAGTATCGCACTCACAAACTTGAGCTCAGCACGTCTCTCTGCGAAAAAATCCTGAAAATTTTAATACTGAGGCCTTTTGAATCCCAACCACTTCAGACATCTTCGTTAAAATGGCTTTGCAGGACGTTGTTACTCGTGAATACACCATTAACTTGCACAAGAGAGTATGTGAATTCCTTCCATCCCATTAATTCCTGACTGTGATATCCCCGTTCTTCCCCTGTTTCCATCGGCCCCCATCCATAAGTTTTTGAGCAGACATCCCCCCTGCTATATGTCCCAGAAAATCGTTCAACGCTGTGAAAGGCACGGCATTATGTTATCCATATCGTTTTCAACAGGAGACGGGTCATGTCAGTCATGATGTTATATTGAACCATTACTAACAAACAGTTGCACGGCGTCCACTTCAAGAAGAGAGCTCCAAGAGCTGTCAAGGAGATCAGAAAGTTCGCCAGCAAGCACATGGGTACCACCGATGTCAGATTAGATCCTAAATTGAACACCCACTTGTGGAAGAGAGGTATCCAGGGTGTCGACTACAGAATGAGATTGAGAATCTCCAGAAAGAGAAACGACGAGGAGGACGCCAAGGAGTCCATGTTCGCCTTCGTTGAGCCAATTGTTGTGCCAACCACCAAGGGCTTGCAGACCGTTGTTGTTGAAGAGGATGAGGCTTAGACAGGCTAGGTACTTTAATTATCATCTTTAACTTCTCATAATACATAAAACTGACTGAGTTTTGTATCGTGTATAATAACGAAATAGTCTCCGACAGTGCGGACGTGTAGAGGCGATTGAATGGTGGTTCAGAAAGACGGAGTTTCTGAGAGATGGTATGGAATAGTGTTCAGAGATGAAGTAGATTCTGAAGGGGTCAAGAACCAATCGGAGAAGAGATAAGGAACAGGTAAAACGCTCTACACCACGGTATCGAAATGTCCACACTCAAAAGTTAGGTTTCTTTGCAATCTTTTTGTTAGTACGAGCTGGGATTCATGAGTTCAGTGTAACTATGACAAATTACCAGGTCATTGCAAGTGAGGCGTAGTGCTGCCAAAACGGCTGCTCCTCGAGAATGCTCAAAGTTGGTAAACGAAAAAAGAAGTTTTCATCAGGACGTCAGTGTTTTGGTTTACATACGTTTAAATGAAGTTGTAGTTGAAGATGTGAAAAGATGTTCTGCTCTGCTTTCGCACATTATTCGGTGTGCGGGTAACCTTGTCTAGTTGATAGCACAGAAGGGTAAGCTGAAGATATTCAGAGAAATGTTTCGTAAAGTATGAAGGACTTGTGAGATGATATATATTCAGAGAGATTATAGAACTCATTTGCGAATCGGGTCGGCTGTTACTGGGGTAGTCTTTCGTTCTTGGGAAAGAGCCAAAATGGCACTCGTTAACAGTCGTAGAATATAAGGTTCATCTATTTCACGAGGCTCATTCGTATCGACACCATGAATGTCTTGGTCGTGAGTTTCTCTAATATAAGTATTTCCGCCGGTCTTATCCGCCATTGACGATGATCTCGAAACCTAGAACTGCTCAATATGGCTGCGAAATGAGATACTTATGGAAGACAGGTAAGTACTTAGAGTTACAGCTAGTTTTAAAGAGCAACTGGAGCTAAAGAGCAGTAATATATCCTCGATATTGGCCTCGTGGAAAAGGGAGAATTTTCTCTTTTCGGGATTGTTTCATGCCTTCATACCTTATCGGTGGGGAAGATGCAGAAGATAGCCTTCAACAAGTCTATCACGACCGTGATTAGCTTCTTCTATCTCTTTTTCTTTCTATAGTCAGATGTTGACCTAGACGTCTTGGAAAAATCAGGTGCTCTCAGTGTTGTCGGTACGTTTAGTTAAAGGAATCCGAAGATCTCCTGTCTTTAAAACTAGAAACACCACTTCGCCCACCTGAAGTATACTTTTGATAATCTTGGACCTTTCATACCTCAACGTATCAGAAAGCCTTCCCGTTTAAATGAAGCAAATGCATCGTATCTGCTTTAACTCCTCGTCATTCGGTCCCACTTGTGAATCCCTCCATGACCTACGTCTTAAATTCGGTTTTTTCTGTTTTTTTTTCAACTTCTCCAGACTTATGGCTCTAGGTTAGATCTAAAATTTCCATTTTTTGATTTTTACGAATGTATTCACAACACACCACAACCCCACATTACACTACACCAGCCAAATCTCATGCCTGCTTTTCGCAGCCAATACGTCAAATCAACCAATGCCTAAAAAACAGTGCCACACATAATCCAATTAAAAAGCCAATTCAAAGAAAATAAAACACCCTCCTCTCTAAACCAACAGCAAAAAACCAACTTACCCCCAAATCGAAGACCACCCACCGAACTGACTCACTGTGAAAAGTGTCGACTGCATACAGCCCAGAGCTTCCCCAGACAAAGGCCTCGGTAGATTCAATTAGATCTCCATCTTGATCTTTTCCGCCAAAAATGCCCCTGTCGGTGGATTCTAAAGATCCTTCTATCTCCACAGTAGCCAATGTGCACGTGGTCAACGACCCCACCATCTTGCAAACAGATCAGGTGGCTTTGTCCTTCGAGCTCTTCGTGAGACTCTTTCCCAATACACAGAAAGACGTGCCTATCAACGACAACGAGCCTAAGTTTGTGCTCATCAAGTTAATCGGTGTTCCAGATTTCTTCAATGAGTTTGTCGTTTACCGTGTCTCGCTCATAGATAACGAATCACCTACCTCTTCCTCGGTGACTATAACCAACCATACGAGCTTCGTTAAGTTCGGAAACAACATCACCGTGAACGGATGTGTCATCCAGTCTATTGACGCTTCGTCGATCCCGCTGCTTTCAAAAGCGTATGTCGAGGTCCCCGAGGGCATTTTCCATTTGTTGCAAAATACACCTTCTCAGGAAGTCAAAGAGAGCTTCGTGAACCAATGGTCTGCCAGCAACGGCGCCGTGGTTTCGATAAATAGCCCCGTGAGACAAATCAACGGCACAGTCAAGCTCTGTGAGCCTTTCTTCCAGGGCCGTGTGGATGCCAATACAGAACTCATTTTTGTCAAAAGACCCCACGAGGAGCCCAAGATCGAGGATGTTTCGGACGAGGAGATCGAAGACGACTTTGACGTTTCTCAGTTTCTTTCCAAAAGCATGAATTTGGACCTGGACGACGCCTTTGAGTCGAGGTACCCTTTGAAGGTCCAGCCTTTGCCTGTGAAAATCTCCATCAACGACCTTCCGGCATTCTTCGCTCGTGAAGACTCAGACTTGTACGCTTATCTCACCACGGACGATCTTTCAAGAATTGGATTTCCGCTTTTCAATGGAGATTTGGCCTCTTTCTGTGTGGGAGATCTTGAAACTACCATCAAGGTGTTCACCGTCTTGGAGCCCAACAAGTCGTTCCAGTCGGGCACAATATACCTTTCACCATTGCTTTTGGTGAATCTTGATGTGAATGAGAACACCAAGGTTACTTTGAAGCCATTCAAGTCGAAGAACAATACCTTTACAGATGCTTTCCCCATTGCCAAAACAGCGACCATTTCCAGAATTGCGTCACCAATCACAACCGACAGAACCTACCAGCAAAGTTTCTTGAGCGAGCTCAAGAATAAGTTCCACTCGTGTGTCAAGGTGGTTCGTCAAGGCGACGTCATTCCTGTTTGCATTGATACTGTTCTTGCTAAGACCATATTTGATGTTTCTGCACAGCAACAACAGAGCCAAAATGGACAGAGCGAAGAAGACCAATCCATTTACCCCAATGTGCCACTTTCGGGGAACCCAGATGCTGTTGCATGGTTCAAGGTTCTTGAAGTTGGAGATGCCGAAAATGAGGATGTCCAAGGTCAATTCCGTATTGACCCTAGTCAAACGGCTTTAACTTCCTCAGGAGTTGAATTCTTGAGGGCACCCCAAAACGCATTCACGGACTTCCTGTCGTACCTCGAGCTTCCCTCTATCTTTGACTTTCCAAAAGCAATTGAGGCTGCACCAACCCACTTCAAGTACGCTGAGGAGTTTCACAAGATTTTGCAAACTACCGTTGACTCCAACACTAGCATTCGCCTTAAGACCACCATCTTGTTGAATTCGATGTCCAGAGGCCTTGGAAAGACGACTATGGTGAGAAGCTTTGCCCTCAACATGGGTCTCAATCTTATCGAGCTCGATGCATTCGACTTTGTGAAGCCTGGTGCTGAATTGAAGTCTATCGGCCTTTTGTCCGGTCGGATTGAGAAGTATCTTAATGGTCAACTAGAATCCGCCAATTCCAATTGCTTCCACATTCTTTACATAAAGCACATTGAGAACTTGTGTGTTCAGACAGACCCCAACGAGCAGAGAGCGAGTAGCTCCACCTCGCTCTCATTGAGAGTCGTGCAGACCCTTAAAGACTTTTTGGATAAGTACCAGAACATGGCACTTGTGGCAAGTTGTAACGACATCGACAAGTTGAGTGAGAGCTTTACGCAGATTGTCAAGTTCCAGATTGACGTTACTGTTCCAGACGAGCAGGAGAGACGCCAGATCTTCAGATACCTACTTGACAAAGAAACCAAGTCGCTCAATAGTGAAACGTTGCCTCAAGCCTTTGAAGATAAAGTTGAGTTCGAAGGGCAGCTTGATATCTTCAGCTTGAAGTATGCCAAGCGCTCTGACGTGAGCTACCAATCATTAGCATTACTGTCTGCTGGTTTGACACCGAGAGACTTGAGCTCGATTGTGAGGAAGTCCAAACAGCTAGCCATCAAGAGGCTTATGGCGCAATCAAAGGATGCTGGAATTAACTTTGCCAAAATCGTGAAGATTGCAAACGGTGGCCTTGTTCAATTGACCCCAGAGGACTTTGACAAGGCCATCAATGATGCTAGAAACCAGTTCAGTGACTCTATTGGTGCGCCCAGAATCCCTAATGTTAAATGGGAGGATATTGGTGGTTTGGATAATGTCAAGGGCGAGATTTTGGACACCATTGATATGCCATTGAAGCACCCCGAACTCTTCAGCAACGGTCTCAAGAAGAGAAGTGGTATTTTGTTCTACGGTCCTCCTGGTACTGGTAAGACGTTGTTGGCTAAGGCCATTGCTACAAACTTCTCGTTGAACTTTTTCAGTGTTAAAGGCCCGGAGTTGTTGAATATGTACATTGGTGAGTCGGAAGCCAACGTCCGTCGTGTTTTCCAAAAAGCCAGAGACGCCAAACCCTGTGTTATTTTCTTCGATGAGTTGGATTCCGTGGCTCCAAAGAGAGGTAACCAGGGTGACTCGGGCGGAGTCATGGACAGAATTGTGTCGCAGCTTTTGGCTGAGCTTGATGGTATGAGTGGTGGAGAAAGCAACGGAGATGGCGTTTTTGTTGTGGGCGCCACTAACAGACCCGATTTGTTGGATGAGGCTCTTTTGAGACCTGGAAGATTCGACAAGATGTTGTACTTGGGTATCTCGGACACTGACGACAAGCAGACCAAGATCTTGGAGGCATTGACGAGAAAGTTCAAGCTCAGTGATGAAGTCGATTTGGCTGCGATTGCAGAGAAGTGTTCATTCACGTTAACCGGTGCAGACTTCTATGCGTTGTGCAGTGATTCTATGTTGAATGCTATGACAAGAACGGCTAATGAGGTTGACGCCAAACTCAAGACGTTCAATGAGCAGCGTTTGGCCGACAAAAAGGAGGAGGTTTCGAGCAGATGGTGGTTTGACAACGTGGCCACACCTGCCGACATCAATGTTCTAGTGACGATGCAAGATTTCGAGAAATCTCTCAGCGAGCTTGTGCCTTCCGTGAGTGCTGACGAGCTCAACCACTACTTGAGGGTCAAGGAGAATTTCGAGGGTGGCAAGAAGAAGGCACAAGAGACGGAGACGGAGAAACAGCCTCAAGCCGATGGAGAGGGAATTCCACAGCGTCTCCTTGAGGAATTGCGTGCCAACGGTCACGATGTGGATGGCTTGCAAAACGGCACAATCACCATCAACGGCAACGGCCATGCATAGATCACTTCTTTAGTAAATAGCTCTTTTCAAGAATGTCTTTTGCCTCGTTGATTTTCTGCGAAAGGTACTGCGACCCGTTTTTATCTGGGTGGTTCATCACCATGAGCTTTCTGTATCTCTGGCGCAAGAGGTTTCTGTCCAAGTTGGAGATTTCGTTTGCTTCTATTCCAAGCACCTGAAGCGCCTCGTTTTCGGTCATGCGATCGCTGAACCCCGTGTTGTTGAATCTTTCTCGAAGGTAACGTATATGCTCTGCTTTAGCGCCCGAGTCTTTGATGGAAGTATCATTGGAGCGTTCTAGCCTGATGTTATTTAGCGTTGCAATCATTTGAGGCAGAAGACGCACGTATCTGTGTGAAGTAGCAATGGCAGCTCGGGTGACGAGTGCCGCCACTGTCACGCCCAATCCTACAACGATTGGAAGAACCATAGTAGGTGGAGTTGATAATGGTGTGCATAAGATAGGCAGGAGGCAAATGGGTAGAACCTGACGAAGAAAAAAATAAGAAAAAGAGAAATGGCGGTTAGAATGGGAGAGGGGATTCAAGGGAAAGTTTTTCGTGAAGGGATAGAAGCTTGTTGGCTGGGAGGCTGGATTGGTGAGAGGTTATACTGGCGCATTGAAGCTACAGTGAGGTGGATAGCCATTGATCAAGACGCCGAGGAGACAAATATTGGATCCGTGGAAGTTGGCTGGACCAAGTTAATGAGAAGAGAATTGGTCTTTGAGCAATGAATTTTCCACAAGTAGAAGTGAATTACAGATTGGCACGCATTGGGCTACTCAGTTGAAACCCAAAGACCCCCGAGACGAATTTGAAGAATTTCCAGATTCAGGCATTGCCCTTTTCATAAACCACTTTCCATCCTTACAATGTTTTAAGAGTAGTATGCTCCTAGCGCTTTCCCACGTGGCTCCTCTTGGTTATCATTCCTCCTTACACCTCCAATCATCGGTTGGGCTTCACAGCTTGACCGGGCCCGGATCTTATAGCTTCGATACGCTTCTCCCAAGGATCAAATCCCAGGATTCCAAAGGACCCCTCAATTCATAGATCAGCTAATTCTCGATGTTCCCCAATTCCGCTGCTCCATCAACCACCGCCCGTCAATTCGTAATCGTCCCGCCTAAGCGCATAACCACTTCGTCAAAAACAACAAGAAGTTCTCACTTTTCTGGTTCGAACAATTTCGGAATCGTGCAACGTCGCGTCACCTCTACTCCGAGTCATGCGATGAGGGTCACCTTTGGTAAATGGCACCGCTTATCTGTTGCGAATCATCTGACCTGACATCAGATGAGGTACACAAAAGCACACAGAAAACCAGCAAAATTGCACTAAAATTGGCCAGATAATAGAGCCGATGCTCCCGGTTACAGCAATGTAATTTTCGTCAAAAAAGACCCCCTGGAACCCCCAATACACCAAGCTGCTTCTGGCGAAGGGACTCCGGCAGGGTGCAGGACTCCGGCCGATTGTCAACCGGATGCGATATATATTTATGCAAATTCTCACTGAATTTCCCACCTCAATTTTTCCTAAACATGTCTAACGCTGCTTTACATTGGTTGACCCAGTTGAACACCTCCGAAACCCCAGACAAGGTTTTGCGCCGTTCGTCCATCGTGGGCACCATTGGCCCCAAGACCAACAACGCCGAGGTGATGGTCAAGTTGAGAAAGGCCGGTCTTAACATTGTCAGAATGAACTTCTCCCACGGTTCCTACGAATACCACCAGAGTGTCATTGACAACGCCAGAAAGTCCGAGGAGCTTTATAGGGGCCGTCCTTTGGCCATTGCCTTGGACACCAAGGGTCCTGAGATCAGAACCGGTACCACCGTTGATGAGAAGGACTACCCAATTCCCCCTAACCACGAGATGACCTTCACCACCGACGAAGCCTACCTCAAAAAGTCCGATGACAAGATCATGTACATTGACTACAAGAACATCACCAAGGTGATCTCCAAGGGCAAGATTATTTTCGTTGACGACGGTGTCTTGTCCTTCGAGGTTCTCGAGGTGGTTGACGACAAGACCTTGAAGGTCAAGTCGGTCAATGCTGGTAAGATCTGCTCCCACAAGGGTGTCAACTTGCCAGGTACCGATGTGGACTTGCCTGCTCTTTCTGAGAAGGACGTGGCTGACATCAAGTTCGGTGCTAAGAACGGTGTCCACATGGTGTTTGCTTCTTTCATCAGATCCGGTGACGACATCAAGGAGATCAGAAAGGTTCTTGGTGAGGAAGGCAAGGACATCCAGATCATTGCCAAGATCGAGAACCAGCAAGGTGTCAACAACTTCGACGACATCTTGAAGGAGACCGACGGTGTCATGGTTGCCAGAGGTGACTTGGGTATCGAGATCCCAGCTCCTCAGGTGTTCGTTGTGCAGAAGCAGTTGATCGCCAAGTGTAACTTGGCCGCTAAGCCTGTCATCTGTGCCACCCAGATGTTGGAGTCTATGACCTACAACCCTAGACCCACCAGAGCTGAGGTTTCCGATGTCGGTAACGCTATCTTGGACGGTGCTGACTGTGTCATGTTGTCCGGTGAGACCGCCAAGGGTAACTACCCATTCGAGGCCGTTTCGATGATGCACAACACCGCCATCATTGCTGAAAAGGCTATCTCCTACTTGCCATTGTTCAACGAGCTCAGATCGTTGGCCATCAAGCCCACTGCTACTACTGAGACCTGTGCCATCGCTGCTGTCTCTGCTGCCTACGAGCAGGACGCCAAGGCCATTGTTGTCTTGTCCACCAGTGGTACCACCTGTAGATTGGTGTCCAAGTACAAGCCAAACGTGCCCATCATGATGGTCACCAGAAACCCCAGATCTGCCAGATACTCGCACCTTTACAGAGGCGTGTACCCATTCGTGTACGACAAGCCTAAGGTGGAGAACTGGCAGGAGGACGTCGAGAACAGATTGAGATGGGCTGTTGCCGACGCTGTTGACTTGGGTATCATCAAGAAGGGCGATGCCATTGTCACCGTGCAGGGCTGGACCAGAGGCTCCGGTCACTCTAACACCGTTAGAATTGTCCAGGCCTAAACGCTATACATTAATAAGATTGGTAGACATTGGGTGACTGTAGAGGTATTGGACGAGGTGAAGGCATGAACAAGAGCAGTGTACATGAGGTAGTAGCCAATAAAAGACCTGATTTTGGTAAATTCTAGCAAACATTGACAGAATTTGACTTCCTTTAAACAAAGACAAAATTCACCTGCTTTCTAGATACTTTTTCTAGCAGCTTGTGATGGCTGCGAAACCTAGTACGAGACAACGGATATAAGCTTAAATCCGTCCATACGGCGGCCAAGATTGCCGCTCAAGAACTTCAGTATTCCCAACGTTTCACCAAATACCCAGTTTCCTTTAATCCTCCCCAAATAGCATTTTTCACCTGCTTTTCCCAGTCTTCGTAGACCCCTGTCAATTGTCTGGTTAGGTACCCTGCAGGGCTAAGCGAGCGAATTTCCAACTCTTACTACACCTTTTCCCAGACATCCTATGCTTACCCGAATCAGGCCGTCCAGCGGTCTTCTTAAATTGCTGAGTGGCAGAATGCTTCTCGCTGGTCGTCATTACTCGACGCCCGAGGACAACACCACCCACTTCGGCTTCAAGACAGTCAACAAAGACGACAAAGAGCTGATGGTCAGAAACGTCTTCTCGTCTGTTGCTGCCAAGTACGACGTGATGAACGACGCCATGTCGTTTGGCGTGCACAGATTGTGGAAGCACCACTTTATCAACCGGTTGGACGCTGGTATGAGACCTGGGGCTCTGAGACCTCTCGACTTTTTGGATGTGGCTGGCGGTACTGGTGATATTGCCTTTGGTTTGTTGGACCACGCCGAAAAGAACTTCAACGATGTGCAGTCAACTATGACCGTGGCCGACATCAACCCAGAGATGTTGGCCGAGGGTCAGTTGCGTTTCAACAAGTCTAAGTGGAACGACGGCTCGGGCAGAGTCTCTTTCATTGAGCAGAATGGTGAAGTCATGGACGCCATTCCCGACAACTCCAAGGACGTGTACACAATCGCTTTCGGCATCAGAAATTTCACCAACATCCAGGCCGGCTTGGACACCGCCTACCGTGTGTTGAGACCCGGTGGAATCTTCGCCTGTCTTGAGTTCTCCCACGTCGACAACCCTGTTATTGACTACGCTTACCAGGCATACTCCTTCAGCATGTTGCCTTTGATGGGCCAGTTGATTGCTGACGACAGAGACTCGTACCAGTACTTGGTGGAGAGTATTCGTCGTTTCCCCAAGCAGGAGGACTTCAGTAGCATGATCGAGAAGGCTGGTTTCTACGTGCCTGACAAGGGCTACGAGAACCTCACTTTTGGTGTTGCCAGCATCCACATTGGTGTCAAACTCTAGGCTGTTGTAAATACGTCAAGGCACACGGTGCCTCATTTAATAGCTACATTACGAAAAAAGTTGCACTTTTGGTAGAGCAAAATTCTCTGGTTGTTTGCATTTGAAGCATGTTCTAATGTATTTGCCGATTCGAACCTCATCTCACAATCATTGATCCACAACATCGAAAGCGAGCAAGAGACTCTCACTTAGATCGAGAGCATCAATAAAGCGTTTCGTCTGTGGGCTGTCTGTGTAATCTCCTTTCGTCAATGCACCATTTTTTAGCTTGAACTCACCAGCGATATTCCCTCCCGACGGTGTCTTACCAGAAACTGCAAACAGCAAGTCAAGCTCTTTGCTGGAAAACAAAATATCATCTAGGCTGATTTTAAGATATGGCTCTTGAGGCACCGGGGTTACAGCTGTGCCGTCCACGGTATCCTTGTCCATATTCTCGTCTTCATCCTCCTCTTTGACAAAGTCTTCCAAATCCGTGTTAGTGTTGGAGTCGAGCACTTGCATGCCCATGTAATTGTCGCTTTCTGCCATGGTGTTGATGCCAAGGAGCTCACCTTCCGTAAGTGCTGGATGGTCTCTCTGCTTTTTGCCTTCTGCCTCTGTGGACCCAGCGATGTTGCATTGCGGTTGGTCCACCACACTGGTAAGCCAGCCAGAAAACAAGATAAAATTTCTGAACGAGGGGAGGAGCTTAGAGATGCTGTTCAAGCTCGATAGCGTCACGGTCGAAACTGGAATAAAGTCGGAGTAGGAGCTGAGGTCGATCAGAATGAGAGGCCCTGAATCCACCTCAAGGTCGACAGATCCATACTGGTCAATTTTGTCAAACACCTCCTTCAAAGCATGCTCTTCTGCCACCTGGAATCCATCGAAATCTAAGAAATCAATAATCTCCCTCGGTAGGTAGACTGGATGGTTGAGACCAAATTGTAGCAGCCAGTTGCGTGTACCAGGTCCACTAACAGGCACACCTTTAGGCAAATGCTTTTCATCGTCAAGGGTGACCTTATATTCGAGGAAATTGCCGTCTTTATCTTTGGGCTCCCAAAGCGCTTTTGTAGCTTCTTTGAGGTAGTCCTTTGCTGGACTGGTAGACTCAACCACGCTAAGACGGCCCACATATGTCTTCGGGTTAAAATAACTATTGTCTGTTGGAAAGTTGTTGTGTGTTTTCCAAAACTGAAGAAAAACACCGAGCTCTTGCGAATCCACGTTATTATACAACAACTTGCCAATCAAGCTCGAGTGACCAGAAGCGATGCCCTCGTCATCCGGCTTCAACTTGCACTCTTGGATGTGTATAATCTCCAAATACTTCGCTATATTGTCCAAGTACAAAACCAAGTCGCCCTCAGGGGGAGACAATCGATCGAGGTTGGCTAAGTACATGAGGTTAGCTGGGAAGTTTCCAAGCCTTGGTCCACTCAAGTTCTCCTTGAGGATGTTTTCAGCCACAGACCGGTTTTCGTCACTTCTAACATTCAAGAACGATAGCACGTTGTCTTCTAGGAAGTTCACTTTGACAACAGTGGTGTTGCCTATCTTCGTTGTAGAAATCACAGACTTCTCTTCCAGATGAGAGTGAACGTTGCTGGGAGCGCTTGTCAGGTGGTTCCCGGAAGCTAGAGACACTTTCGTCACCGTATGCTGATCCTTGAAGTCAATGTCCACCAAAAGCAAGGAGCCTGCTATAGAGAGTCTCTTCACCAGCTGGTTGTTATCTGTGTCAGTAACATCGGAATCCACGAAAGTGTCAAGCTTGAGATGCTGTGCAAGCTTCTGGATGAGGTCAATTGAGATCCTGAAGTTCTGCAGGTAGTCATACAAGAGTTTCAGCGACTCGTGGAGATAGTCGTTGTATGAGGGCATAGTGTTGATGTCTGTCCTGTGTCCAGGTGAGTAGTAGGCCAGCATCAGGAGCAGCCACCGGTGTCAAAACATGTAGCAGAGGGATTAATTTTGGGATTTAAGAAATTAGCAATAATCGAATTATTGTTAATTCTGCCACAAAAGTTTTTTTTCTTTGACGCTTCCCAAACTCCATGAAAAGTGCTACTCCTAGAGCTGGGGTGCGAAAAAGTTACTCATCTACAACTACTCACTATGACTACGCTGGTTACGCCAGAAATCCTGGCGATCGTCGACCCCCTTGTGTCACAAATCAAAAGAAGACAAACCATAGATGACAAAGCCTTGGCCTTGGAGGTCGCCCACATGCTCATGAGAGTGATTTCCGCTGTCAGATGGACGAATCCATACGACTTGATCGCTGTGATCAGAAAAGTAGGCATAATTCTTGAAAATGCCTGGCCCACGGACGTCATTGCGGGAAACATCGTGAGAAGAGTGCTTGCGTTGATCAGAGAGGAGATCGAGACGGAAAACAGCACCGATAGCACCCCCATGATGAGCTCCATGTTCAGCTTACTTTCCACCAACCAAAACAGCACAAAGCGCCACCAGCCACACAGCAAGAAGCAGCTGAGCGATATGCGCTCGATCATCATCCAGGGCATAAAAGATCTCGTGGATGAGATCTCCAACGTCAAGGAGGAACTTGAGTCCATGGCCTCCGACCTCATTCATGAAAACGAAACCTTGCTATGCGCCACGCCTACTTCCGACACTGTTTTGCAGTTTTTGATCAAGGCCAGAACAAAGAGAAAGTTCACCGTTTTGGTCACGGAGAGTTACCCCAACGATTTGACCGATGCACAGAAGTTTGTCAAGACGCTAGCCGAACACAAGATCGAGGCTGTTCTTATACCCGACAGCACGGTCTTTGCTGTTATGTCTAGAGTTGGCAAGGTTATTCTTGGAGCCAATGCTGTGTATGCTAACGGTGGCAGCTTGTCGAACGCTGGTGTGGCTAATGTAGTGGAATGTGCCAAGGAGCACAAGACACCGGTTTTCGCCGTGGCTGGTTTGTTCAAGATTTCTCCAAGATACCCCTTCAACAGAGAGGACCTTATCGAGGTGGGTAACTCCGGAAAGGTACTCAGCTACGATGATTACAATCTTCTTGAAAATGTCGATGTTGTGACCAATCCGTTGGCAGACTATGTTCCTCCAGAACACATTGACATCTACATCACGAATATTGGCGGTTTTGCCCCCTCGTTCATCTACAGAATTGTCTTGGACAACTACAAGGCCGAGGACAGTAATCTTCAATAATTTTAGTCTATATGGTCCCCAATCGGCATTGGTCCACTCTTTACTGATCTACAAATATTGATCTACAGCTGTGTTCCGTGTACTTTCATCACATTGCTCTGCATGTCTCATAAATACAAATAATATTAAGCATTGCCAGCCAAGATATCGAGAGTCTCATCGTCGTACTCAAATCTCTGCCTATCCTCCAACGAAGCTCTGTTCAACATACCCAGCAACTGTGGGGCGTATGGAGGCTTGGTAATCTGTGGAGGGTTGTTGGTGTTGACAATCTTGAAGTAGTTCTTGTAGATGTCACCATCGTAGTTACCGATGGCAGAGTTGATCAACATGTCGGACAACATGAACGAGTCGGTCAAAGGAATGACGTGTGGTCTGATTCTGGCGCACAAGTCGGCAATGTGGTCGGTGGAGTTGTGAGCGATGGCCTCAGTTGAGGCAACAGAGTAGGTCAAGAAGGTACCAGAGAAGCCCTCCAAGACAATAGAGGCACCGTACAACTGGGCCAAGATGTCCAAAACCTTGTACAACTGAGGCTGGTCCTTGATAGAGTCAATCTTGTCAAGGAAGGACTTGTACAAGAAGAAGTGGGCCAACAACTTGGACAAGACAACGAGCTCGGCACCAATGAAGTCAGTGTCACCGCCCTTCTTGTCAACAATCTCGTTAGCTCTGGCAGAGGCTCTGATAAGAGTAACCTCAATGGCCTTCAAGATGGATCTTGGGTTCTTCAAGTCCTCAGCCTGCAAGACTGGCTCCTTTCCAAGGTACTGCTTGTAGTTGCCCAAGAATTCGAGGATACCAGAAGCCTTCTCGCCGTCCTTAGAGACACCGGCGTACTTCTTCACCAACTGCTTACCAATCGACATACCCAAGATGTTGTTGTCACCCTCCCAGGTACACTGGACGGCAAAGTCATTGAAACCTTTACCGAATCCGGAGTACGAGGAGTAACCGTGACCACCGCAAGCCTGCCTGCACTGGTCGATAGTGTTCAAGGTCAACCAGGTGGCGGTCGACTTCAAAGAACCGGAAGCAATGAAAAGAGACTTGATGGCCTCGACACCGGCGTCCATAAGAGCCTTGTCCTCGTTCTGAACAGCCTCATCCAACTGATCGTTGGAAGTGTCGGCCATCTCCTGCAAAACGTTGGCACCGTTGGAGAAAGCGTAGGCCATGGCCAACAATGGAATCAAACGACGCTGATGCAATGGGTAGTCCAACAACTGAGACTCGCTATCGTTCTCCTTAGCCAAAGCGGCCTTGAACTGCTTTCTGCCCACAGCGTATCTAAGAGCAATGGTGACGAATCTGGAAGACCATCTGAAAGCGTCCTTAACCATGGCAACTCTACCGGTCAAAAGAGCACCGTAGGACAACTGGTTGAGAGGAGGCTCAGTGACCTCACCGTCCTCAGAAACCTTGGTGTACTTCTGCAACATGAAGTATCTTGGGATTCTGACGTGGGAGAACTGGATCCAACCGTTGTCAATACCGTCTCTACCCATCTTGGCACCAATGTCACCAATAGCGACACCGGGCATCAAGTCGTGGTTAGCGTCTCTCAAAGGCACAACAAAGGTCTTGACACCGTAGTCCTTGCCCTTGACAATCAATCTGGCGTAGACGGAACAGTGAGTAGCAGAGTGAGCAGCACCACCAATCCACCACTTGGTGGCACCAAGGTGGGGGGTGTTGATGACGAACTCGTCGTTCTCCTCGTCAAAAGTGGCGGTGGTCTCCAAACCAGCAACATTGGAGCCGTGGGCCAACTCGGTCATACCAAAACAACCGTAGATGTTCTTGACGTATGCAGCTTCCTTCTTCAAGATCCAGTAGCCCAACTGGTCGGCAGAACCCGTGCCTCTGACACAGCCGACGAACAAACCAAAGTGGACACCGATTCTGGTGTGGAACTGGGGGTCCATCAAGGAAATGATGGACATTCTTCTCTCAAAAGCGTCAAACGTCTCCACCTCAATGTATCTGGTCAAACGGTTGATCTTTTTCAAGGTGTTTTCACGGCTCTCGGCCTTGGTGGCGTCGTAGTCGTGGGGGGAGGCGGCCAAGATAGGGTCGGTCTCCATCTGGTGGATGAACTTTCTCACCTCAAGGGCTCTTTCCTTGGAGCCCTCCAAGAAGTAGTTCATCTCGTCCACATCGAACTGGGCCGATTCTCTCTCTTTCTGGATGAGAGCCTTTGGGTCTGGCGCATTGGAGTAGTCCACCTTTCCGGTAACTTTGGCGTAGGACATGATAAAAATGGTGATGTCCAGAGAATGGGAATCGCTAGTCTATATAGCCCCAGAAGCTTCACATGGTTGCTCGCGTGCAGGAAACATGTGAAACCGCTTCCCCCACACTTTAAATGGGAAGTGTCGGTTCGGGTCGGTCTGGTGTTTGAATACACCAAGACTCGTCAGATTACGTAGCCACCTTTTTATAAGAAAAATGTCTTTTAGAAAATCTCTCGTTTCCATGTTTTCTCCAGAAGCGGCGCACCGCTGACAGTTAAAGTGACAGGTTTGACAGATTATGGTGCGTTTTGACGGAGTTGAACACCGAGGCCTGAGCGGGCTAAACGAGGCAGCGTCTTGGTTTATTTGCATTTCCACAAAGTCCGTTGTTTGCAAATTTCTTTTGCTTGCACGTTGAAGCTGGGATCTAATCTGGTGATTTTCGCAGCAATGCTATCATTGACAGGCGCTTCCCCAGATTTCACACGAGAGATGTGAAAATCCCGCTTTCGGAAAAAACCCCCTTTTTTTCGACATTAGCCTACTTTTTGCCGGTCTCGAGCGGACGAACGACTTTCTCCGGCGAAAAACACCCGTTTTGGCGCTTTAAGGCCGCCCTTACGCTGCTGTTTGCACCCCAAAGTGGGCCGAGGTAACGGCGCGAACCAGGAGGGGCATGGCACCGTTGGAGTTTTCGCCTCGGCTGCACCAACCGCATGCGCAAAATGGCTTTGGTTTCGGACGAGTCGGTGAAGCACCGAAAATAGCAGAAAAGTGGAGAATCGAAAAACAATGTGACCGTTGAAGTCGGTGATTTACGAATACCGTGGTATTTGGAGTTTGGGGCCGCGGAGCAGCTGGACCGTGGGCCATATGAATCACGGTATACACGGCGGGGTGGCTGAAAGAAGGGGCTGAAGAAGGCACTACAGGACCAGGCGTAAACCGGAACGTGATCAGAGCATGGTGCTGGATTGTTTTGTGAAGCTTTTTGCGGACTTGTGATTCGTTGTGGTATGTATAGTCCTGAGTAGATCACTGTCTGAGGTTGAAAATTTCCAATCACCGCCAAACAAAAAATTCGTCGGACCTGGTACGAAAGTATGGCTACACAATCCACCTCAAGTACATCGCCGGCTGGATCTGCTTATCGGGACAAAGTGGCCTGACTTGGCTGCGAAAATGGTTATTCATTCAGCAGGCCTGTGAAACCTAATCCACCAATTGTTCCACATCGGGACAAACTCAAACTTGATTTGCTCTACAATCCGTATCAGCTGCAATTCAATCCATTACTACTTACTTCACTCCTCGGACTTGTCCTTTTCGATTCTGCCTTGGTCGCGACCAAGATCAACTCTGTAGATATTGTCCTCGTCACGTTCAGTCTTGGGAACGGTGATAACCACTCCCTCAGGGCCGACATCAGCAGTGATACTCTCAAAGTCCACGGCCTTCTCAAAACCAACTCTGCTCGTGGACGTCGACAGCGAAGTGTAACTGTGACTACCCTCGGTGCTTTCTTGGTTGTGCGAAATCGTCACCTCCAATTGGTTCTCTTTCTTGTGGTAGTTCACTTGCAAGTCCTTCGTGGAGGCGTTGGCGTCCCGCACCTTCACCAAGTACTTATCGGGCTCTTCCTTCAACTTCAACACATCGCTCAATCCCTTGAAGTGGCCGAAGTCGTCGTACCATTTGCCCACGGTTTGAGGGTATCCAACCTGTCTGTCGTTGGAATCGGCATCATAGTTGATGGCTCTTCTGGGCCGCCTGTGGTTCAGGTATCTGTCCTGAGGGCCAAAGAAGTCGTTGAAAAATGGGTCGTCGGAAATAAATGGAACGTATCTGAACATTGCGAATCTGTCTTGATGTGGTTGCAAAACCAGAGGATGCACCGCCTTATATAGTTTAGGAGCTGGCGAGGCAGCTCAGTGGAGCCACACTGAAATCTCTCTAGAAATTTCTCGACGAGCCTCGAAACCCCCTGAATTGAGTTGTGGTCACACGGCTACCTAGACCTTTCTCCTCACTAGAACACTCCGGAACGATCTGGAGATCTTGCGGCCTGTGCGCATGCAGTACCATCGGATCCCATAACCTTAATCTGGGGACCTGTCAATTGAAGAATTGTAGTATTTTCAACCTTTCACAAATGTGGCATCAATCTTGGTGATGCTTTCTCCCAAGTTGAGTCTGAGCTTTCTCCTGTAGGCGGTGCGGTTGTTGAGCTGCAAGGGGTTACCCTCGAAGTAGACAGTATCAAGCTCAGGCAATTTGCCCAATTCTCGGTTAACGTCGTCAAATGAGCTGATTTTGTTGTAGGAACACCAGAAATCAGTGAGGTTCTTGAGGTGGGACAAGTTCTCGAGTTTTTCGATTCGGTTCGATGTCACGTCCAAGACAGTCAACTTGGTATTATTTTCCAAGTTCTCGATCTTCTCGATACCGTTGTGTGATACGTAAAGCTCCTCCAAGTTGACCAATTTGTCCAATCCTTCCAACTTGGTGATTCGGTTGGACTGAATAGACAAAACACGCAAGTTGACGAGGCTATCGAGATTCTCGAATTTGGGAATCCGGTTCTTACCCAACCAAAGCTGCTCGATAGAGGGCATTTTGAGAAGGGTCTCGTTGATTGCCTCGATTCTGTTGCCGCCCAACTCCAAATTTTTTAGGTTTTGCAACGTCTCGATGCCCTTGATCTCCTTGATTTTGTTCTGGACAAAGTAGAGGTTCTCGAGCTTGGTGAGGTTGTCGATGTTCTTGATGTTCTTGATTTTGTTGAATGAGAAGTCCAACACTTTGAGATTCACGAGCTGGTTGACCTTGCTGCTGATGTGATTGATGCGGTTATCGTAGAAATCCAACTCCTCCATGGTCTCCACCGGCAATTCCCCAACGGCGCCCGTGGATACAATCAAATTCTGACGCAAACAGAGCGATTCCAACTTCTTGAACCGCCCCAAGTTCAAATCCTCCAAGCTGGTGATTTTGAGGTGGATCAAGTCCAAGTACTCTGAATCTGACGGATAGTCAGCCGCCAAGTCGGTGTCATTGTCGATGGTCTGTGGAGTAGGATCTGGAAGAACAGTGCCAGGATACTCCACAGCGCCATTGTCCTCTTCTTCCTCCTGTGAAGAGTCGCCATGCTCTTCGTCTGTGTGTGAGAGGTACAATGCCTCTGTTTGTTCATTGAGCGCCATTTGCTCTTTCTCTTCTGAGTTAGTCATGGTGATGTAATGATGGCCAAGAGACACTTGGGAGTAGTGAAGTCACGTGTAAGCACAATCTGGATTATGCCGAAAGGAGGGCGATTTGGGGTATTTAGAGAAAGAAAACGACTCTTCTGCGTGAAATTTGGCTTCAGTTTTAGGTGTTGACGGAGGATTCCTGGGTTGGTGGTGGCTCTTTGCCTGCACCTCACTGACCAATAACATGCTGCTCGATGGCCATTACAGAACGGGTCATTTTGGATAAGAGGAAAAATTGTCGAAAATTGTAGCTTTCTTAGCCCTTTAGATCGAAAACACCGGAATCACAGGATTCGGCGTTTTTGGCAGTTGCGGAGAAAAGCACATGGCTTTGCCTATATCCGCAACAGAGTCAGAGGTCAGACAAACCAGCACATCTACAAGCCAGGGCCAAATCAAACGGTAGTTTAGCCAGTAAATCATTATTATCCTCAAAAACAACTTGATTGCTTCGGTAGAGCCCATCACATTCCTGGGTGACACAGCCTGACTAAGCGGGCCAAACACCTACAAAACACATCCTTTTATCGTGACATTTATATTTACAGCGACGATTTCTTACAACTTCTGCTCTTCCTCGAAGATGTAGTCGACGGCCTGGCCCACGGTCTTGATCTCGTCCGAGATCTTGTCGGGGATCTCAATGTCAAACTCCTCCTCCAAAGCAACAAGGGCCTCGACGGTGTCCAAAGAGTCCAAGCCCAAGTCCTTCTGGAAGTCGGACTCGATGTTGATGTTGGATTCCTGAAGAGCGGCCACAGTCTTCAATGCTTCAAATGCTCTGGTGGTGACCTCCTCTCTGGTGATTGGGGCAGCAGCGTAGAATCTGATTGGCTGCATGGCTCTGAAGGTGGGGGCCACAGAGACAGGGGTTCTCATGACAGGGGCACGAATGGCACGAGCGGCAAACTTAAACATGGATGATGAGGTCGTTTATGGTAGTTGGTTCTGTAGGCGAAAAGTAAATTTTTAGCTGTGAGATTCCGCATAACATCCGTGCATCACCAGAACCACTGGCAGATCCTAATGATCTATTCTGCTTTTAATGGGCCACATTTCTCCAGTTAAGAGCGGTTCTTTTTTGCTTCGAACCCGTTTGGCTCGAACTGAAACTGTTCAGAAGACTGGGGTCTGTGGAACTCGTAGGCGTGGACGACAGCCTAGACAGTCTGCTTACTGAGCGTTGTAAACTAGCCCCATGAGTAGACAGATTGCCCTGTTTGTCTGAAACCTGGCGGTCTTTTGTATGTGTGTTACTGGAGAACTCGTAGGTCTGGCTGTCGTAGTTGGTGTTGATTTTCAAAGCGGTGATTTCCTCGCCAAAGTTGTGTCTGAAGGACTCCACCAACGCAGTCTGGGACGCTTTCATAGAAGGCAGAAGCAATACACCGTGAAGATGCAAACATCTGCTCAAAACCATGGTCAAGTCGTTAAAAGCGTTACGCAAGAGCCTCACGCTATCGGCAGATTGGGGGTTGCCAGTGTATCGTGGATCCTCAAAGAAGGCTCTGTACTGGCCCACACCGCCGTTAACTGGAGCATCGACGGTTCCTGCCAAATGTCTGCTCAAATCGCTCAACAACGAAGCGTTGGAAATCTTCTCCTTGACGGCAATGTTAATCATACTCTCCAACTGCAGCATGTCGTCGTTCTTGGACATGATAGACCGAATAGCGTTGTCCAATGGAGACAACCGCACAGTATTCGAGCTCTTGATATCGCTTCTGTTCATCAAAGTGGGGAAGGAGAGACTCGTTTCGTATGTGATCTCCTCCGTCCACAAGTCGAACACTGAAGTGGCTCCACTGAGCTTCTTGAGCGAGGAAAAGTACCTCAAGTCCTTGTTCTTGACATATTGTCTAACACCAATGGACGTGTTGAGCAACTTGTCCGAGATCTCATACACTGGCTGAACGACATTGATGTGTAAGTATCTACCGGTCTGGTTCTTGCTTCTAAGCTCGAGTGCTTGCTCGTCATCGGTGATAATCCTGGCACCTGGATACATCTTCAACATTCTCTCGTGAACAGAAGTGATGTGCTCGAAAGGCTGGCCCTCTAAGATCTGTTCCTTGCCTCTGATGTTGGCAGGGAAGCCAGCTCCGATGAAAGCAACACGGAAGTAGGAAGGACTCAACTTATCAGAAGACTCCAAATCCAAGTAAAGCTTGGCTAATTTGTTGTGAACAAAAGCAAAACTCTTCAAGTCGTAAGTGTGCTCACTGTAGGCGTCAAGAAGCTCATTGTACGTGTCAATAGCTCTCTCCAAACTATTACCCTTGACATAGTTGTGAGCTATCAACTTGACTAAGCTCTCCTTACGATCAAACGAAGACTGCTCAGGGAACTTGGGCCTGTAAGAAGGAGGCTGGATTTGGTAATGATCCCACTCGTATGTCGAAGACAAAAGTTCCAAACTCAAGGCTGCTTGCACGAAATCCTTCTTTCTAAGGTTGTCCTCGTACATCTGGTTGATGAAAGAGTGGAACAACTCAGGTCTGTTAGCCTGCTTCAAGTAAGCGTTGATGTTCAACTTGTGGAAAGTACGTTCATCATCGAACTCAGCACCAATAGGGACACTGTTGAAGTCATTCAACACGGTCAAGAAACCAGAAATATTCGAGATGAACTTCACCACAATAGGGTAAGCGACGTCCTCACGGTCCAAACGAATTGTTGTCTTTAGTCTTTCGATGAAGCTTGTTTGTTCAGGTAATCCTGGTTTGTAAGCGTTTCTGTAGTAGATGTTGTACAAACCAGTCAAACACTCCTTCTCCACGTCGACGATAGAGTTACTCAAGACATGCTCGGAAACCAAAATAGACCACAAGATCTTAATGCTCACGATTTGACAAGACTGGTTTCTTTGCAAGGCGAAAAGCATCAAGTCTTGCAAGATGCCGAAATCACTGCTGATGAATTCGACCTGGTAACCACCAAATTTCGTGAGATTGAATCTAACAATATCGTTCTCAGTGGCATTCCAGGCCAAAGCATCCCATACCTCGTTAATAACGGTCGCAATTCTTTCTCTCATATCACCAGTAATTTGATGACATGCTTTTCTGGGAATGGTCGATAAGTGTTCGATCGACACTGGTTGCAAAGTTGCCAATTTAAGCAAAGCCTTGAGATAGCTTCCCCAGATCGATCTGTCGAACAATTCTGGATTGTCAATGCTAGGGATGGCACTTGCAACCATCAAAGGTTGGAGCATCTCCAAACACAGCAAACTGCTTGTTGCTATGGTGCCGTAAAACGAGAGCCATTTGTCTTCAGGGAAGAATTTGCCTTGTCTCATGAAAGCAAGCGCTTGCAAGACAGTGAGCACGTTTTCATTCCAGCCGTTCTTTGACAAGTATTTTGAGGAGTCGAAGAACGAGTCGTCTTCCAAACTCGTGAAATGACTGAAGCGGTCGTCTTTGGTGACTTCCTTCTCAATCTGGCAAATAAAACAAATAATGGCGGCTAATTCGACGAGAATTTCAACAATCACCTCCTGAGGTACCACGGAGTCAAGGAAAATCTCTTTGAGAGGGTACGAAGACGGGAAAAGTGGCGTGAATGCTTTCTTTGGTTGGAAATATTCGCCGCCTCTGGTGAACTTGTTGAAACGGATGAATGTTCTCGACATGGGGAAAATGAACTTTGCCAATGTCATCGCGATAGGCTTCACTTCATCTCTGTGTAGATTTTTGAAGACCATATTACAAACACAGTTCATGATAGAACAGGCAAGCCTGGAGGCATCAACGTCAATTGGTCCAAGGAAAATGTCCATACACCAGGTCACTGAGCGAGATATCAAAAACTGAAAGTGTTGGATGTCACGAGAAACCTTGGTGCTGAAGAGCCTGTAGATCACAAGCAATTTAGTCATCACGAAACGATGGTCCTTGAGAATGGCTGTAGTCTTCTTTTGAGTGACGCTGTCATCATCAACACCCAACCCTCTGAAACTGATCGAGTCGATGAATCTGACCACCAATGTTAACAACTTGTTGTCATCGAAGTAAGACTCGTAAGCCATGACGAAGTCAACTAATTCCATGACCAAAGTTTGGTCATTGATAAGGGCCGGGTTCTGGAGCTTGAGGAAGTGAGAAGCGCAAACAAAAAGGTTGTTCAACTCCTCCAAATACTTAGCCTTCCCATTAACTTCAGAAACTGGGTCAAGGGCCAACTTAGTAAGCAAGACAAGAACACGACAAACGGATCTTGACATGGCATTCCAGTTGGTCTCGGCGGAGCTGAACACTTCCGCCATTTTGTCCAACAAGAAAAGGCCAAGCCTTGGTGACTTGTTGTAGTTTTCCAAAAATGTGTCGAACATGAACAAATACTGGTCACGTTTACCAAAGTTGGTGTCAAGCAAATGTACCAAGGCTTTAAAGGCAGTGTTCAAGACGATCTCGTAGTTAAGACCATCAGTTGCTGTCAAGCACTTCTCGATTATTTCAAATAAGCGAGTCATTGATTCCGAGAAAAACTTCACCAAAGAAGCAATGTCTAACTTGCAGAAGTCGAGCAATGTCTGGGTAAGATCATTCAAGCCAGCCTGGGTACCCACGAAGAAACGATTGTTTTGGAACAAATTGTCTATGGCGATCTCGGTATTGAAAAGTTTTCCAATATAGGTGGTTTGAATTTCGATTTGCGCAAGTGTCTTTTTAGTGGTAACAGAAACGACATCAATTTTCTGGTTGCTTGGCTTGTTAAACTCCACCAAGCGGTTACCTGACTTGTACATGACATCAGCGTGACCGGCTAATACGCCGTTGACGTATAAAGAAAGACGAAGGGCGTCCAGTTTAGTAAGCAGACGAGTGGGGTTCTTGAACGAAATTCCATTGACTTTCACGATCTCACCAATCACCTCGTGAGTGGAGACGGATACAAAGTGCCACAGTGGCTTTTCAATCTGGTTCGAGGCCTTAGCAAATGAAATAGAATCGTTACCTGGAGCGCTAACCACAAAAGTCAACAAATCATCTTTGTTGGCAGGGTTAATCAACGACACCTTGCCCATCTTAAGGTAAATACGCTCGTAGTTCTCAGCGAGCGGGTCGTAAAAAATGGGCTTAATCTTTGCAATAGGGGCCGTTTTCATAGAGGCATCGACTTTCGAAGAGTAGAAGTTTTCTTCCTCCAGTGAGTCGTCGGTGAGCTGGTGCCTGAACTCTTTCACAGTGACGACCAACTTCTCAGCTCTAGGATTGACGGCGATTCCATTATTGGAGCCCTTGATAATACGATCGACCAACTCACCCCAACCGTTGTTCTCAATTCTGGAGCTGTCAACGCTTCTCTTATGGGAAACGTGGGAGCCAAAAAGATTGATGGAAAACTGGTGGGACTCACCCGAGGTCAAAGAACCCAGATTTCTCGAGAAAATTCTGGTGATGTCTGTGACACCAGCCGCAACACCTTTGTTGATTCTATCGATTTTGGCGCCGCCCTCCTTGAGATCCAAATCAAGCTGCTCGACCAAAACGGCCACCAAGTAGACTCTGTTGTTTTCAACCTCACTGGCAGGAATGTTTCTGAACAAAGCAGCACTGATCTTCTCCACAAACACCAACTCGTCAACAGTGTCTGTATGGACAGCAAAAGCCTCAGTCAATCTTCTCTGGGTGTTTCTGACGTACATGTACGCAATCATTCCCGCAAAGCCTGGAGGCTGGTATTGAGAAGAACCACTCACCGATTTAAAGTCCACCAAAATATGGGAAGGACTGCCGTGAGTGAGCTTCGTGTTTGGAGTGGCATCGAGGAGATACTTGTCCCGTTTGTTATGAGCATTGATGGGGAACTTGGGGAGCAACGCACATAACTGCTGGTAGAAAGCCATGATTGAGGGACTCGAGTTTTTCGAGTCTAACAAGTCGCCGGTGAACGCATCTCTAGCCAAAATCGCCTTGTACCCGTTGACGTCGGTGCCCTTGTTGTCCAAATCATACGACTTATCGTTGATTCTGGCGGCCTTGGAAGCAAGCAATTTGGGGATGGTGCTCAACAAGTGGTTAGCGGTTTCCTCGGTGTACTGAATCTCGTTACGGGTCAAATCGCTATGGGTCAACTTGACTCTAGTATCATCCAATTCCTGGTAGAGTTGGGTGAGTTTCTGGAACAAACGGAACTCGCCAATCGAGTACATGGAGTAGATATGGGAGGTGAGCAAATTCAACGTATAGGTGATTTCCTCGACCAAGTCGTCGGCAAAAGTGAAGGTCTCAAAAGGCAATGGAGGTGGCTGGACCTTTCTGGCACCGTTGGAGCCGTTACGGCCGAGATCACCAGGATCAGTGGTAGCAGTTTCGAGATAACGCTCTGTTTCCCTCAAAGTGGGCGCCATGTTTCCGCTTTGGTGGACATTGTTGAAATCGTCCGCAGCATTGATCAAGTTCAAGGGCACACGCTCGACAATCTTCATGTATTTCAAAGGAAACACCACGATCTTCCGGTTGAGTCCGGGCAATTCGTCCAAATTGACCGAGGTGATGGTGAAGTCACTGGGAAACGGTCTTGTCAAACAGTAGCCACGAGCCCACTTGGCCTGCTTGGTCTCGAAAACGAAAACCTCGTCGCCAGGGTACAAGTTCAGGAAGTTGTCATTCTTCAAGTTGGGGTGCTTGTCGAAAGGTAGAAACTGCTTGATGATACGGCCATGGAGAAATTCCTCGGTAGGGGTCCACGACATTATCAGTTCAGCAGAAGGGGACTATACGCTGAAAAAGAGCCGAAGGGAAAACAGGGGAAAGAAGGCTGCTTATGTAGAATTAACAGATATGGTTTCAATTGTTAATGCGTGCGGCTAGACGAGGTGAAAAAAACGCCAGAGGACTGCACCACCCTCAGGGACCAAATCGAGCATTACCGCTTTTGACTAAGTACAACCAGGCTCAAGCCAAGGTGCTGAGAAAACGCCTAGGCCATTCCTTGTAATTCCGGACATCGTGTTCCTTACCGCCGTCCCAAATATAGATGTCGTGTTCTCTTCTGCCGGAATCGAAGTCCAAGGCCTCAAGGCTGAGGATGCGAGTACCTTTGATGATTTTGTAGCCAACGTAAAGCACTGCTACTAGAATGAGAGTGCCGTAACTCGAAAAAAAGAACATCACGTCCCACTCGCCGTCGAGGAAAACCACATATCCCATGGCAAGAAGGATAACAGCCGATCCAACGAGCCCCACTATCGCACTGTATGGCTGGAATGGTGATTTGTATGGGTAGGATTTGTCACTTCTGTCGATAATGTCCGGGCGCTTTTTCAACCCGAAGTAGAATCTGATGAAGGATAAGCAAATGGCAAACCACACAAACACCCCGGACGAGGAAATCACACTGGTGAGGTTCTGGAAAACGAGCGTCGCCAGCTCCGAAACACAGGTGTAGGCAAGAAGCCCAAACATGAAGGACAAAAGCACAGCACAGTAAGGAATGCCATAGCGGTTGCAGTTCATTAAAAACGCAGGCGCTTTTCTCTGAAGAGCCAACGAGTAGACCGTTCTGGAGGACACATACAATTGGGCGTTTCCACAAGATAAGGCGAAGAACACCAAGAAAGCGTTCTGAATTGCACTCCAGTTGCAAAGCCCCACACTCTGAAACGCCACTGTCCAAGGACTTTGTGAGCCATTGGCCACTCCTCCAATTATTTGCGACGGAAGGTGACAATTATTTCCGCCAACATAGCGCACAGCGTAGTTGTCATCGAAAGTACTGGGATTCACGCCAGTAGTGCCGGAATAATAACGCAAGAGTCTTGGGTCGCCAGCGTAGACGTTCAAAGAGACAACGAAAACGGCAATGACGTAGAAAATGAGGATTCTCCAGAAAACTCTTCTTGTCGCCGAGGGCAACGCTTTTCTGGGGTTTTTGGCCTCACAAGCTGCAATACACACGATTTCCGTGCCACTGTAAGAATACGCTGAAATGACAATAGCCGTCAAAAGCGACATGAAGCGACCGAGATCACCTCCAATACCCTGTGTCTCATCAGACATACCATTGTCTTGAAGATCAAAAGTCGGCCTGAAGAGACCGAAAATCAAATTGTGCTCCCAGTCCGACTCCAGTCGTGTCCAGTATTTGAACCCCACGGTGCCGTGGTTACCGAGGCCACCTCGGTTGATAACGATCATAACAACAATCATGATGAACGTTACCACCATCTTGATAACACTCGACCAGTATTCGATTTCTCCGAACACTCTGACGTCAAACAAATTGCTCAATAAGCAGAACAACAAGAAGAGCGTCACAAAGCCCACTGTGGAGCCCTTGCTTCGAGTTATCTCCAATTCAGGGAAATAACTGAGGAGGATAACTGCTGCCACGATCTCACCCGCTAAACCTAGGGCAAAGCTTAGAAAATATAGCCAGCCAGTCGTAAAGCCAAACGCATCGTCGACAAAACGTGAGTTCAACCCAGAAACACCGTCCACCACAGAAACGAAGGTGACCATTTCACAGAAACACACAAGCGTCGCCAACACGATTACACCAACAATGATAAATGCAAGAACAGTGCCTAGACCGCCAGCGATCGTGAATGCCTTGCCACAATTCAAAAATAATCCAACTCCTAGCGTACCGCCAAAAGAGATCATCTGCAAATGTCGAACTTCTAGCTTACGCTCAAGAAATCTGCCCTTGTGCTCACCACTTGTGAGGGATTCCATGGCCTCGCTTGAGACCCGTAGTTCAGAAATATCCGAGCCGTATTGCGAGCGCTGCTCCTTATCGACTTTGCCACTCCATGGGTTTCTGAATCTGAAGGCTCCCTTCAGGGGGGAGCTGGTTGACTCTTCTGTGCCATGTGAGTAGAAGTTCTGCGCAAGATCTGACAGTCTAACAATAGATAGCATATTTTCGTCTTGCTTGAGTTGGTTCCGTCGGAGCTGCTGCAGAATGTAGTCGTTGAGTTCGGCCCTCTTGACGTACTGGGAAAAGTCGTCTAAAGCTGAAAGCTCAAACACAGACGACCCATCCCGGGGTTCAGCACCTGCAATATCCTCGTACATATCGAGGTACTTGAATTTTTGGTTCTTTGGATCCTTTGCCACGTAGTCGGTGCTGCTCCGAGGTCGTAGTTCCGCCATCTTATCCAAAATGCTATCTTGTAGATATACCCCAGACAGAGAATCGCCTAGATCGATTTCATCCTCTTGGTCCGTATCCTCTGCGCTATGTTCTTTGCGAGGCTGAGCCTGAAAAAGTCTATGAGGGCTGCCGATGTCTATGGACAGCTCAGCTTCGCTTGGGGTATAATCGGTCAGGCTATCGGTAGTAGACTGTAGATCATGAACAACCTGGGGATGTCGCAGTCGTAGGGAAGGAAAAAGGCCTGGATTATGTGGAGAATCTAGTGACAGCACCGAGGCCGCCGAAGATTCAGGCATGGTGTGGGAGTAATACAGATGTGAATGTTTGAGTAGTAGGTTATCTTTTAGCACAGTGCGCACTATGATAGTAGACGAAGTAGGGAACACAATGAAGTCAGGTGGAAATCGGAATGGGCGAAGGAGAAAGAAAAATAAAAGCTAGATTGGAAATGGAAGAGTGCTGAGATTCTTCCTATATTGTCTAGCCGTTTCAGATCTGGGTTCTTCCTCGATCGAGATCAAAGAGCTCTTGTGAATGCAAGGCTTAAAGAGAAGCCACTCTCTGGACGGGTGGAGCTCGAGAGATATCGTGGAGATATTGAGACTAAGAAAGAATAACGCAAGACAAAAGCCCCTGCTAACACACTCTAAATTAGTAGCATATCGTAGGATTCACCTGACTTAGTAAGACACTACAAGTTGATCATACCTTGGCTGTGGAGACAGGCCAGCCAGCGCCTAAACCCTTTAAACAGTTGCTGTGGCCTCACAGCAATCGCCAAAAGGGATTTGCGTCAGAAACCGAGTTGTGCAATGGTAACGACACTGTGGGGCCAGGTGTGAGCAAGCCCATCGATCCCGACCCCGAAAATTCCAAAAATCGAAAAATATTGTTTGTCATCAATGATGACGTCTCAGCTGTTACACTGAGAAGAACAGATACTACACTTGATCTAAGCCAAATGGCAAAGAGATTTAATTGAAAAAGCTAGGGTTGGAGGGGGCGCGCTCCTTATATAGTGGGAGGTGGAAGTCCGGGTAACGCCTTCGGCTCATGCATGTTTGCGACATTTTGCAGCCACTATGGATGAAGAGGAAGATATCTAAGGGGCAGACTAGCAGTAGAATTAAGATTTCGAAGTTGCAGATGTGACTTATTTCTATGCTAATTTGTTGAAAGATTCATAGTAACAATATTGTAGATCTCTGGTATTGTGCTACTGATGTCTGGGGAAAGAGTAAGGCATCTGAGCTATGTTCCATAAAGGTTCTGCCACAAAGCAGTTCACGTTCAACACTAAAACACTACTTTTTGATATACTAGAAGAAGAATTCACAGCCTGGAGGTTACAGCCGATTTTACCAAACTTCCCGTTCCTATTCGTATGTCGTCATAGCGCGAAAAGCTCATCTCTAGATGGATGAATTTCCAGAAGGGCCAGCTAGGCCATTCACTGCATCTGGGTTTTTAAATCCGCTAATTTTTTTTCCTTTTTATTCGACAGCCTCTTCTCTCTGTTTTGTGTTTTTCTTTTCTGTTTTCAATTTCTTCAGAAAGCTTAAATTGTCTTCTTCAGTGAAACCAATAATGGTTCGAGCGGCGCAAAGGTAAAATCCCCTTGGCTGCCACGCATCTAGCTCTAAGACGGTGGCGAATCTGGCGCCTAAGTACCAGGATCTGGATTATTAGGTGGCAAATTCATGCAGTGGTCGATGTGCAAAGAAAAACTCATAATCTCAGAAATTTAGAGATCCGGCTGGAATGTACCTCAGAGAAGCGCCGTGAATCACTAAACGTTGGTCCTTCGATGTTCAACTTTTATTCTAAACCAGATGTTTCATTTCAACAATTCTACAAGAACCAAATACCGAAGGGCGTGCCCTGAAGAAACTGTCCAATTCACTCACTAACTAAAGTAAGCACTGCCCCACCCACAGCTGAACCACAACCGCCAGCTCAACTCCTCCAGCCCCAAAATCTCTAGTAACTTTACTACAATCACTTCATCCAAAAATCACATTTCACTGCTTTTCAACCAGCACCCCCTCCCCAGTATAGTACCTCTCTCTGCCATTTGCACCCATTTGCACCCACTCAAACACTCTCTGCATCGGTCCACGAACAGCAGCCCAGGCCCTTCCTGCATACTACTCACCCCAGAGATCTAATTTTAGACCATACGCATATTCCCAACACCTTTTTGTGTGTACCCCCCGCTCAGTGGAACACTGTGGAAGCACACAGAGAGATGACGAAGGTTCTATATGTGTGGTGTACGGATGTTTCACCAAGATGTCTGGACGTCGCGCTCATTAAGGCAAACGCACGCGCCGCACGCCTCATCGCATATCTACCACAGCAATTTTTTCAGCTATAAGAGCTGCACCGTTTCTCGTTTTTCAGAACCACATATTTTTTACTATGTATTCTAAACCAAGATATAACAGAAAATCCCACAGATCTGCCGGACGTGGCAGAACCCCCAGAAACCACCACAGAGCCCACAGAGGCAGAAGGTATTCTGGCTACCACTACCCACAGCCCTCTAACTCCAAGGTCTACATCGAAGAGCCAGAGACCGAGGAGGAAGAGAGCGGAAGCGAATACGACGTTTCTCCAGAGGACGAGGTCTACGAATTCGGCCTCGACGACAACTCCGACAATGAGGGATACTACGATGAGGAGCCAGTGTTCTACGAGGAACTGGACTCTGAGTCTGACGATGACAAGGAGGAGATCTTCATTATTGCTGACGATGCCGAGGACATCAACGACGTTTTGGCCAACGAGGCTTTGGACTACTTGGAGGCCGAGGGTTCGCTCAGAGACGTCAACGACGACTTGGTCCGCTACTACGACCTGGACTCCGAGTCCTCTGACTCCGACTTGAGCTCGGACGTCTCTGAGGCCTCCGACGACGAAAGCGAGCTTGACGTTGAGCTTGACTCGGAAATCGAGGACCTCCAGAAGACCCTCTACCTTTTGGCTGGCGAGGACGATGAGGACAGTGTCACCGACCTTGAAATCGACTCTGACCTCAGCTCCAGCGATGAGTTGGAGAACATCAGACACACGTTTGCGGACGAGCTTGACTCCAGCGACGAGGAGTCCGTTTCCGACTTGCTGAGCGACTCGGACGACGACATTTTCTTCGAGGTTGGCTCTGACTACGACTCCTCCGATGACGACCTTTCTGACGACGATATTTCTGTGGACGAAAACTTGAGTGACTCTTCCGACTCGGACTCGTCCGACGACGAGGGCATCACGATCTACAGGCATAGATTCGACTTGCCAGACCGCTACGACAGCGACAACGACTCCACTGACGAGGAGTTGGCCCTTTACGAGCCAGACCAGAAGTATCTTTTGGCAAACGACCTGGACGACGAGTTTGACGTGATCGACTTGACCAAAGACCTTAAAGACTCCAAGGACTGCGAGGTTCTTGAGCTTGACGACAACACATACAAGTTGAACCTCCGGTTGCCTTCTTTGATCAAGGAGGACCTCAAGATCGACTTCTCCAAGGCCAAGAATGAGTTGGTGATCACCGGCAAGTTCAGCTTCACTGGCGAGGAGTCTGAGGAGTCCGAGGAGTCTGACGTTGAGGAGGTCTCTGAGGTTGACAGAATCGCTGAGGCTCTCGAGTCCCAGGACCCACAGGCTGCTGAGGCCAAGGCCGAGGCTGAACAGGCCGCTGAAGACGAAGAAGATGACGAAGAATACGAGAGTGCCGACTCCAGCTCCAGCTCTAGCTCTAGCTCCAGCTCCAGCTCTGAGTCCGACTCGTCTGATTCCGACTCCGACTCCTCCTCTTCCTCTTCCTCCGACTCTGAATCTGAGTCCGACTCCGACGAGGAGGTCGTCGAGGACGCCCAAGACCTCATTGAGGACTTCAAGAACCAGGAGATCCAGTTCGAGAAGCACTTTGTCTTCGACAAGATCATCAAGGCCGACCAGATCCTGGCCAAGTTCTTGCCTAACGGCGAGTTGGAGATGATCCTTCCCAACGAAGGCGTTGAGGTCGACACCGCCAGCGACAAGATCGCCATTGCCATCGAGTCCGCCGAAGAGGCTGCTGAGCCTGCCGAGGACGTTGTGATGGAGGAGTAATCCTACACCAGCTGTACAATAGATAGACAGCCCGAGAGGCTTGCATTGCCATATGGGAGGACTGTGGTCCGCCAGAGGTGAACTTCGGTTCGCATATAGACCTTGCAACCATATGATGTATACGATAATAGAGTGACGACCCGTCATGATGACTATCCCTCTCCCTAGATTGATTTAAGAAAAAGAAGAAGAATTTGAGAAAAAGAAGAAAAGAGAGAAATTGTTGATAGAAAAGGAAAAAAGAAAAAAAAAAGCATATGTGTTGCAATATACGTATACCACAAGTTCGTTTGTAGAGTGAGAGCAGGCCAGTGTAGTTAAGGCCAGAGAATGAAGGGCTTCGGAGATATATATGATCATAGAGCTCGAAATAAGCTCATAAACAGCAAGGAAAATTGCTTCAGCAGTGAAGAATGAAGTAAAACGATAAAATGCCGGAAGATGCCCATTCTGAGTATTGGTCTCAGATGATAGCAAATTCAGAATTTTATTCATTAACTGTTGGAATCATCTGACAGCCAAAAAGCTCTGGTCACTTTAGGACAAGATACAGATGATCTTGCGCTTCAAATCAAGCTGATGACATCACAGTTGCCATCCCAAGAATATAATGTTCGAGTCCTTATTCTGTCTAGCTGTGCTTCGGTAAATTGAAGTATGTCCGTCACTGAAGTACCCACAAACTAACTTTTATTGCTTTGTTCCCCACAAACTTTGTTGACTTATATATTCCAGGGCCAAGTTTTCTCTCCGGATTGCTCCCCCTTCAGTTCGTTTTCGTTTCTTTGTCGTTTAGCCGGTTTGCAGCCATCCTATGAACCCCCACAACCCAAGTGCCCAAACCTACTCTCTCTGTTTATGCATGTCCAGTAAACCTAATCTTGAGAGTATTATGCTTCCCATCGTTTGAACCCCAGCACAGCAAAAGGCAAAATAGAAGTCATATCTCACGAGAAATCTCCCAAAAGAGAACAGAACCTCGCTACATTGTTCTCGTATCACAATACCGCTCCTACAACAAACAGTCTTTTTCGCCCCGTAGACCCTCAGATTCAAGAGATTTTTGTTTGAAACCCAGCAAGCCACAAAATCAGCCAGATCTCGTGCACGGCTATTTTACGAACCGAAACAGCAACAGAGGTGAAGTGGACAATACGGCTCCCCAGAAAGCATAGCGCCTAATCACGCCGCACGACAAGACTCTCGGAAAATTGCACGGCCCCTTTTTTGTACTACCGCAAACCGTTGCATCGGAAAGCAGCCACGATGGCGGAAGTCCGATAGTGGCTTTTCCAGGAACTCTGCTTAATTGTGCTTAACAGTTGACTATATCGCAGATTCTCACAGATCTCTGTGAAAGGGGCACATCTAGAATTACCCCACCTCCGCCATGAAGCAATTATCAAGCCTAGCTACTAAAAAAACACTCTTGTTTTATTCCAAACTCCTATTTTTCTCAGGCTGCTATATTTCTGGAGCCGCTCTATTGCGGTCCGTGCGTCTTGAACCCTTTTGAGCAAAGACAAAAAAAGTTACCGAATCTGGGGAAGTTTCGCAGCCACCAAAACCTCTGCAGAAACAAGCCTTGTCGCAGCAGCAACACCGCTTTTTAATTTCGCTTGACTCTTGGCTCTATAAGATCCGCAGGTTTTCACTATTCAGAGACAATGCGGTTGACTTATTTAATCGCTCTCATAGCGACCACAGAGGCGATATGGCCGTTTGGAAGTAATGATTCTTCTAGTTCCTCCAGCTCGGTAGCTAGCAGTACTTCAAAGACTTCCTCCAGTTCATCGAGTTCATCCAGCTCCTCCAGCTCCTCCAGCTCATCCTCAAACGTACCATCATCCTCGGGATTACATTTGTTCGACGACTCCACAACATTTGGTATCCCTACCACAGAAACGAGTACCGGTGGAGGCCTCGAATATGCCCCTCGACAAACGCTGTGTCCCGATTTCGACATAGTAAGAAATGCTTCAGAGATCAATGCCGCCGAGGAGGAATACGTCCAGCACCGCCAGGCAATCACAAACGAGAACTTGATCGATTTCCTCGAGAACGTCGCTCAAATCCCCGACTTCGATGCAGAATCCTTTATCAACGACAACAAAGACACTCACAATATCTCCATTGGCTTGGCATTCAGCGGAGGCGGCTACAGAGCCATGCTTGCTGGAGCTGGCGAAATTTTAGCCCTTGATAACAGATACAAGGACTCAGAACTGCGAGGTCTTGGTGGTCTTTTGCAGAGCTCCACATACTTGGCAGGCCTTTCAGGCGGAGGTTGGCTTGTGGGCACACTTGTTCTTAACGATTGGATTTCCGTGGGCGATATCCTCGAAAAGGATAGTGGCATCTGGGACCTTTCAGACTCGATTTTCAACCCTAACGGCTTGAACTTGATCCGCACGGTTCGTTACTACAACTCCCTCCGGGAGGCATTGGATCAGAAATCCGACTACGGTTTTGCTACCTCGCTTACCGACGTCTGGGGCCGTGCCTTGTCGATGCAATTCTTCGACGAAGATGAATACCCCACGGGTGGTGAAAACATGACTTGGTCTGGGCTCAAGGAACGGGCCAGCTACAAGAACCATCTGATGCCCTACCCAATTCTTATTGCCAACGGGCGTAACCCCAATACGATAATTATCAACGAGAACTCCACGGTCTACGAAATCTCACCCAACGAATTGGGCACTTGGGACCCCAGTGTCCGCAGTTTTGTCAACTTAGAGTTCATGGGCACAAAGCTTGAGCGGGGCCAGCCCAATACCCTGGAATGTATTGCTCACTTCGACAATGCTGGATTCATGATGGGTACTCTGTCGTCCCTTTTCAACCAAGGCCTTCTTCGGTTGCCTGATACGGACTTAAATTGGGCGCTTAAACGAATCATCCAGATGATTTTGCTGCCCTTGCTGAAAAATGAGGTGGACATTGCCGTGCATGAGCCCAACCCATTCTACTTGACCGATTATGGCGACTCAGATGAAATATTGAATGACTCCAGCTTGCACTTGGTGGACGGTGGAGAGGATCAGCAGAACGTGCCACTCTACCCACTCATTCAGAAAAGCAGAAACGTCGATGTCATTTTCGGGTTTGATAACTCAGCAGACACCGACCAAAACTGGCCCAACGGTACCTCGTTTGTCCACACTTTCCAAAGACAATTTGGTAAACAGGGCCATGGAACGCCTTTCCCATTTGTGCCGTCTAGTCAAGAGTTCTTAAGAGGCGGGCTCAATCAAAGACCCGTCTTTTTTGGCTGTGATGCCAAAAACTTGAGTCATTTGGTTGCCTGGCACGATAGTGACTACAACAGTACTGACGTGCCCTTGGTAATCTACATGCCAAACAGCCCACACACCAACGAAGCCAACAGTAGTACTTACAAGATGAGTTACGAAGAAGATGAGAAGCTCGATCTTATCAAAAATGGATTCGAGGTGTCCTCCAGAGCTAACTATACCAACGACAGGGAGTGGCCTACGTGTGTGGGATGTGCAATCATTAGAAGGCAGCAAGAGAGACTCGGCGAGGAGCAGTCGAAAGAGTGTCAGAGATGTTTTGAGAGATACTGCTGGACAGGCGGCATCAAAGACACTCCTCAACTGAGTATTGGCTCGGCCATTTCCGGAGCTGCTTCCAAGACTGACTCTTTGGGGACCTCCAATACGGTTGAATCATCCACATTGACAGAAGCTTCGTCTAGTGGGTCTTCAGGTAGCTCAAGCGAAAATACCAGCGAAAGCACCAGCGAAAACACAAGCGAAAGCGGCAGTTCCAGCTCCTCTGGCTGCGGTAATCCTGTTATAATACCGTTCTGCAGTCTCGGGATGGCTGTAGCCGGAGCGCTTTTAAGTATTTAATTTACTCAATAGCAAACGTCGATACTATAAGGTGTAGTGCATGTTTTTCGCAGCCATTTGCTGGTGATGAGTAGTCCAGCTACTTGGTCCGGAGTAACGTGAAATGGCAAGAAGGGCTGAACAAAGGCCTGAAAATATCAAGGAAGTATTTATCCGCTTACGAGGCAATGCTCAATGGTCTGGTTCAGCCCTTAGCTTAGGCTTGGTGTCCTGTCCACGTTTGATCATAGAGGCCCATCAGCACACCTCTAGCTAAAATGAGTTATGATTTGAGCCCAATACAAAAACTAAGATTAAAAAGCAACTCGTTTCCTCCATCCATTACCCACTGTTGATGCCATACCAACCTCTATACCCATCCCATCGCTGGTGGTCACGTGCCTCATCGGCCCTCACTGCGTCTGAAAAAGTACATAGACCTCATCTCAGAAACCACTCAACCACTATGGTCAAATCCTACGACCGTTATGAGCAGGACGCCTCTTTTGGTGTCATCGGCGGCACTTCTAATATACTATGGCTCCCGCCTGCGCCCAGCCAGTCGTCGAAGTCCGTGGGACGCGCTGTCCTGGGAGGCCTAGAAGAGATCTTGATTTGGGATATCAAGACAGGCGAGCTTATGACAAGATTGAAGGACGGGTTGACCCCGGGAGCTTCCAATGCTCCTACAGCATCTCCTCCCGCCACAGTGGTGGCTTTGGCATTTCACGAGCCCACAAATATTATAGCAGCAGGTCACAGCGATGGAAGCATCAAGATCTGGGATTTGACGTCAGGCTCCGTGATGGTGACATTCTCGGGTCATCGCTCCGCAATCAGCGTTTTGAAGTTTGACAGAACTGGTACGCGGGTTGTCTCTGGCTCTGCCGACTCGTCTATTATCATGTGGGACTTGGTTGGTGAAGAAGGCTTGTTCAAGTTGAAGGGCCACAAGAGTCAGATTACAGGCATTATGTTTTTAAGCGAGAATCCGGAAAAGAAGCAGGACGACGAGTTCGAAGACTACGTCGTTTCCGTGTCCAAGGACGGGTTGGTCAAGTTGTGGGATACCTCTTCCAGACAATGTGTGGAGACGCATTTAGCCCATTCCGGAGAGTGCTGGTCCCTCGGCATCAACTCTCTTCAGGACATGCTTGTAACGTGCGGCAGCAAGGACCAGGTGAAGGTTTGGGAGTTGGACTTGTCCAAGGAAGACGGCCACAAGATTACCAGTAAAGGTGAGTTTGAGAAACAGAGCAAGGGCAGATGCACTGCCATTCATTTCACCAGCCTCAAGGACTCGACCAGTGCCTACGAGGCGTTCTCTCTTCAAAATGCCGACAGAACCACCGAAATCTACAGAATACGGTCGGCAGAGGAAATCAAAAAGGGTATCGCCAAAAGAACCAAGAGACTCACCGAGAAAGGCTTGGACTCGGAAGAGGTGCTCCAGTCGCTCCGTGAGTCTGAAATTAGCATGCTCATCACGCCTTTGACGACGGTCAGGACCATCTCCAAGATCAAGTCATGCGTGTGGGTCAAGTCGTCCAGGAAGAAGATGGACCTTCTTCTATCCTTGACAAACAACAGCATCGAATACCACAGCATCGAGCTTCCCGAGCAGATTAGAAAAGCCCAGGTGGGAGAGCTTCATTCCGTCAAGGCCCATGCCATTGACCACCTAGGCCACAGAACAGACATCAGAGCCATGGACCTCTCGGATGATAACCGTCTTTTGGCTACGGCTTCTAACGGAGAGCTCAAGATCTGGAACACAAAAACAGAAAACGTCTTGCGTACATTCACGCTTGAAAGCGGCTACGCTTTGTGTTGCAAGTTTCTTCCTGGTGGAACTTTGGTTGTTGTTGGTTTCAAGAGCGGTGACCTCGAGCTTTACGATCTTGCATCCTCTTCCTTGATAGATCGTGTCGAGAGGGCCCACGAGAACCTGTCTGTGGTTGTGAACGGAAAAACCGATGATAACAGATCGGCTATTTGGAGCATGGACCTCACGCCAGATGGCAAAACTTTGATCACTGGTGGAAACGACAAGGCAGTGAAGTTCTGGAACATAAAGGTCAGCCAGGAGTTGGTGGCCGGAACGGGAAACACTGTGTCTACATTGAAGCTTCAGCACACACAGACGCTTGAATTACCCGAGGAGGTTTTGTGTGTCAGGGTTTCGCCAGATTCTCGTCTTCTTGCTGTGTCCTTGTTGAACAACAACGTCCAGGTGGTGTTCATGGACTCGTTAAAATTGTTCCTTACGCTTTACGGCCACAAGTTGCCTGTGCTTTCCATCGATATTTCACACGACAGCAAAATCATCATCACCTCTTCTGCCGACAAGAATATCAAGATTTGGGGTTTGGACTTCGGTGACTGCCACCGCTCCATCTTCGGTCACCAGGACTCAATCATGAACGTCAGATTCATTCCTGAAAGTCACAACTTCTTCTCTTCTGGCAAGGACGGTATGATCAAATACTGGGATGGTGACAAATTCCAGTGTATCCAAAAACTTCCTGCTCACCAGAGTGAAGTGTGGGCGCTTTGTGTCAGCCGAAGCGGTACCTTTGCTGTGTCGACATCCCACGATCATTCCATCAGAATCTGGAGTGCCACAAACGACCAGGTGTTTTTGGAAGAAGAGCGTGAAAAGGAAATGGACGAGTTGTACGAGAACGAGGTCTTGGATTCCTTGGAAGCAGTGGACACAAAAGGCGGAAAGGCCGAAGATGACGATGAAGAAGAGGGTGACGGTGTTGAAAAAGTGAGCAAGCAAACGACAGAGACACTTAAGGCCGGTGAGAAGCTCATGGAGGCGCTAGATATTGGTACTGAGGATTTGGATGCCACAGAGGCTTACGAATTGCAATTGCAGCAATTCAAGTCCAAGAAGCCGGGTGTCATGAACCCCCAGAAACCTACACCTCATTCCATTTTGCTTGCCTTTAGTATGACCGGTTCAGAGTACGTGCTTAGCACTATTACGAAGATAAGGGCAGCTCAGATTGAAGATGCCCTTCTTGTGATGCCGTTCTCCTACATTCTCAAGCTCCTTCGTTTTATTGAGATCTGGACCAACAAGGACAACATCACCAAGAACCTTGTGAACCTCCAGTTGATCTGCAAGGTGCTCTTTTTCGTGGTGAGAACGAACTCCAAGGAACTTACAAACCAGCGGGACCCCAAGATCAAGACACATCTTTTAAAGGTGAAGGAACAGCTTCGAGGCGAGTTGACGAAAGCGTCCAACCAGCTAGGTTACAACACGCAAGGGTTGATGTTCAAGCGGAACCAGTGGAAGCTTGAGCACGAAACCGAGTTTATTGATGAAGCGGAGCAGAAGGAGCATGAGGAGAAAAGAGCTGCCAAGAGAACCTTCACTACTGTTTGAGGAGGGGAACCGGATGAGAGTTAAAAGACGACGAATAGTATCTATTGGAAATAGATGACCCAGATCAGATTCGTGTAGGAATGCATTTGTGGGAAGAGAAAGCTAATTTCAATGATAGGATGAAGCTTAACAATTCGGATTGGACCGTGATGTATTTGATGGGATTGGGCACTTTCTGGAGAGAAGCGAGTGTTGAGTTGTCCAGGCACAAATAGCAAATGATGACCACTAAGACAATTGTTTCACTCCGTGGAGCTTTATGTGGGATGAAGCTTCACGAGAATCACCAGTGTAGACGACCGTGGACCTGCTAATTGGTGATAACGGGAGCGACGTTTTATAAATAGTACTTTAAGCCACTGACAGTCCTTTTGTCTTCTGAGAAAATGGATGCAAGAACAGACCTTAATCATTAAGAAAGAGCGTTCCCTTCGGCTCGCCAAAAATATCTATCCGGAAGCTTCAGCTCTTATAGGCTTGGACTTCCGTGGGCAAGGACATCTTACATAGACAGTTGGAAATAGAGAATCCACTTCTAGCGACCAGGCGGTTCAGCCACCATGGAACCCCCAAAATACACAGCCCAAGCCACAACCACCAATCAAACGAGCATTTCGGACCATTGAATACACCGAAAATTGACGCCCAGTGCCCATTGCCGGTTCCGCCCCGGTCCTTTCGCAGCCATCCAAGAAACACCCGCCATTGTCCACGCACCATTCATTCAAGCGAGCTCGCCTCAAGAGGAAAATGAGGAAACGACAGTGTTTTGGGCGAAGCCAGCGAAGGGCGTTTTTCGTTTTGATTTGTGGAGCATTCGTGATAAGCTGTGGTTGACAGAAGGCATCTTTGGCCCGTTGAATCGTCGCTTTTTAATACATTTTTTTTTCTTGAATACCTTTCCTTATCTTCTCTTTATCTTTGTAGAGGCAGATGTATTTCTGACTCTTCGACGGTGATTTTGCCGTTTACTTGCTGCAACCACACTAGAGTCAGTGAGGCTTCGACTGAAAAGGGATGAAAAGCCGTCGTGATCTGCACCGTCGAGGAATGCTTAGAGGATAAGGAACACCAGAGCGCCACGAAACGAGCAAAGAAAGCGAAAAACAGCGTATTTAGTTAAGCGACTCCGAGCTCAAAAAATTAACCAAAAATTGGAGCTCTTTTCCATCGAGTCCGGTGCACCGATGGTGGCCCGGCAGGTTGCAAATTACCTCAGCGTACGGCTACTGATTTGGTCCGATGATCCAGTCAAAAGCCAGGCTCGAGAAAGAAAGACCCTGAAAAAGTCGAATTATTCAAGCTCCTCCCACTCAAACTCCCTTGAATCCCGTTTTTCAAGAAAATCGCCTCGACAACGCTCTGGTCCAAAAGGGCAAGAACAAAGTGGAGAATGACGCTGCACCTGAGCAGCCGAGTCTCGCAGGGCCCCGGTTGCGGTGGATTTGGGGCAGCTTTTTGTAGCGATTTCGAAATCCAGTAAAATACTGAATTCTCCAAAAATTAGTAATCCTCGTCTTTGTGCTGGTAAATAGCGCAATGGAACAAGAACCTTGGGGGCCACACCTGGACCTCCGCTCCGCCCGCAATCGGGTACCCTCGTACCAACGAGCCACGTAGAGGGCAGGTTGAAGAATGGCTATTTTTTCTGAAATCTCCTGCTCTTTCTGAACATTTCCATGTAATTTTTGCCCAGCCCGGCCCAAACGTGACCCGCCCACCCCACGATACAAAGCAGACCATCCAGTTATACCGGGCTCGCCAGTGCGACCATTTTTTTCTAACCCTTGCTAACTCGGGAGCATCATGAACAACATGGCAGCGCCAATGGGCGGCACCTGGCACCTGGAGCAGAATCCAGACGAGCGGCAGAAGATCATTCAAATTGTCATGAACACGCTCCGGGACTTGCAGGGCCCCAAGTACAACGAGGCCGAAGCGTCCAAGCTGGCCCATGAGTTCGAGAAGTATGTGTTTCTGAAGGCCGCCTCCAGAGAAGAGTACATTCTGGCGATCAGGCAGAAGGTGCACCAGATGAGAGGGTCGGTGAAGAACCAGGGCCAGGGCGGCCAGGGCCAGACCCCGATCCGGAATCAGCCGAATCAGCCAAATCAGAACCAGCAAGCCCAGAACCAGGGCATCAACAGACAGGCCTTCCAGGCACGGCAACAGCAACAGCAGCAGCAGAAACAGGTTCCTCAGCAGCAGGCCCAGATGGGCATGTCCATGAACAACGACATGAACTTCTTTCCTCAGAACCAGATGATGCGGAACGACATGATGAACCAGGGCATGTCTCGGCCCAACTCGCAAATGGGGATGCAAAACAACAGCGTGGGTGGCAAGACCGCTACCCCAGCTTCGAACCCCGGGCCTTCAGCACCGGCTCCCTCTGGCAACCAAGCCGCCAATGGACGCCCCAATCAGCAAATGCAGCAGCTCAGCAACATGATCAAGAATTCGCCCATTCCGCCTCCGCTCCTCAACAAGATCCCAAACTTACCGCCCAATGTGAATACATGGGCTCAGATCTTTGAGCTTGTGCAGAATAAGGCCATTCCACCCGCCAGCTTGCCGTTGATCAAGGAGATACACAATGCCCATCTCCTGCTTGTGATGCAACAGCACCAGCAGAGACTAGCCCAGCGCCGTGTGAGTTCCAATGGTCAGAACGACCAGAACCTCAACGGCATGAACAACATGAACAACGTCAATAACATGAACAACATGGGCATGAACAACATGGGTAACATGAACAACATGGGCAACATGAACAATATGAACAACATGAACAGGCAGTCTCAGCCCCAAGCCCAAATGAACATGCGTAACCCACGCATGCAACAACAGCAGCAGCAGCAACAACAACAGCAGCAGCAGGCCGCTTACAAGAACAACAAACCCCAAGGTGGCCAAAACATGCAAGTCAACATGGGCATGCAGCGGCCTCAGACACAACAGAATCAGCAGCAGGCACCCATGATGAAGCAAAACCAGCAGAATCAACAACCACCTCAGCAGCTCCAGGGCAACAATACCAACAATACCAACATGGGCATGGCCAACCAGGCCGGAGGTCAGCAGCAGGCTGCGGCCATGAAAATGCCCACTATTAGTATCACCGCTCAGGACATGATGGAGTACCAGGCCGATGCGCTCGCCTACTTGAGCAGGGCTCAGCAGGAGGGCAAGATGCCTCCCAATTTGGACAACAACGCCAAGCAGAACTTCATTCGTAAGTTTGCCTACCACCAAAAGGTGACTGCCATGAAGAACGAGCAGGCCAAAGCCAAGGCGTCCAACCAGATGAATATGGCTCCCCAGCATCCACAGCGTACGCCTCAGCAGCAGCTGATGCAGATGGGTAACCAAGGCGGATTCCCTCAGCAGCAGTACCAGCAACCCCAACAACAACAGCCACAGCAGCAGCAGCAGCAGCAGCAAGAGCAGCTTATTGGGGGAATGCCTCAGGGCATGGGTCAGCTTCAACAGTCGCCTGTGATGAACAACATGCAGCAACCTAACAGTATGATGATGAACCAGGGACCTAACCAAACCATGTTCTCTCCGGTAATGCAACAAAAGGCGGCTATGCAAGGATCACAGAGTAACATGGGTAACATGGGTGGACAGCAAAATCAGGCGAGAAGACCTCAAGGAGTTCCCCCTATCACCGACGAGATGAAGATCAAGTTGAAGTCATTGTTCGAAGAAGTCTCTCGCGGAGACAATTTCCAGCTCAAGGACCAGACGGCCACATTGTCGGATGCTGACAAGTTCCGCTTCAAGGAGCTCATGACGAAAATCAGTCAGCAGTATACCAGCATCGACCATGTTCTCACCTACTATTACGTTCTCTACAGAGACCTTGGGGGCACCAAAAAGTTGATCCAGATGAAGTTTATGGCCAAGAACATTATCGAATCGTTCCAGAAAGGTGTTTACCTTGCAAAACCAGACTTGCTTGAGAAGATGGCCTTGCACATTCTGAAGTACTTCGATTCAGTCAGGAAAGAGTTCGCTGCTCGTAAACAGTTACAGCAGCAACAGCAGCAGCAGCAGCAACCCCAAAAGTTGGATCAGACGTCCTCTCAGATGTCTCCTGCTCAGCAGCGCCCTGCTATGAACCAACCTGGTGTTCAAGTACCTCCACAACGGCCTCTCTCGTCAATGCAGCCTATGCAGCAAGGAGACCAACGTTTCATGCCACAGAATGCTCCTCAGAATAATCAGCAGAACTTCGGGCCCCCAGGAATGGGCCAAATGCCCATGGGCCAGAGCATAAGCCCTCAGCAGCAGCACCAGCAGCCTCCTCAGCAGCCCATATCTCAGGCTCAGCAGCCTATGGCTAATCAAAGAGGTCCTCAGCAGCAGGCGCAACAGCAGTTTGCGCGTAATGCTACGTTTGGTCAAATAGCTCAGGGCCAGCCAGATTGGCTGAAGGCGGTCAATGCTCAGCAGAGAGGTACTAATATATCACCCATGCCTCTGGTGCAGAATACCTCACCACAAATGCAAACGCAGACGGCTCCCAAGCCGGCTGCAAAAACTGGAAAGAAGGCTAGCACGAGTGGTGCTGCTGGAAGACGCAAATCTACCAAATCTGCTGGTGCCATACCAACGCCTGGTAACTCTGCGCCCACACCCGCCACTTTGGCCAATGCTATCAAGACGCCAAATAGCATGCCTACTCCTCAGGTTATCCAGAGCAACAGTAACAAGGGAACACCTATTGATGTATCGCCCCACAGCGATAGCAAGGGCAACAACGTGATGGCGAAGGAGCCAATTGTTGGTGATGTGTTCGGTGGTAACAAGGTTGACTCCAAGCTAGATTCTAGAAGAGAGCTCTCGAAGACCAACCCCGAGCAATTCTTCTTTGCTGCATTGGCAAATCTTGTTGAGACAGACAAGCCGGAAGGTTCTAATGGCACAAAAGCTACTAACGGCGACCATACCAAGTCGCCGCTTTCTCCTAATACGAGCGAATGGAGCTGTACCGTGAAGCCAGAGGCCATCACCTCTGCCTTCTGCCAAGTCGACTATATCAAGGAGCTTACCAACATAGAGGTGTTGGAAGAATGCGCCAAGATGGTGGAGAGAGATGCTGCGAAGAAGGAGGAGGCTCTGAGCTCCAAGAAGAGAGAAAGGGAAGAGCCCGACGATATTGACATGTTATTTGACGAGACCGAGACAAAAAAGGTCAAGTCAGAGGAATTTGACCGCTATATGTACGAGCCAGTCGACTTTGAGGACTGGAAACAGTGGATCACCGGGTTGCAACTGACCAAGGTCTGACCGGTGGGAGTTCATAATATCTTTAATGAAACTAGTTTGCAAACAAGGTTATGTAGTGGAATGTTCAAAAGGTCTACGCGATTTGCAGCCACTCGTGATTTCAGAAGATTTGGGAATAGCCGTAAGCCTGAAAGCATGGTAAAATTCTTTTTGAGTCGCCTTAGATATTCCAGACTTGTCTTTTCTCTATTTTGTGAATTAATCGAAATTGCTGTCGTTGCTTGGAAGGTTATGGCCTGCATGTCTCAGTTAGAGACCCCCATATTGAGATACACAGCGGTACAACTACCCACTTATCTAATTTACTAGCTTATATAATCTCTTTATTTCTGCTAATTGGCCTCTTTTCTCGCTCTGAACCGATCAGTTGGAAAAACCACCGACTTCAAGAAAGTGATCACGTGCGCAACTCACGACCGACTATCTCGGATTATCTCCAATCTGATACCAACCACTCATGACCTCCGATAAAAAAATCTCCGTCGCCTTTGTGTGTCTCGGCAACATGTATGTATCTCTTTAAGCAAAACTCGGCTAAACTAACATTCAGCTGCCGTTCGCCCATGGCAGAAGCCGTCTTCAAGCACAGAGTGCAAGAATTGGGCTACAGTGACAATTTCAAACTCATTGACTCCTACGGAACTAGCGGCTGGCACGTGGGTGATCCCCCGGACTCGAGATCTGCAGCCACTTGCCGTAAGCATGGCGTTCCAGTGAACCACTCCGGTCAGCAAATCTCGCCCAGAGACTTTGCCAAATTTGACTATGTTATTGGCATGGACGAGTCGAATAAGGAAGATTTGATGTTCATGAAACCTCGTGATAGCAAGACTCGGGTGGCGATGTTTGGTGAGTGGAAGACAGACCCTCAGTTTAAGACCATTGTACTGGACCCATACTACGGTGGTAGAGAGGGCTTTGAGGTGAACTTCAAACAAATCTGCCACTTTTCGGACGAGTTCTTGAAGCAGGAGCTTGGTGAGAAAAATAAGATCTAGAGCTAGAGCTATAGGGAATTTAATGAAGTATGAGGAGCTTGTAGTGGTGGGTATGCAGTTGGTGTTTGTCGTTGATGAATTGTTCGGAAGGAATACTAAATGTAAAGGGTGAGAAAAACTGAGCACGAATTTAAGCTAATTACTCTCTCATTTACATGAATAACTCCTTCTTTCAGTGATTTCTGACGTCATGGCTTGCTGCCGTGAGTGAGAGTAGATAACCTTACTCCACACAGCCATAAGCAAGAGTTTTCAAATTCACGTCTCAAATAAAATCAAAAAAGCACGACTTTACACATATTCCTAATTAATAATTCAATATTACACGTAATTCCAGAGAGGAAGTATGGGTGGTCGTGCGCCGCTCAAGATATCAAAAACTCATAGCGAAGTTCGACCACCACTTCAAGCACCACCATGAGTTCCAGAAAACTACAACAGGAGTGCGACAAGCTCCAGAAGAAAATAGTCGAGGGCTTGCAAATATTCGATGACATCCACGACAAAATCGCCGCCACCGACAATTCCAGTCAGAAAGAGAGGCTCGAAGGTGATTTGCGGAAGGAAATCAAGAAGTTGCAGCGTTCTCGTGACCAGGTCAAGCAATGGCTTGGAGACAGCTCGGTCAAGCTCGATAAGAACCTTCTACAGGACAGCCGAAGCAAGATTGAAAATGCAATGGAGCGATTCAAAGAGGTCGAGAGGGTCAGCAAAATGAAGCAATTCTCCAACGAAGGTTTGGAGATGCAAACAAAACTTGGTGCTTCAGACATAGACGAGGCCAAGAAGAACGAAGCGTCAAAGTACTTGACTGAAGTCCTTGAAGAGTTGGGTAGACAGAACGAACTATTGAGTGGAGAACTAAGTACGTTTACCGGCAAAAAGAAGCTGGGTAATGCCCAGCTGGCGATCGAGGATTTGAATACGAAGATCGACAGAAACAATATGCATATCGGCAAGCTCGAGCAAGTGCTCCATAACTTGGCCAATGAGCAGCTAAAGCCCGAGAAGATAGACGAAATCAAGGACGACTTGGACTACTATGTGGAAAACAACCAAGCGCCCGATTTCATCGAGTATGACGAGTTTTATGAAAATCTAGAGATAGAGGACGAGGAGTTGGAGCCTTTCCCTGCAGCATCGCTTCCAGCTGGTGCGGAAGAGAAGGAGCCAGAGAAGGTGGAGAGGACTGAGAAACCTAAGGACAAGGAGCCTTCTAAGGAGCCACAGCCGAAGAGTCCAGCTAAAAAGGAAAATAGTCACGTCTCGACAGCTCCTCATCATCCTCCTGCTTCTGCCCCTAGCGCCTCTACAGCCAATAACGCATCCACACTGAGTCACTCTCAGCCACTTACGGCGCCAGCAAAGCCACCTACTGGGTCTGGTCCTTCAGCAGCAGCTCTTGCACTGGCACGTGCTCCTCCTCCAGGTCTTAGCTCGTCGAAGTCTGGAAGTCCGGCTCCGCTGGCCAGCACACCTAAAACCAGTGCTGAGGAGCTTAAGAAGAGGGTTATTTCATCCCAGGCTAGTGCTTCAGCTCCGGCTGTAGCTCCAGCTACCCCTGTTGCTTCATCTTCCGGTCTTACTGCTGCAGCTGTGCTTTCTGGTGCTTTGAACAATCAAGCCTCTCCTGCATTGTCCAATGTGGCTACCTCTACAGCTGGTTCTACCGCTAGAGCACCTTCTGAAGCCCTGCCTTCTTTGCCAGCGGCTCTTACTCAAGAGTCAAAGTATATGAGCGAGGCTGCCTCGCGAGTGAATGCCATTGCACAGAACAGATTGGCGAACCCCTTGCCATTCCTGGCCATCAGCCAGCTTTTGGAATCCTCGTTGCTCAATTGCCCGGACTCGTCTGACGCAGAAAGGCCTCGTCAGTATAACCCCCAGAATGTGCACCCGCTGTCGGTAGACTATCCTCAGGAGCCTATGTTTGAGCTCAACTCGGCCAAAATCATGTCCAAGTTCGACAACGACACGCTATTTTTCTGTTTCTACTACAGCGAAGGCCAGGATGATCTTGCCAAGTACAATGCTGCTTGTGAGTTGAGTAGGCGAGGGTGGGTGTTCAACTCGGAGACGAAACAGTGGTTTTCCAAGGATGACAGGCCTAAAAGCCGCTCGGTGTCTTTGGCTCCAGGCGAGGAAGTCGAGTCTGGCGAGAGCTATAAGTACTTCGACTACCAGAGCAGCTGGCTCATTCGTCGCAAGGATAACTTCAGTTTCAAGGCAGAGTTGCAACAGACGTTTTAGATGAAGATGGTATAGGTGGAGCATGACGGTGGACTGCAACGTTTACGAAGAATACAAGAAATTTAGAAGAATATTGTAGAAACTGGTGGCTGTCTGCGGGACCATTTAAGGTTTGCCAAAATAGAAGCTTCGGTCTGTATGTTGTAGGAGTGGAGCCGCTCGGGTATTTTTAGCACAAGCCGTTTGGGACGAATATTCTTTATGTTCAAAACTTCGTGGATGCTTAAAAAAAAAAAATTCATATCATGGCTTAAGTTGTCATTATCTTTCTTGGCTGCAGAATCACTCTCTCAAAAAAGGGTCCCAGGGGACTGTGGTGAGCCATATGAGGCCTTCACAAGGAAGATTCCACAAAAGCGTGCCCAGGGATGGTCCTCACAAAATCTCTCAAATGAAACCCATTTTGACTTCATATAAATGAAGAGAAAAAAAACCAGAAAGTCTTTTCCTCCTTCACTATTTTACTTCACTTTTCGTATTTTTTTTCACCCCTTCCGCCTCACCTGAATCTAGATTGAAGAAAAGCGGCTTAGCCAAGTGCCTGGAGAAAGGAAGATCAAAAGTGAGAAAAACTTGGCCCCTACTAAAAGCTTCTTCCAGACCAACACGGTAAGACATTCACAGTGACGCGATTTGCTTTTTCTCTTTCACGTCCGAAGTCTACAGAAAGTCCAGCTAATTTGGATTCTCATCGGTCATCGGAAAGTTCGAGATCCTGACGAGATCAGATAGCACCACTGGAGACAAAGCCCTAGTGAAAGCTCACATCCCAGAAAGAAAAGCAGATCCCAAGAAACGTCGAATCAAAAGAGAATCCAAGCTCCGAAACTCCCGCTCATTCAATGATACAACATCCCTCAGCCACCCGTTCAGGCACATTCGATAACTTCCATGTGGATCTACAACCTCGTGCAACAAAGTCGGACTCGTACCCGACAGGCTCAGACGGCTGCTTGATCTGCCCCTCCAGCATAGACCCCTGTCCCTCGTGCTCTGGGAACCAGGTGTGTCACCAGATATCACGAACATGTAACCAGTGTCCCAAGAACATGTGTGTGGATAGCGGGCGATCTTCTGGCAGTGGGACTCCAGTTGGCGGCATCGTAGGCGGTGTGGTTGGAGGCGTGGCGTTGTTGCTTATAGTCGCCGGCTTGTGGTACTACAAGAAGGTGTACCGCAAGAAGTATCCAGTTTTGGAAGACGACATGGCCATGGACGACTACAAAACCGACATCGAGGATCTGGACACGCGTTCGCCCCGGAACACGTTGTCTAGTGGAGAGTTGGAGGCCGGTGCTGGTGCTGCTGGTAGACCAACTAGGCCTCAAGCAAGAAGGACAGATTCGAGCAACTCGCTCAAGAACAAACACAGAATCTCGTCGTATGAGTCTTTCATGCGGCCGCACGCCCGGCATGCTCGTCGTGGAGGAGCTCTGGCCCGTGGCAGAAGCCGTACGCAGCCCCAGAACAGAAACTTGCTGCCGTACGGCGACAACGACTTGTCCAAAAGAAACTCCATCGCAACGACCATCTCCACAACCAACGCATCGAACATTCTTCCCGTGGCGTACATTCCAGGCGTTACGGTGAGACCCACCAAGAACAACACTCGTTCCATCTATTCTTACGAATCCGACTCGATCTTCTCCGACATCAACACAATCGAAAATGCCTCCATCATAGCTGAGAGAACGGGCCAGCTGAAACTGGCCACCATGACGGCGATCCGCGCCCAGCCAAAGCTTGTCAATGTAGCTCGAATAGATGAGGCCGACGAGGACGAGGATGAAGATGAGCATGATACAACCTGGGCCTCCAACAAAGACTCGATCGTCACCAACACGCAGGTCGTGAATGAGCTGACCAATACGCTAGAAAACAACACTGACTCTGACGTGGACCTGGACGTCGATCTGGACATTGGTGAGATCAACCGTGCCACGAGTGTTAGGCGACCTGAGGGACAGGTGGTAGCGCCACCGCAGATCTTGATAGACGGAGACCTCGACCAGGACGATCTGAGCGCTGGCTCATTCATATTGGACATTGGAAAGGGTCCTCAGCCGTGAGGTCAGCATGTACTTATTAGAAGCATATCATGGGGAATTGTAGAAAGTAGAGGTAGTTTTCTGGGTCTAGCTGGATGCTCGGATATGGGCACTTATGGAGGAAGAATTGCCTTCAATTACTGTCTTGGAAATAAAGTACCCTCTTATCAATTGAAGTAAGGCTTGCAGTTTATATTAGGCTTGAATGATGGGATGGTCGAGATGAACGAAATCGTATTCACCGTACACAGTGAAATGCAACGGACGATTTCGAAATGATGGGAGATTAAGCTAAATCACCCGATCGTCACTTAACTGGCCCAATCTCTGGGAATCAGTATCTCTCATATGCAAAGACTAAAAGATCCGGAAATCCGAATTCCTGGATCATACAGATTTTCTGGAACACCAGCGGTCATTTCTTCTGGCAATCTTCACCAGCAAGCATTTCCATGACAAAGCATAAGATCGTCTATAATAAAGAAAAAAGAGGCTCGTTAAACTCTAATACATCAGTGGGCTGGACCACCGGAGACATGCGCGTAATTTGCAGCTGTCAAATCCATCCTACTTTTCCAAGGGTCTATCAAATCCCAACAATTTGCTATAAAGAAAAAAAATCCAAAACGATCTATCATCCAATTGCGGTCATTAAACGCAGTCTCTGCAATTCTATCCCAAAATTTCATCAAATTCACCCACTTCACTGTCTCTTCTGATATCTCCTCTACACCTCTCCAGGAACTAAGCCTGTCTCGAAAACTTCTTTCCTTTTGAATGTGAAGGCTCTTTATTGTTTCTTTTGCTTCTTTCTTCGGTTCCTTTAGTGAGTCCCTCGACTGACTGCCACTTGCTCTTCATTGCTCAGATACGGCTTACACGCGAAAAGTCCGGCCAGACCGCCCCTAGCCACAAGCCAGCCTTTCTGCAGGAAAAGTAGCCTTCACGAACAATCGACTTGAATAAAATGCTTGGTTTTCCGACCCCCACTGTCCCCCACGCTTCTCCAGTGGTTTTCTGAATTCCGAGGGTCCTTCACCGGTGCGCACCGGCCCGGTCTTCTAGCACCCTCGCAACTTAGTCAGCGTGCGTTCAGACTACGTGGACGATATGCTGGGCGAATCACGTGAATAGCCAGGGTCTTAGAAAGACTTACTAGAGGGTTATTTTGGCCAAGCGCTTGAAAACGGTTCTTTGGGCTTTGCCTCGCGAAGAATGCCGAAGGTTCGCTTGAGACACGCTGGACGTCCTGCATACCGTGTAATCCACCCGTTATCTTTGGGTTCCATTGACTGACTGGGTTGCTTTCGAGGCCGTTCATACTTTCAATGTATAGCTCAATGAACGCGCGTGGGTTCAATTGAGGCCAATTTCATGCTACTCAACTAAAATGGGGCCAATTTGACACAGGGTATGAACTATTGAGGTCATGTGGTGTACGGGTGTTTTTCAACGTCTTCATGCTACCCGCTGCTCCGTGATATTCGATCTTGGGCAGGGGGCGGCCTTTTTGGTTTCGGAGACTTCTCCCTGTGCTATATTCTCTTTACATCCACCCGTCAAGACCATTCCAGCGGCCCTACTCAGTCCGGCCATTGTCCAAAGAGGTGACCCTAATCTGGTGTACGGGTGTTCCACCCTCGAATCTGCCCCCGGTTACCCTCGTAGCAAAGCCGTCGCCCATGCCCAATATATAAATCCCACTCCTCGCACCGAGACCTACTTTCCTCCTTTTTTCAACTAACACTATTTCCACGTGATGACTGATATTGACCAATTGTGTATCTCCACCATCCGTCTTCTTGCCGTTGACGCCGTTTCCAAGGCTAACTCCGGCCACCCAGGTGCTCCTTTGGGTATGGCTCCAGTCGCCCACGCTTTGTGGCAGCAGATGAAGTTCGACCCTAGAGACCCAACCTGGATCAACAGAGACAGATTTGTGCTTTCTAACGGTCACGCTTGTGCTTTGCTCTACTCCTTGTTGCACTTGTACGGCTTCGACATGCCTCTTGACCAATTGAAGCATTTCAGACAATTGAACTCCGAGACACCTGGTCACCCTGAGAATGAGATTCCAGGTGTTGAGGTCACCACTGGTCCTTTGGGTCAGGGTATCTCCAACGCTGTTGGTTTGGCCATTGCCCAGAAGCAGTTTGCCGCCACTTACAACAAGGACGACATTGCTTTGTCTGACTCGTATGTCTACGCTTTCTTGGGTGACGGATGTCTCCAGGAGGGTGTCTCCTCCGAGGCCTCTTCCCTCGCCGGCCACTTGCAATTGAACAACTTGATTGCTTTCTGGGACGACAACCACATCTCCATTGACGGTAACACCAACTGTGCCTTCACTGAGAACGTCACTGAGAGATACAAGGCTTACGGCTGGCACATCATTGAGATTCCTCACGGTGACACCGACTTGGGTGCCGTCAAGGACGCCATTGAGGAGGCCAAGAAGGTTGACAAGCCAACCTTGGTCAGATTGACCACCACTATTGGTTTCGGCTCCAAGCAAGCTGGTACCGGCTCTGTCCACGGTTCTCCATTGAAGGCTGACGATGTCAAGCAATTGAAGGAGGGAATGGGCTTCGACCCTGAGAAGTCCTTCGTGGTCCCAAGCGAGGTCTACGACCACTACAAGAAGACTGTGGATGCCAACCAGAAGGTCCACAGAGAGTGGCAAGCTAAGTTTGAATCTTACAAGCAGAAGTACTCTAAGGAGGGTGCTGAGGTTCAGAGAAGATTGGAGGGTAAGTTGCCAGAGAACTGGGCCGACGCTTTGCCAACCTACACTGCTGACGACAAGGCCTTGGCTACCAGAAAGTTGTCCGAGAACGTCTTGAACGCCATCTTGCCAATTGTGCCTGAGATCATTGGTGGTTCCGCTGACTTGACCGGCTCTAACTTGACCAGAGGTGCTGACGCTGTCGACTTCCAGCCTCCTAGCACCGGCTTGGGTAACTACGGTGGTCGTTACATCAGATACGGTGTCAGAGAGCACGGTATGGGTGCCATCATGAACGGTATTGCTGCTTTCGGTGCCAACTACAAGAACTACGGTGGTACTTTCTTGAACTTCGTTTCTTACGCCGCTGGTGCCGTTAGATTGGCTGCCTTGTCCCACCTCCCAGTCACTTGGGTCGCCACTCACGACTCCATTGGTTTGGGTGAGGACGGTCCTACTCACCAGCCTATCGAGACCTTGGCTTGGTTGAGAGCTACTCCAAACATCTCTGTCTGGAGACCAGCTGACGGTAACGAGACTTCTGCTGCTTACAAGAGTGCCATTGAGTCTACCTCTACTCCTCACGTCTTGGCCTTGACCAGACAGAACTTGCCTCAGTTGCCAGGTTCTTCCATCGAGAAGGCCTCCAAGGGTGCTTACACTATCCACCCTGCCGAGAACCCAGACTTGATCATTGTGTCTTCCGGTTCTGAGGTTGCCATTTCCATTGATGCTGCCAAGAAGTTGGCTGAGGCTAACATCAAGACCAGCGTTGTCTCTGTCGCTGACTTCCACACCTTCGACAGACAGACCAGAGACTACCAGTTGTCTGTGTTGCCAGATGGTGTCCCAATCTTGTCCGTTGAGGTTCTTTCCACCTTTGGTTGGTCTAAGTACGCTCACGAGCAGTTTGGCTTGAACAGATTCGGTGCTTCGGGTAAGGCTGATGACCTTTATAAGTACTTCGAGTTCACTCCAGAGGGCATTGCTGACAGAGCTGCTAAGACTGTCCAGTTCTACAAGGGCAAGCCTATCCTTTCCCCATTGAACCGCGCTTTCTAAATTACATAGATTGTGTGATATAAAGACTGACTGAGTATTGTATACTGATTGATCTGTAGAGTTTTTGGACTGCTGAACCGGTAGCGCGGAGTATCCATCTTATCTGATGGGATCGCCTGCGGGACATTTGGAGAGTCTACAAAGCGGTTTAAAAAATAGTTTTTGTAAAATAAACTGTCATAGCGAAGAAGCAAGCCCGCTTACTTCGAGGTGTCCACGACGTATCTGCCCAAGATCTTTCCAGCCTTCATCAACTCGTAAACGCTAGGTAACTCGGACAAGCCCACGATCTTGATTGGGCACTTGATCAAGCCTCTGGCGAAGAAGTCAATTGCCTCGGCAGAGTCGGCTCTGTTACCGACGTAGGAGCCCTTGATGCTCACAGACTTGACCACCGACTCGAACACTGGGGCAACCACCTTGGCGCCAGCAGGCAAGCCCACAAGTACAACTGTACCTGTAGATCTAACGTACTCGACAGATTGCTGCATGGCGGCTCCAGAGACCGAGACATTGATGACACCGTGAGGACCACCTTCGGTGATTTTGATCACCTCGGCCGGAATGTCTTTGACCTTAGTAAAATCCACGAAAGCCTCGGCACCGAGGCCCCTGGCGAATTCCTCCTTGCCGTCGCCACCATCAATACCCAAAACCCTGTAGCCCATAGCCTTGGCATACTGGATAGCCAACGATCCCAAGCCGCCTGCGGCGCCGGAAATGGCAACCCACTGGCCGGCCTTCAAGTTGGCGGTCTTCAACGCCTTGTAAACTGTGATACCAGCACACAAAATCGGAGCAGCCGAAGCCAAATCGACGGATTTAGGAATACGAGCAGCATGGATGGCATCGGCAGTGGCATACTCCTGGAAAGAGCCGTCATGAGTGTAACCAGACAAATCGGCGGCAGCACAGTTAGATTCATTGGTGGTTTGGCAGAACTCGCAAGAATTACAGGACGAGTTCAACCACTTGATGCCCGCATAGTCGCCAATTTCCCAGCCCTTGACGTTTTCACCCATAGCCACCACAACACCAGCACCCTCGTGGCCGCCAACCAATGGCAATTTGGTAGGCAAAGGCCAGTCACCCTGCCAGGCGTGCAAGTCAGTGTGGCAGACACCGGAGTACTTGACGTTGATCAACAACTCAGTTGGCTTGGGGGTGGGAACTGGGATATCCTTGTACAACAATGGACCACCGTTGGTCTCGAAGATAACAGCTTTTTGGGTTTTTGGAATAGACATTGTGATTCAATGGGTTGAGGGTGCCCTGAAACTTCAGGATTCAAGCTTCTTTTATAGCCTGGTACTTTGTGGGGTAGCTGGCGACTCGGCTTCCGAGATAAACCTTCGAGCCCCAATGGAGGAGACGCCTAGGCGCATAACGCCGGCGTCCTGCAAGCCTCCAGGCCCTTAGTGGTGAAAGTCCGAGTTTCACTACGGAGGAGATGCGCCTGCGAAATCCTTAATACCGAGCCCACCCCTCTTTGGCTGGCCGTCGCAGTTTAGACTAACAGCGAAAGACTAAATTTTGGGTAAGATTAGCCAATTGGGCATCATTGGTGTGCTTTTGGTGCATTTGACGTTCTCGAAAGTCCGGGATTGTCGCTGTCTAAACCCCGAGTCGGTCTTTCCAGTCTGGGTCCGCCTCCTTGTACTAGCACCGAGACCGTTTTACGACCAAGCTCCATAACTCCAAAATTCAAACCTGCTTGTTGGGTGTGAAGTCGTAGAGAATGGAATGTAGCTGGCATTGACCCTTTTCCGGACTTTGAGTGGTGGGTGATTATAATCTGGAGACGCTTCCCCTTTTATAGCCCCACTAGACACCTCTGAGGTTATACCCTGGCAGTCATCATCCACCCTTCAATTAGGAAAGAAGCTCACGTGGCTCGATTGGGTATCTAGGTTCCCAGCGTTCGTTTTGCATGAAATCACGTAGCGTTGTGGACCTGGTTTGGAGAAGCGGATGTCCACTCACAACCCTCAAGAACTTCTCGAGCCCCTGGCGTCTGTTTTCTATATTGAGGTCGTTGAAGCGGTTCAGCTGAAGTAGTATTTTTCCCGGCAATGGCGGAATCACCACTCTCAGTGTCTCCTGCTCTAGTATCTTGCGGAAAGTGACAAAGTCACTGTAACGTCTTCGTACGCGAGACTGTCTCTTTTTGAAAGCGGGGATGTTGGTTCGACACACAATCTCGTAGTCTGTGTATGGATCCTTGTTGTAGTGAGTTTGTGGGTTCCGGACCTGTTGTTAGATTAGCTGGCTCTACTAGCAAATCGTACATACCTCGACTTCAAGGAAGTTTTCGGGCTCCCCGTAAATATCGTCGAATGACTGTTTCTTGTGCTTGTCTTGGAGCACTTCGCTGATTGGTTGAAATGGTTTGGACATGGAATTGGGGTGTTAATCAAAGTGGGTGGTTCTTGGAGGTACAACTGGGAGAGTTGCACGATGCAGGCCGGGCCGCCCAGAAAAGCGGTACCTAGCTTCTCTGGAGGGTTTTGTCATGTATTGGGTTCCGTTGGCGAAAATGGAGGTAAATAATTGTTTGAATGGGATGGGAGATGGAGAGATTTTGTGCTTGTAGGATTTATGAGTGGATGTAGAAATACTGTTTTTGTGCGTTTCGCAGCCATTTGCTGGAAGCATGTATAATTTGAGATTCGACCGAGAATTGAGAGATACTGGAGATTTGCAACTTGACCAAAAAATAGAAACCGAGCAGACTTTATTATCCCCGAGGAGATTTTCACTTAGTAGGTATTTTTCTGAAGCAATGTCTTTTCTGTGGGCCTCTACCCCGGAAGACTGGGGCCACAAGCCCGTAGGTTCAAATGCTGAGGTTCGCTGAGAAGATAAATTTGGTCTATATTGGGGTAGAGTTAGCTCAACCCGAACAAATAAAAAGACATTTTAACATATACGAATCGAAAGTACTAGAAAGCACGACACGTGAGAAAGAGTTCCCGAGACCTCTGGCGGATCTTGTTCAACAATGAGACGAATGACCCACGATACAATGATGAAAAAGCATGTGCGTCAAACCGACTCTGAGAGACCAAGGCGGCAATAGCACTATCTCGGGAAACTCCATTGACGAAACGATGCTGGTGCTTTTGTCTGATTGCATACAGGTGCTCACAAGTGATCAAAGTTCAGAAGGCTTCTTCTTTGATGGAAAATATGGAGAACACTTTCTCGCCCTAAACTAGGGAACTACACAATCCAGAAGGATAAGGACCCTTCGATTTCTCGAAATCTGAGTTCGTGAGTCCTGGCTTCTTATTCAATTTACACCAGGATAACCTCGCCTGGAAAGAAGCCACTTCAGACATAGCCAAGTCCCTTGAGTGGCCGCGGAACATCGAAATGTTCATAATTTCCAACCCTGTCAACCAACCAAGCTTGGACCTACACTGCATAAAATGCATTCTATCGTTCATTAATATACATGTTCAAATAAGTTAGATGTAAACGGCGTTCAACTTTGGCACGTTGTGGGCTTTGTTGGAGAGGCCAATGACCATATGGGGCCAGCCCAAGAAGAATCCAACACCCAACCCCCATTGCAACACAGAAGGGGCACGTCTCATGTAGTTTTGAAGCATTGAGGTTCTTGGAAGCATATTGTGAATTGTTATTGTTTTGATGATTTGATGATGGTTAAAATTGCCAGAAAGGCAGGCCTTTTTATAGTGGCCTTCTCTGGTTTTGGTGCTTCTGGTGGTGCCAGGAAGTGGTCATATTGGGTGCAAAAAATCGCACCACACACCTGCAGCCATGCAACTAAATCTCCTGACAAAATGCCAGGCGACAACCAGCGAAAAATGGACAGAAATGAAAACGAGTTAAAAAAAGAAAGGAAAATTCCATTCCAGAGAAATTATAAGTCAGATTGGAATTGATTATTTAAAAATTGTGTATTTTTAATTGTTGTTCTCGAAATGCGCTCTACTCAGGGCAGATGCGTGGAAGGTTCCACTGCCGGACTTTCTCGGGTCGCTCCGATCGAACCATTTTCAGCAAGACAAGCTATTCTGGGGAAATAGCCTGACCAGTGCTGTCTAAGCGGGTGAATTATTTTTGAGTCATGAAGACTCGGGTAATTTTGGAATCGGAATTGGAATCGGAATTTTGCATCGGAATTTGGCATCGAAGTATGGTGTGTTTGTTGGGAATGCACACGCCGTCATTGGCTCTATTATGGGTGCAAATATTGTATGCGCTAAGTGAGCTATACTGACAATTTCTAAAGGAGTTTACATGTGCTCGATTGTCTAAAAAGGTAACCAATAGAACCTTTTGGTTTGACTGCTCTGGTCCCGAATTAGCCGTATGTGCTTCGTGCAAAATTTTCAAGGCATGCGAGAGCTCCTAAAAGAGTCCACGCTGTCGTTGTCGAAACATCGCCTCTACAATGGTCTATCAAAATCCTTAATTCCTATATCTGTCCTAGTGTATCATGCCCAACGAAGAACTACGTCTCCTTCTTAGCAAGCATCTCTTCTTGCAAATCGAAAGTGTTGCCGTTCACCGCGGTGTCCTTGATCACAGCGACTCTCATAGTAGCCAAAAGGTTGTGAGCGGCGTTGGAGTGGGCGTACACATGGCCGTTGAAAGCCTTGGTAGCGTCCTTGCCGAGGGAGGCTCTCACCAAGGCCTGACCACCGGGGTGCTCCTTGATGAACTTCTTGACATTGTGAACAATGCCCGAGATAATAAGAAGACCCTCCTTCTTGGCAATCTCGTTGAAGTGCTCCATGTCCCAGACGGGCAACTCAGACACCTCAGTGCCCCAGTTCAACTGTGCCTTCATCTTGTTGAGCTTCTTCTGCTGTTGCTGGAACAAGCCTTGCTCAATGGCATTCTGGGAGAAGGTCTTGAGGTTCCATGTAAGACCAAGCTTGGAAAGAGCCCAGATGGTAATCTTCGTAGGGTCGTACTGGTACCACTTCAAAGCGTTTCTGTAGTCCGAGGGGAACTCGTGGTGGAAGTTGTGGTAGCCCTCACCGAAGGTGACGAATGCAGTCAAGACGTGGTCTCTTGGGGTTCTTCTGTCGTCGAAAGGCTGGGTACCGATCCAGTGAGCCAACGAGTTAACACAGAAAGTCACTTGCTGAATGAAGAAGTACTTGAGAATACCAGCGTAGACGAAACCACCGTAGTAGTCACCCCAGCCAAGACCGGCAACGGCAGTTGGCAATCCAATGGCAGCGGCAAGCATGAGCATGAGGTAATGACGGTGCTGGAAGATCACAATTGGGTCCAGGGTCAAGTCAGAAATGTCGGCTCTGGCTCTGTTCTTAGGGTTGGCCTTGGTCAACATCCAGCCCATGTGCGAGTACCAGAAACCTTGACGAGCGTCGTATGGGTCTCTGTTGGTATCCGTGAATCTGTGGTGGACTCTGTGAGAGTGGCCCCACCACTTGATCGAGCCCTGGACGGCACCGGCGCCAAAGAAGGCAAAGAAGGCTCTGACAGTCCAGTGAGCGTCGTAGGACTTATGCGAATACAAACGATGGTAGCCAGCGGTGATGGAAATACCGGAGAAGCAGTAGAAGACAAAGGCAAGAGCCAAGGTCTTCAACTGAGGAGGAAAGAAGTAGGCGGACCAAAGACCAAAGGATGGGATGGCCACCACCAAAATGAAGTTCAACCAGTTGATGTGCTCGTGGAAGTTGGAAAGAGTCCAAGGCTTGTCGGAGATGTGCTGTTGCTTGGACCACTTCTTTCTCTCCTCCTCGTCTTTCTCAAAGAAAGTCTTGGAATCGGAAGACATCTGTTCGGCAGTGACATTCACCAAGGACTTGGTGCCCATCAACTTACCGCCCAAACCAGCGGCGACGATTCTTGGGTTCTTCTTGTTTGTGCCTGCAGCGAGAGCATTAAGCGACGTGATGTCGACAGCGTCCAAGTGGTCGGCCATTCTTGAAGATGTGGAAAGTAATCGAGGGAACCAGGTGCCTTATAAGTAGAGGCAGAAGGGGAAAAAGAAAAAGCGGGTGCGAACAATGGCGGGTCTATGTGCAGTACACGGGCGTGAAAGATACGTTTTTTTGGGTAAAGGCAGAAGTGGTGGGACTCCGTTCAGGACCGGGTGGATGGACGAGCGGATGCGGCTAATTTCTTTCTTTTTCAGCCTGCAATAAGAGATTAGGAGACTTTTCCAGAGAAGGCCAGGTGAGCCCACGGGACGAGGCCCATGTGTATCACAGCAGTTTTGCGTTGACAGCAGGGTCCACCTAATTGCATATCAGGAATTGCGCTGGGGAGAAAGCGAACAAAGAGGAAAAAAGGCGAAAGGCAAAACGAGCAATTTGTGGGACGAGGCTGGGCGGATTTTCCGAGACCCTGTTTCTACAAACCCAGGCAGGTGGAACCACTGGAAGCTCCAGGATGGCTGCGGCATGGAAGCACTAATTGTTGGGCCGCGCAGCCGATAGCGGCCGGAGTTAGATAAGGCAGAAAGAGACCGAGGAAGTGGACGGGGCCGGAGATGCAAGAAAAGGGCAGATATCGAGATATTTTATTAGGGCAGTTTGAATTGACCGGAGATTGGGAGACGGGCAGGGATCCTCGGACTTCCCGATGCAGTGTGCCTGAGTTCCGGGCACATGCCAGCGAGGACCAGCGCCTCGGACGGGAGAACAATTACGGTTTTAGGGCAGGGATTTTTTTACTGGATTATGCCTGCGGCGAGTTTTCCAATGAGCTAATTGAATTGGTTTTTTTACGGCACCTTATTTCAAAGCACTGCGGCACGGTCAGGGCTGGATGCGATGTGGCTGACATTTTCAGATGGTCGCAGCCCTGCGCCTGTGGCTGTACAGTAATTAGCAAAGGACCAGTTCAGTAGCAGAACAAGGATGAGGAGACCGAACGCAATTTTTGTTTTGAAGAAATGAGGAAATGGCCATTTTCTGCTATTGTCGTTTATTGCTATTGTTTTGAGTTGGAGAAGGCGGAAAGTGTCTAAGCCGTCCTCTGCTCTTATCGTCCCGGCGCATCCCGTGGGCCATCGATCCGAGGCACCCAAGATGGACCAGCATGGTTCAGCAGATGCGACAGAAACGGTAATTGCGTTCAATGCTTTGGGATTTTCCTGTGGCATTGTTTCTTTTGTTGAGAGCGTTTAGGACTGGCAGATCCTTGTGGGGTCAGCGGCTGAAGCAGCTTGAATTGGCAGGGATGGTGGGCTTAAAAGCAGGGTCCAACTTGCGATGCGCAATTGCAAGTCAGTAGATGGAGGCAAGGAGGTGAGGAGACTAGTAGGAGTGAAGACAACTTGGTGCATGAGTCTGGTTGAGTTTCGATAGAGTTTGAGCCGCCAGGGCGGTAGATCTCGGAGCTGTATGACTGAAAATTGTAGCGTTTTAGGTTTGAGTAGTGCCTTGAATTAGAATGGCTTTCAATAGGAATGGCGTTCAATTGGAATGGCGCTTTGGACTCGAATAGCGCATTAGACTCGAATAGCGCTTTAGTTCGAATAGCGCTTTGATGCCAATTAGCGCCCACAGCTTAGCAATTGGGCCCACAGCCAATGGCTTGCTCCGGTGCCTTATTTCCGCTCTTGTGTTTCGCTATTTCATTGCTTTAATTTAGAATTTCGCTTTCGGAAGCCGGCGATTCGCTGCCTGTTTCGGGGATGGGTGCAAATTGGCCATAAGAGGGAATTGTGGGTGCTAGGATCCAGGGCAGCACCGTAGACCAAATTCTGGTGATCTAAAGAATTTCGGTAGTTCTTTTATATATGACGATAAAGCTACAGGGATCCAGAGGCTAGAAGCTCCGAGGAGGCCCTACCCTCTGTTCCTGTCGGTTAAGAAGAGAGATTTTGCACTCCATATCAATGGAAATCGACAATTGACCAGTTGAGTCTGGCTCTTCAAATGGTCATTAAGTCGAGAAAACAGCTACGACGGTTCGAGGGACCACGGTTGCAGTAACAGACACGAAGAAGATGGGAAAGCAGGACGCAGCGTTTACCCTATCTTTCGATCTATCGGGAACGCTGGTAAGCCCTGTTCAATCTACTGAAAGACTTTTGCTCAGAAAAACCAAGGAGACAGAAAAGGGAGAGCAAGGCAGACAGAACATGGTCTTCCTCCTACCCAATAAGCAAAGCACTCAATCCACTCGAAGTAAAATCCAAAAAACAGAAGACGACAAATGGAGAGACAAAAGTTTAAGGAAAATACAATACAACGAAATCGGCGCCCCACTGCCTCACCCTGCCATTACCTGTCTTTGCTCTAGCTTCGTCTGGCTCACTCATCTCGTCTAATACAGCCATAAATAAGCGGAGGCCACCGAGACCAATTCCACATCAACCCAACACCGACGGAGCCGGCGCTCCCCAAAATGCAAATATCCCAAAATCACCACCTTTTTTTCATCCCACAGCCTACCTTGTATTAGAGTATTGGGTGCAAATCGAGTGACCGAACATGCCACACACACAGCGTCGAACTCGGTAATCACCCAAAGCCAGCCACTCACTCGATATTCAGCCATTCCGTACTCCAGCCAATCACATCAATTATCACAGTCGCTTCGTACCCAGTGTACTGTGTCCAACCTCGGGAGGTGGAATCAGATGATGCGATGCCCATGCACCAAGCATGCGCCTGACCCTGGGGCCGCAAAATAGGGCATCAAGCAAAACGCTCCAAGGCCCGAATCGTGACTCAATTCGTGATTTTCGCCAGAGAAATTAAAGTCATCAAACCGTGCACATCACTAACCCCGGAGTCAGGAATAGGGGCTCGGGGCTCCTCAGCCTCACTGCAAATCGGGCCTACCACGAAAAGACCACACTAAATACAGACTTTTGCTGCTTCAAAAGTCACCATTCCAGCGCCCTCGGCTTAAACGTCAAAACGAAGCAAAATGGCCTTATAATGGCAGCCGCATGGATTTCGCAGCCAGCTTGCCCAGGAACTGGGGTCTATTTCAGCATGGGCGAAAAAACCAGGAAACTGCAGCCCGAGTGAGACCTCTTGTGAAGCCAGAATCCTAGGTGAATCGCTATATACGGCGCCAGAATCTCGCCATTTTCCTCGTTTCCAATTGGCAAGCGCAATTCCTAAATTTTCTGCATTCTTCCTTTTGCTGTTCCTAGTGTGCTCAGACCACTGGCCCCGCACAAGGCTTAAGCTTCTTTGTGTATTGGGTGTGTGTCGCCTCCGCGATCTTAGTCTCACTATTGCCTCTAGTGACTTTTCTCACCTTCTCACTTCCCCATCTTTTTATACCACCGCTACTTTTCAATCCCACGGGGCAGCATACAATTGAAATAGCTCACTTGGATATCCTGTTTGTTTGCTGAATCCATACAGCACTTTCTGAACTCCGACTCCGTTGCATCGAACCTAGCAACAACTCTCCAAGCTTATCACCACACGCCTTCAAGACCACATTGTTACCCACGGAACGGAGAGCATAACAAGACGAACACTCCTCCTGTCCAATTGCTTAAAACACTCCTGATTGCCATTCTGGACCCCCATATTGCCGGTCTCTCCTGAATGTCCTTCCAAAGATCACCCCTGTCGCCCCACCAGGCCAACCAGCAGCTCCACCAGCCTTTGGCTGGCCATGGCGGAAGCGGCTCCGTGTCCAGAAAACACTCCATTGTTGAAATGTTGCTGTCGCCGCCACCGCTTCCTCAGGATGGCCACCAGACGCTGATTGACGAGTTTTCCTTGTCCAGAAACACATCTGTGTCCTCCAGAGCACTGTCTGTGTTCCAGGCGGGCGGAAGCGCCCGTAACGATTGGCCCGACGTGATCTTGGCCGACTTGGCTGAGTCAAACAAGCTCGTGGCCATCAACAGAACCTACTCCGTCCAGAAAGCGTTCGAAACCTTGATCTTCAACAATTTGACCTCATTGCCCGTGCTGTGTACGACTGACTCCACAGACTTGACCAACTGCTTGTCGTTCGACTACCTGGACTTGAACACCTACCTCTTGATGATCATGAACAAGATCTCCGTGAGTGACTTGTGTGTAGATGAGATTCCAGACGACAACGGTGACCCCAATTCCTTGACAGTACAACAGAAGCACGAGAAGCTCCAGCTGCTTGTGGCGAAGGCCAAGAAGGGCGAGGAGGTGCCTGTGGATTTCATCGTGAGATTGCACCCCAAGACGCCTTTCGTGAGATTCAAGGACGGCGAGTCTTTATTCAGAGCTGTTGAGGCTTTTGGAAACGGCGTTCACCGTGTGGCAATTGTCGACAGCACCAACAAAATCACCGGTATTCTCTCGCAGAGAAGAACCATCCGTTTCCTTTGGGAAAACGCCAGACGCTTCCCATCGCTCGAGTTCTTGCTCAATTCATCATTGCAGGACTTGAAAATTGGCTCTACGTTGCCGATCACTATCCAGGGTGACCAGCCATTGATCGAAGCATTACAAAAGATGTTCAACGAGAGAGTCTCTTCGCTTGCAGTGATTGACAAGAACAAATCGTTGGTTGGAAACATCTCCATCGTTGACGTGAAGAACGTCTCGTCGACGAAGAACTCCCACTTGTTGTTCAAGCCCGTCACTAACTTCATTTCCTACAACTTATCACAGAAAGGCATTGAAAGGGGCCAGGACCAGTTCCCCATCTTCCATGTTAGCCAACAAAGCTCCTTGGGCCGCGTCATTGCCAAGTTGGTCGCCACTGAGTCCCACAGGTTGTGGATTGTGGAAAACAGAGCCTCTCACGTTGGTTCCGTTAGTGGCCCAGCCAGTACGGTAGAGGCTGCGCTCACGAGTGAGGGTATTCAACCGGAGAGTGGCCGTCCTGGAAAACTCGTGGGAGTGGTCACATTGACTGACATTTTGGGTTTATTTGCCCAGCACAAGTCCGGAGTGAAAATCGACCCCCAGACTGCCCGGAACCATAGAAGACGCTCGTCCACGTCTACAACCAGACTGTCGATTGAAAGCTCGCATCTCCCGTCGGTTGCATCTGCGGCATCAACACCTTCATCACAACCCCATCTTCAACCCAACCAGGACATGTTCAGAAAAACCTACCAGACTGGTCAGAGAGAGGGTGCTTTTGAGCAGTAGGGTTTGCAGCCAATGGTTACTTGGCCTCGACCTGCACAATGTTGATACATATAATCCCAGAGGCGGTCCAAGCTATTTCCTAGAGCATTGACCTTGCATGCTAAGTCATAATACATGGTTACATTTCAAGCTACAGCTGATCAGGTTGAAAACGTTGGGGGTACTTGGGGGACTTTTAGGGCTCGCGCCCGCACATCCGTGCACGTGTCCCCACCCGGGTGGTTCTCCTGACCCCGTTTTGCACCCCAATTTTTGTAATTTTTTGCACAATACCATGATCCTTCAAGCTGGCCAAAGCCGGTTTCACTAATGTGTTCTCTGTTCCTTAAATCCAGCTTTGTAGACTCAGGTATATCGCAGCACACTTGGGTAAATCGTATCACGCGCAGGGGTTACCCGGCACTGCAAAAATTTTCCCACCTTACTGCTACCGCCATCAGTACTCATATATAAGGCGCACCCTGGAAAAAAATTTCCCCCTTTTGATCTTTTTCTGTATCACCTCACAAAACAAAAATGGGTAAAGATAAGCAGCACGTTAACTTGGTTGTCATTGGTCACGTCGACTCTGGTAAGTCCACCACCACCGGTCACTTGATTTACAAGTGTGGTGGTATCGACAAGAGAACTATCGAGAAGTTCGAGAAGGAGGCCGCCGAGTTGGGTAAGGGTTCTTTCAAGTACGCTTGGGTTTTGGACAAGTTGAAGGCTGAGCGTGAGAGAGGTATCACTATCGACATTGCTTTGTGGAAGTTCGAGACCCCTAAGTACCACGTCACCGTCATTGACGCCCCAGGTCACAGAGATTTCATCAAGAACATGATCACTGGTACCTCCCAGGCTGACTGTGCCATCTTGATCATTGCTGGTGGTGTTGGTGAGTTCGAGGCTGGTATCTCCAAGGATGGCCAGACCAGAGAGCACGCTTTGCTTGCTTACACCTTGGGTGTTAAGCAGTTGATTGTTGCCATCAACAAGATGGACTCCGTCAAGTGGGACAAGTCCAGATTCGAGGAGATTGTCAAGGAGACCTCTAACTTCGTCAAGAAGGTTGGTTACAACCCTAAGACTGTTCCATTCGTCCCAATCTCTGGTTGGAACGGTGACAACATGATTGAGGCTTCTACCAACTGTGACTGGTACAAGGGCTGGGAGAAGGAGACCAAGGCTGGTAAGTCCACTGGTAAGACCTTGTTGGAGGCCATTGACGCTATTGAGCCACCAACCAGACCAACCGACAAGCCATTGAGATTGCCTTTGCAGG